>JAQPZY010001210.1:657500-1257500 GCA_029931535.1 Margaritifera margaritifera
ATATGGTTAATCTGTTTCAATCAAAATTCAGTAATATAGTTAATCTGTTAAATCAAAATTCAGTAATATAGTTAAAATGTTTCAATCAAAATTCAGTAAAATAGTTAATCTGTTTCAATCAAAATTCAGTAATATAGTTAATCTGTTAAATCAAAATTCAGTAATATGGTTTATCTGTTTCAATCAAAATTCAGTTATATGGTTAATCTGTTTCAATCAAAATTCAGTAAAATAGTTAATCTGTTAAATCAAAATTCAGTAATATAGTTAATATGTTTCAATCAAAATTCAGTAATATGGTTAATCTGTTTCAATCAAAATTCAGTAATATAGTTAATCTGTTAAATCAAAATTCAGTAATATAGTTAATCTGTTTCAATCAAAATTCAGTAATATAGTTAATCTGTTCTAATCAAAATTCAGTAATATGGTTAAGCTGTTTCAATCGAAATTCAGTAATATAGTTAATCTGTTAAATCAAAATTCAGTAATATAGTTAATCTGTTTCAAGCAAAATTCAGTAATATGGTTAATCTGTTAAACGAAAATTCAGTAATATAGTTAATCTGTTTCAATAAGTAATATAGTTAATCTGTTTCAATCAAAATTCAGTAATATGGTTAATCTGTTTCAATCAAAATTCAGTAATATAGTTAATCTGTTAAATCAAACTTCAGTAATATGGTTAATCTGTTCCAATCAAACTTCAGTAATATAGTTAATCTGTTTCAATCAAAATTCAGTAATATAGTTAATCTGTTAAATCAAAATTCAGTAATATAGTTAATATGTTTCAATCAAAATTCAGTAAAATAGTTAATCTGTTTCAATCAAAATTCAGTAATATGGTTAATCTGTTTCAAGCAAAATTCAGTAATATAGTTAATCTGTTAAATCAAAATTCAGTAATATAGTTAATCTGTTTCAATCAAAATTCAGTAATATAGTTAATCTGTTCTAATCAAAATTCAGTAATATGGTTAAGCTGTTTCAATCGAAATTCAGTAATATAGTTAATCTGTTAAATCAAAATTCAGTAATATAGTTAATCTGTTTCAAGCAAAATTCAGTAATATGGTTAATCTGTTAAACGAAAATTCAGTAATATAGTTAATCTGTTTCAATAAGTAATATAGTTAATCTGTTTCAATCAAAATTCAGTAATATGGTTAATCTGTTTCAATCAAAATTCAGTAATATAGTTAATCTGTTTCAATCAAAATTCAGTAATATGGTTAATCTGTTTCAATCAAAATTCAGTAATATAGTTAATCTGTTAAATCAAACTTCAGTAATATGGTTAATCTGTTCCAATCAAACTTCAGTAATATAGTTAATCTGTTTCAATCAAAATTCAGTAATATAGTTAATCTGTTAAATCAAAATTCAGTAATATAGTTAATATGTTTCAATCAAAATTCAGTAAAATAGTTAATCTGTTTCAATCAAAATTCAGTAATATGGTTAATCTGTTTCAAGCAAAATTCAGTAATATAGTTAATCTGTTAAATCAAAATTCAGTAATATAGTTAATCTGTTTCAATCAAAATTCAGTAATATAGTTAATCTGTTCTAATCAAAATTCAGTAATATGGTTAAGCTGTTTCAATCGAAATTCAGTAATATAGTTAATCTGTTAAATCAAAATTCAGTAATATAGTTAATCTGTTTCAAGCAAAATTCAGTAATATGGTTAATCTGTTAAACGAAAATTCAGTAATATAGTTAATCTGTTTCAATAAGTAATATAGTTAATCTGTTTCAATCAAAATTCAGTAATATGGTTAATCTGTTTCAATCAAAATTCAGTAATATAGTTAATCTGTTTCAATCAAAATTCAGTAATATGGTTAATCTGTTTCAATCAAAATTCAGTAATATAGTTAATCTGTTAAATCAAAATTCAGTAATATGGTTAATCTATTCCAATCAAACTTCAGTAATATAGTTAATCTGTTTCAATCAAAATTCAGTAATATAGTTAATCTGTTAAATCAAAATTCAGTAATATAGGTAATCTGTTTCAATCAAAATTCAGTAATATGGTTAATCTGTTTCAATCAAAATTCAGTAATATAGTTAATCTGTGAAATCAAAATTCAGTAATATGGTTAATCTGTTTCAATCAAAATTCAGTAATATGGTTGATCTGTTTCAATCAAAATTCAGTAATATGGTTAATCTGTTAAATCAAAATTCAATAATATGGTTAATCTGTTTCAATCAAAATTCAGTAATATGGTTAATCTGTTTCAATCAAAATTCAGTAATATAGTTAATCTGTTTTAATCGAAATTCAGTAATATAGTTAATCTGTTAAATCAAAATTCAGTAATATAGTTAATCTGTTTCAATCAAAATTCAGTAATATGGTTAATCTGTTTCAATCAAAATTCAGTAATATAGTTAATCTGTTTCAATCAAAATTCAGTAATATAGTTAATATGTTAAATCAAAATTCTTTAATATGGTTAATCTGTTCCAATCAAAATTCAGTAATATGGTTAATCTGTTCCAATCAAAATTCAGTAATATAGTTAATCTGTTAAATCAAAATTCAGTAATATAGTTAATCTGTTAAATCAAAATTCAGTAATATAGTTAATCTGTTTCAATCAAAATTCAGTAATATACTTAATCTGTTCCAATCAAAATTCAGTAATATGGTTAATCTGTTCCAATCAAAATTCAGTAATATAGTTAATCTGTTCCAATCAAAATTCAGTAATATGGTTAATCTGTAACAATCAAAATTCAGTAATGTAGTTAATCTGTTAAATCAAAATTCAGTAATATGGTTAATCTGTTTAATCAAAATTCAGTAATATAGTTAATCTGTTACAATCCAAATTCAGTAATATAGTTAATCTGTTAAATCAAAATTCAGTAATATGGTTAATCTGTTCCAATGAAAATTCAGTAATATGGTTAATCTGTTTCAATCAAAATTCAGTAATATAGTTAATCTGTTAAATCAAAATTCAGTAATATGGTTAATCTGTTTAATCAAAATTCAGTAATATGGTTAATCTGTTACAATCCAAATTCAGTAATATAGTTAATTTGTTTCAATCAAAATTCAGTAATGTGGTTAATCTGTTTCAATCAAAATTCAGTAATATAGTTAATCTGTTAAATCAAAATTGAGTAATATAGTTAATCTGTTAAATCAAAATTGAGTAATATGGTTAATCTGTTTCATTCAAAATACTCTCAGCATACACTTGTTGATCAAAAAGCCTTTAAGGCATATTACCTTTAATTGGCCCCTCCCCAACCAAACCAGATATGTATTGTGTATTTCTGACACACACTAATAACCTTGTTGGGCAAAAAGCCTTTAAGGCAAAATACCTTTAAGTGGCCCCTGCCCAACCAAACCAGATATGTATTGTGTATTTCTGACACACACTAATAACCTTGCTGGGCAAAAAGCCTTTAAGGCAAAATACCTTTAAGTGGCCCCTGCCCAACCAAACCAGGTATGTATTGTGTATTTCTGACACACACTAATAACCTTGTTCGCAAAAAGCCTTTAAGGCAAAATACCTTAAAGCGGCCTCTGACCAACCAAGCCAGGTATGTATTGTGTATTTTTGACACACACTAATAACCTTGTTGGGCAAAAAGCTTTCAATGCATACCACCATAAAGCAGTATAGGATGCCACTTTAGGGTCTAGGGAATCCTATGTTAAAAAGAGTCTGCGGATTATAGGTTCTATGGGAATTTAACATGGACAAAAATGTAACAATGTAACATGATGGGTTTGTTTGGTGGGAAATGTAACATTGTAACATGATGGGTCTAACTGGCTTCTAACTGGAAATTATGTGTGAAAAAAAATCCATAGGTTTAACATGACGGATGATTATAGGTACAAGGGGAAATAAACATTAGGTCAGCATTTTTGTGGGATTTCTGGGGACAAAAGGAAATCATATGTTAAAAACGTCCATAGGTTTAGTATACACTTTGACAGACTAATACACAGTAACCTACTATCCATTACCCCTCCACCCATAGTATCCAATAACCCTACACTTACTAACCCACAACCCTTTTTGACGGATCAGTACTCATAGATAGTTATCAACACAAGGCAGGGGTAGGATGTAAAAGAAAAGGGTTTAAAAAATAGAATTTAAATTCCCTATAAACAAAACTTAATCACCCTGTCCCTTACCTCTCTAGTATCCCATTACAAACAAAGTACTATACCTCCCCCTACCATCCCCTTATAAATAAAATTACTATCCCTTTACCATAGTGATATACCTCCCCCAACCATCCCCTTAAAGATAAAATTACTATCCCTTTACCATTCTTATAATCCATATAATTTTGACCAGTGGATTGAAAGAAAAGGAAAGACAGAATGGAGAGAAGAATAAGCATACACACTTAATAACAGCGAACTGACTTTTTACAAATACAAAAAATATCCTTTTATAAATCCTGTATGAAGTACAAGAGGGGGAGTTTTAGAATTATGGCTATCCTAAATTTAAGACTCTCACTACAAAAACAATGCGACCTATAATGGCATCAACTTGTATTATTGGAAGCTAAATTTGACATTTGATAGGATGAGTGAAATATAGCATATCATGAGCCAGGATGAACAGAAGAAGAAACACACAACAGTTCTACATTTTTTTAATGTAATCATCGGCAATTTTGACTACGGAAAATCACCATGACATGAAAGAGAGAGAGAGAGAGAGAGAGAGAGAGAGAGAGAAGTGGTGGGTCAATGGAATATATAAAAGTATTTGGTATAACAGGAACTGTAATGTTAACACTACATTCACTGACCAATACCCAGTGGCTTACTATCCAATACCCCTACACTTACTAACTCATACGTCATTTTGACTGACCAGCACTCATAACCTTTTTCTCCAGACATTTAAGTAAAGGGCGTATCTCTGACCCCTGATATTTTTGTGGCATTAATTACTCTAATAGCCGCTTTTAAATTTATGAAAATACTACCCTTTGATTTTGAAAGTCTACATGATTAAAAAAAGGATTTATTTTGTGCTGCATGGTGATATTGTTCAATGTATATAATTTCTAAATATGAAAGGTTTGTTTAGTAAGATGATAGCAGTGGTCTAAATCCACATACGCCCCCATAATGTTGCTGCGGCGGTGAGGTTTAAAATCTCCCCCCCCCCCCCCCGGCAAAATCAGAAATCACGCTATAATTTGACAGTGATGAAATATAGGTTTTTGAATGCACTTGTCATATCTTCGAAAATAACATTGATGATGCAACTAAACGACTTGGACACAAAAACGACATTTTCTTGAGAAAAAAAAAAGCAACCTATGTTACTGGGTCTGTTTGGCGAAAAATTTAACATTGTAGCATTATGGGCCTCTTGGTCTCTAATGTGAATTTAACATTGAGGCTATAATATCTGGTGTCAAATATGGCACTCTGATGATGAAAATGTCACTCTGGATCACGGAATAAACTCTAATCTTGTCTCCTCCACCGCCATTTCTAACATGCTTCATCCACCTGTCTTCAGTTTTACATGTCATGTAACAAACGGAAAGCTTTGGCTGAATATTAACGACTGACAGCTTGAATGAATTGGTGGCATGATGGCTATGGAAAAAAGAAGGAGGAATACAATAATGTTTACATAAAGTACATGGTGGAATCCTATGTAAACAGAATGCCACCTATTGGAAAAAATGTAAATTACCTTCGTTTTTTTCTTTGTATCAGCGTACCATTGTAAACATATTTGAATAAGAATAATGTTTGACTATAAGTTCTGTATACCACGATTGCGCAGTCTAAATTTACTCAAGACATCTAATGATATAAGGGAACAATGTACACTAGATTGTGAAAAGGATCTATTATCACGTTTCATGACTAGCATTAACAGTACCCAAGAAATGAACTTGAAAACCAAATGTCAGCAAAATCATTGGAATGCGATATATGGGTCATAGAGACCTCTTTTGTAATAAGAATGTAGTGCATATCAGGATGCACTCCCTTCGCAAGTTTCATGGTTCTAGGTAAGACAGTACGTATATAGCAACCCCCCCAAAAACGTCATCAAGCCAGTAAAAGTAGACAATGGACAATTCTGACCCATATGCTTCTATTTTTTAACTGCTTTTTTAAATTAAAATTTCAACCCCAAAATGAGTAAAATACAACAATTTAAAGTGGTTGGCGGACTTGGCTGCGACAAAGAAAACCTAACAAAATGTAAATGACTTAATTAGAACTCGAAATGACAAAACGAAGGAAGACGATTGTTTGCTAAAGTCATGCTGAATTGTTTGTGGGAAAAATGGCTCAACGTCCGATATTGCCAAAGACCGTATTACAGGTTTTAAGCCGGGTGGGATTTGATGTGATTGGACAATTACGTGAATGAGATGTTTATTTATAATGCATATGAATGAAGAATGACTCTGACACCGTACATGTGGGCATAAAGTCCAACAATGTATATTACAAAATGATGCGCACAAAGTTCAACAATGGATACAAGAAATTAATATTGTTCCTAAATGGAATCAATCAAAACATGGAATTTCAAGAAATAAACATAAATAATCCCGAAAATGAACGGATACGATCAACGTGTGGAACTATCGCCAACTATGATTAATATATGGAACTATAAAAAAGTAAGGCTGACATGTGAATCTATCGACACGATGGGATCAAGTATACAAATTTATAAACAAGCATGATTGACACAGTTCATCAACAAGTATGATGAGCGTATAATTGATTTTCACTCGTATAGTAACATTGAATTAAATTTTCACACAAATAATGATATTGAATTAGATTTTCACACAAATAGTGATATTGGATTAGATTTTATTCAAAAGTGGGACGTATGATGTTATTTATCTCGTGGCGTCCAGTCGACAATCACGAGAGATTTCCAGTTCGACAGCTCCCGTCCAATGTTAAATGAACAACCGCACGTGTTCTGATTCGTCCGGCCTGCCTAAGGATCCCTCGAGATCCTTCTTATCCCGCAGACCCACTGGTCCAGAATCTTTGGCCACTCACACTGAGTAAACTGATTCCGTAATTCGGACCAAGGTCACCATCGACCACTGTATCCGGGTTACACAAAATCCCAGAGTTCAACGACTCCCCGTGAACAGCTAAAAATATAATGTCTGAGTCGTGCAATACATGAAGAATACATTTTCATTTTTAAATACCTCTACACATGAAGATTGCTTCCTTAAAGCAGACAGCTTCCTGACAAAACTCATCTGTATTGCGATCATACAGAGATAATTTTGGGATATAAGTACCCTGGTTGTAGTAAAAGCCACGACCAGAGAACTCGAGGTAATTGGGTTTCTCACCGCTGGTACCGGAAATATCTAAGGCTTAAACTCTACACCCCCAGGTAATGCTGTACGCGGCAACGAAACATTTTAATTAATATATTATACAAAAGTATTTCGGTAAACACAATTTTGTGACAGCTCGAATACTCGGTCGATTCATTAGTCCATAGGTTTAATATTATGGGACTGTCTGGGGACAACGGGAATTTTACATAGTCCTGTTGGGACCCTCTGAAAACAATGAGAAATTAATAATAGGCTGCCATTTTTAGGATTCATAGGAACAATGGGAAATGTAATATTAATATTCTCCATATTTTCAACACCTGGTGAACTACTATCCAGCACTCAGTTATCTACTATCAAACACGTAGTTATCTATTATCAAACACCTAGTTATCTACTATGCAACACGCCGTTTGGAGTGACCATCACCCATTTATCTACCATCCAACACTCACACTATACCATTAACATGACTTTTGGAGTGGCCATCACCCTGTGATCTACTATCTAGCACCCAGTTATCTACTATTCAACACCCAGTTATCTACTATTCAACACGCCGTTTGAGGTGACGATTACCCACTTGTCTACCATCCATTACCCAGTGATCTACTATCCAACACCCATACTATACTATCAACACCCCCTTTGGAGGTACCAGCACCCGGTTATCTACTATACAACAACCAGTTATGTACTATCCAACACACCGTTTGGAGTGACCATCACCCAGTTATCTAATATCCAATACCTCATATTTACTATTAAACACGCCTCCAGGAGTGACACTCATATACTGACTACACAGGGTAGGGTGTAAAAGAAGAGGTATAAAATAGAATTTAAATCCAAAACCAGCGTCCCTATTACACTATGACTTCTATTATCATCTTATAGACAAAGTAAAGCATGTTTGAATATCTTTCTGATCCATACTAAAAAATCAAATCAAGACACAAACACACTTTCATTTTTTGGTATATTCTCGTGAATAGGAATCACAATGAAATTTCAAAATACATCACAAAAGTAAATATTTCTACTTCTTTTACTGTCTTTCTTTTTCTTAATTTTTTTCCACTGGAATGGGTTCTTCTGCTGTTTCTTCGGCTTTTCTTGCTTTAAATTTCTTTTTGGGAATGGGCTCTTCTTTTGTTTCTTCTTCTTCTGAAATTTCCTCCTTTGTCACTTTTTTTTACCTTATTGGCACTCTATGTAGACCAATGTCCTTCTTCTTGACAATGATAACAGTTATCTTTACCTTTGTCTCTCTTTTCTCCTGTCTTAGATATTCCTTTTCTTTGATGTTGTGGATATTCTGGAGTCCGATGTCCTTTCTCTTGACAGACATAACAGGTGTTTGCACTTTTATTTTGTGAGTAGTCTGGAGTTTCTCCAGAAGTCTTGTTGGAAGTGTTCTTTCGAATAACTCTCTATAAATCTCTGACAAGAAGAGTGATCTGTTGTGACTCTTCCATCTTTACTGATTGAAATTGCATGAGTGTAATCTTCTTAGGTAGAGGGGTCTGTATATACTACTGCAACAGTAAATGTCAGTTTCTTCACTAAATTGTGTCATACTGCAACAGTAAAAGTCAGTTTGTTCACTAAAATGTGTGCTACTGACAATTTGCTTTCATGAAACTATCGCAACGCATAGTCCTGATTATAAAATATAGCCGAAATGTCAACCCTTTCTTCACTAAAATGTGCGCTACTGCAACAATAAAGTTAGTTTCTTCACTAAAATATGTGCTACTGCAACAGTAAAGGTCAGGTTTTTCTCACTAAATTGTGTGCTACTGCAACAATAAAGTCAGTTTCTTCACTAAAATATGTGCTACTGCAACAGTAAAGGTCAGGTTTTTCTCACTAAACTGTGTGCTACTGCAGCAATAAAAGTCAGTTTCTTTACTAAAATGTGTGCTACTGCATGAGTAAAGGTCAATTTTCTTTATATTACATTGTGTGCTTCACTAAACTGTGTGCTACTGCACAATACAAGACAAATTCTTCGCTAAAGTGTGTGCTACTGTAACAATAAAAGTCAGTTTCTTTACTAACATTTGTGCTATTGCAACAGTAACAGTCAGTTTTCTCCCTAAATCGTTTGCTACTATAACAATAAAAGGCAGTTTCTTCACTAAAGTGTGTGCTACTGTAAAAGTCAGTTTACTACAATGTGTGCTATTGCAACAGTAAAAGTCAGTTTTCTCACTGAATTATGACCTGATGCAACAATACAAGTCAGTTTCTTCACTGAAATGTGTGCAACTGCAACAATAAAAGTCAGTTTCTTTACTAAAATGCGTGGTATTGCAACAGTAAAAGTCAGTTTTCAGCTTGCTACTGCAAGAGTTAAAGTCAGTTTTTTCTCTCACTAAATTGTGTGCTACTGCAACAATAAAAAGTGTGTGTGTGTGTGTGTGTGTGTGGGGGGGTCTCATTAAATTGTGTTCTACTGCAATAGTAAAGGTAAGTTCTTCACTGTGTGGTCCCATCGGAACAGATGAGATACGAAATATGGGAATAAAAAGTTGTGTTTTATTACGTTAAACTTTATAATTGACGATGAAAGGTCACATCATGTAGCTTCATTCTGTGTAAAAAAGGGGGTGGGGGTAAAAGAGATAAGGGTTTTCTGTTTCGGTTAAGCAGAAATACGGTATGAAAATAAAGAAAATTTAAAAAACCCACTTGCCATATGTGTAGCCACAGTTATAAGTTTTCCATTAATTGCATTGAAAGTTAAAGAACATATCGGAGAAAGAAATGTATAAATTTCATGACAAAACAAATGTAATTATGTTAACTTTAAGATAATATGGGTAGTTGATTAGTGTCTTTCTTTATAGCTTCTATAAAGATCATACATTAATAATAATTTTAAGGCTCTAAAAATGCCCTTTATTTCCATAATATGAATGGTATAAAACACATTCAGGTCCAATGTAAAGGCAAGGGCAGATACAGAAAATGTTGAATGGTGGATGTCCCTGGCTTCAAAGAGGGGAATTCATAGTTTGAAAGTGGGAGTTCCCCTAAAGTGGTAATGGTTAGCAGAATCTAGAACTGCTAGGAATACTTCAGATTGGTTGTTAAAATGAGGCCTATGGGGGTGGGGGGGGGGAGGTGTAAAAGACCCCAGAAGCTAAAGAATATATAACAGTTGTATAGCTGTTATAACTCCTTTAAAAAAAAGTATGCTCCCAGACAAAATGGGTGTGTGGTTCTCACTCATTCACCCCCATCTTCCACTGGAATGATGTACATCGGTCATGTACAGACTCATAAGAAGTAATTTCGAAAGGAAAGGGTGTTGCTACCTTACTATAAAAGAGCGGGATGGGGCGCTAAACCCAGATTTTGCGGGATTCCCCCCCCCCCACATATCTTTCCCCCTAGCACCTCCCATTTCTAAAGCCATGATGGTTCCAAGTTTGAAAAAAAAACGGCAAGTACAACTTAAATATAAAATCCTATTGTTTTTGTAACCAATTTGATAAAAGTCGAAATAAAGTACACAACTGCAAGACATTGTGGCTTTATTTCCATTTTTATCTAAATTGAAATTGAAGCAATCTAAACTTGGTTTCGTCCTTGACTTGAGCTTTATCTACTTGTATATGTGCAATAACTATGTTTTACAGGTTATTTAGTCTTTGGACAAGTCCAGGAATTTTGATTTTTTTTATTATCTATGGCAATCAACATCCCTCAGTTCATGGTGGATCGATGCTCACTGGTATTAACTACCGTGTACCTCTGGCAATCAGTCAACGGTATACTCTTGAAAAGACAATTTATGTAGGCGCCTGTAACTTGAAAATTGGTGATTTATTTATATCTCTTTCAGTCTACTCAAAAAGTCCTTTTTACGTTTTGTTACTTTTTCCCCAGCCACAAATGAACATATTAACTTGTTTTATGAACAATCCATAATTGCGTTGACAACGCCTATCGGTTTCTATAATTTGTCGGCCTCAATGAATGAAAAGAAAAGAAAAATCACTGCATTCTTTAATTTTAAATGATGTGCATTTTAAGAATCGCATAAATGCATCTTCATTTAAAAAAGGAAACATTTTATGCCATACTATTGTTATGTACTCCTTTCTATGTATTTACGTATGCATTAGCTGGAGACTTAGTCACTAACATAGACATACTTGAGGATGTATATTAATTCCTGCTTCTCAGTTCAGCTGACAATCCTAAACACAATAACACACCATATATTATATTATATTTGACCTTACAGCAAGTTAACTTTCTTACAATAGTACTGATGTATGACACTGATCTGTTATAGATGTTAATGGCTCTGATTTCGACACCCTTGACACATGAATGAAACATAAACAATAACAGAGGAATGCATTTGATTTGTATGATAATATTATTTATTTGTATTTAAAAATTATGTTAATGTTATCAAGCATGCGCCTGTAGAATCCAGGGATAGCACTTTCCGCTCTGTTTGGTATATATTTGTAATCTCTCTCTCTCTCTCTCTCTCTCTCTCTCTCTCTCTCTCTCTCTCTCTCTCTATATATATATATATATATATATATATATATATATATATATATATATATATATATAAGTGGGTACATGTAAGACGTTGTACACCAAATTTACCCTACCATTGCTTGTACCTCAAGAACTGTTAGAGGAATGGAACATGTTTTGCTTATATATATATATATATATATATATATATATATATATATATATATATATATATATATATATATGATGCATAGGTTTCGATACAGTTGTTTGATATTTTTTGCAGTATTTTTTTTTTCTCGGCTATAATGTCAATTAAAAAAAGGAAGCTTACCTTTTCCTTTACTCTTTTTGAAGGATATTAAGCTGAAACTATATGAAGACTCAAACCATTCCATCTGTTACAACAAAAAAGTATAGGTATTTGGATAAAATTAAAGCTAAGCAAAATTAGCTAGGAGAGTTATGCAGGTCTGAAGAAACTGTTACTGACATTTTTTTTTATAAGAATAATTTTAGAACATGCTCTAATTATGTTTATGGGCACATATATTAGGGTCAAGGCTATATACATTTTTTTTTTTTTTTTTACATTCAAGGCATAGATTACCTCCCCTTAATCACGGCACCCCTACGTATAATCATTAATCAATACATAATTATAACATTTAGTTTTGATGCTTTAAATTTTTTCTTATATTTTCATATTTTTTTATTTTTATTTATTTTTGTGTGTAAAAAAGGACATATTTAGTACATACATTTGTGGATTGTAAAAGGGGGTGAAATTGTTTCCCGTAATGAACGATTGTTCATTGAGCTGCTACATTTGTGGTTCTAGCAACTATAAAATGAATGAAAATTAGTATCCAACAGATGAAAATGTAACTTTAATTGTGTGTAGTTTACTATAAATGCATAGTATAATCATTATAAACTTTTTGCCCCACCAAAGTCATTATCGTAAGTCATAAAGACTTATATTTTTTTTTTGGTTACGATTTTCGTAAGAAATACAGCTTAAATGAAGGTAACATAGTTATAATTAACTATTCTTTACATACAGAACTAAACTTAATCTCTTTTGACAGAAAGCGCATTTATTAAAAAAAAAATATTTCTTAAAAAAAAAAAAACAAAGACAGAAAGGTATAAAAGCAATTTATTCAAATTTGACAACTGAAACGCATTCATTGAATCTAGTTTTACATGCAAACACATATCTCCCAGCAAAGCAAGTAGAATAAAATTTGTATAAATTACAATGAAGTTTGCTTTACAGAAAAGGGGAGGAAAAAATATCTGGAGAATCCGGGTATCGATCCCGGTACCTCTCGCATGCTAAGCGAGCGCTCTACCATGTGAGCTAATTCCCCTCGATAATATACGTGGGGAAGTAAGTAATTAAATAAATGTTTCACAAGATATTCCGAATGACGACATGAAGGTCTGCCGTACAAGTCCAAGTCAAAGTGTTGGGTACTGCAAAGTGGCCGTGTATGGTACGTATCCTTTCTTTATCGCCATCCACTCAACAACCATTTAGACCGTCAAATTTATAACATTATCGGACGGTGAAATATACAGGATTATAACTCATCATAGCCCATTTTCACGCAGTGGTCCGTTTCCCAGGTATTAAATCCACGTGTGTTTTGGCCGCCTTCCTATCTTCGACAATACAGCTTTTATTACAGGAGTTTAACGTTTCGTCCATGAAAAAAACGACGAAAAGTTAAAAACAAGTATTTCGTTTCTGTCAAGCCCACGTTAGCTTTAGAAGCGAGACATATCAGTTTCCGGTGGCGGAGTCGTGGTCATCGGTTTATCATTATGGCTTTGGTTCAAGTTTTTCATTTGTATACAGTATGATACTATTTCCTAAATTATCATCATATTTTGCATGAATCATTGAATCATTATGAAGCTCAAACAGTTATTTATAGGACACGAAAAGCCAGTTCAAAAGGATGAAAAAAAAAAAAAAAAAACAGTCGGAAAGGGTATACAGCCAGTTGACAGAAACTTAGATGGGTTACATTTTCAAGACCCTGAATATAGCAACAGGGGATGCTTTTTCAGAAGTATAGAATATATGAAAATGGGAATGTTTTCTGCATAATTTGAGTGTGCAAAATTCAAAAATGAACTCATCTTTATGATACCTTTTGAAATAAATTCACAGGAAATATTCAGACACATACACCGTCCACCATTTTTAATATTGGTCTTTGGTCACTTTTTGCAAATTCTTGACCTCATCTTATTTCATGCTGAAATTTGCATATTGCTTACATATGGTTATATAGAAATGTATATATATATATAAAAAAAGAAATGTTTTGTGAACATTTAGCTTTAAGAATAAATGGACTTTTTCTGTGTTCCTATGACTCATTAATATGGTATTTCATGCAAAAATATTAGGGGGTGCTTGATAAGAATGCACAGAAAGGCTTCAGAAGTATCTGATACTTCTGAAGCCTTTCTGTACATTCTTATCAAGCATCCCCTAATATTTTTGCATGAAATACCATATTAATGAGTCATACCTAATTTGAAATTATATGTTACTCTTAAAACCAGTAGTGCATGTACATTACAGTGTTCTTCTACATATATACATTGATCTGAAATCACAATCTGGTAAATTGCCATTTTACAATTTAGTTATGATAAGATATATTTGGTAAATTTTCATATCTTTAAAATAAAATCATTGACCAAAAAAATTTGTGAGCAATATTAAATTTGGAATCGGAGAAAGAAGGAACTGGCACTGAGTTGGTACTCAAGAAATATTTATGATTATGTTTCTTAAATAGAGAAATGTTATAGATTGATTTTCTGTTCTTCATTATGACAATATTCATATTGATATTAAAAACAATGACATGAAGTGGTTTTCTTTTGTTGCAAATGGTGTAACTTTTACCTCTTTTTCGCCTATACTAAATATGAAAATTTTAATATGAACACCAGTGTCTCGACATAAGAATCTTGCCTAGAGTAGATGACCTGACAGTGATAACATCTCTCTCACAATCACATGTCGAGTCTAATGTCGAAAATACATTACACAACAAAAGTTGTACTAAATGTACCAGGTTTAATGAGGTTGCCATTTTGAGAAAATGTTAATCTTGATCACCAGTGCCCTCTAGCGGCGGTGCCTGTTGCTACTGAATAGCTATGAAAGAATATAAAAAAATCTACTCACACATAAAGAATGAAAAGATTGACCAATCCATTATATACCCATCGAGAGTTGATGGAAAAACCAATCCATCATATACCCATCAAGAGTTGATGGAAAAACCAATCCATCATATACCCATTGAGAGTTGATGGAAAAATGAATCCATCATATACCCATCGAGAGTTGATGGAAAAATCAATCCAATGTATACCCATTGAGAGTTGATGGAAAAATGAATCTATCATATACCCACTGAGAGTTGATGGAAAAACCAATCCATCATACACCATCTGTATCTCAGTTGAGGAAGTCATCTAATTGATAGAAAATTCTCTAATTGACTGGTCAGACCAATAATTACTCTAATTTACTGGTCAGACCAATAATTACTCTAATTGACTGGTCAGACCAATAATACTCTAATTGACTGGTCAGACCAATAATTACTCTAATTGACTGGTCAGACCAATAATTACTCTAATTGACTGGTCAGACCAATAATACTCTAATTGACTGGTCAGACCAATAATACTCTAATTGACTGGTCAGACCAATAATTACTCTAATTGACTGCTCAGACCAATAATTACTCTAATTGACTGGTCAGACCAATAATACTCTAATTGACTGGTCAGACCAATAATTACTCTAATTGACTGGTCAGACCAATAATACTCTAATTGACTGGTCAGACCAATAATACTTTAATTGACTGGTCAGACCAATAATACTCTAATTGACTGGTCAGACCAATAATACTCGAATTGATCAGACCAATGGCTCATGAGTGTGCTTCTCTCTTCATGTCAGAAGATTGAAACAACTGCACCGCTCTATATATAAGATAAGACACCAAGTGTTGACAGAAGTTACCAGCAATCTATATCATGGTGTTGAACTTATGCATAACCTCTCCTGGAAATGATACATCTGAAACATAGCCAACAATGAAATTAATCTTTAGGCCTACTCAGATGCTTCTTAGACTACTGTAATAAAGAAGTTAAGGAAAAGGCTAGTTAATTTATCCTCATTTGGAATATTCATCTTCAGTTTAGAACCCATATTAAAATTACAGATACAAGAGATTGATAAAGTTTAGAGAAGAGCAGCACATTTTGTATTTAGCAATTACAGTCAAACCTGTCCTAACGGTCACTTGTGTTCAACGGTCACCTGGTCATGATGGTCATTCTAATTTCTCCCCAGCAAATTTCCTATATAAATGCCCTATATTTAATGGTCACCTACTTTCAGCAGTCAGTGGCCAGGTGTTTCCTAACCAAACAATGGTTTCACCCTGCCTTAAGCGTTCACTGGAGTTTATCAGCAATGACCGCTCCAAGCATTTCATATCTCGATTGTACTTACCATAGTCCAGTCATGCTGTCAGTCAAACTCAAAAGTGTCAACATGTTGCCCTTGAAAGCAATGTGGTTTTTGTTCTTGCATGAGAGAATCGAAGCAATTCGTTTGCTGCATAGTGGACAAAGTAGTCATGTAGCTGCAGCAGAAATGGGAGTTGGGCAAACACAGATACAAGAGATTATTAAGCATAAGTGAGATATTATGGATGATTTTGAGAACAACATTAATCCGGAATGTAAGAGAATATGTACGATCACATTAAATGAGTAGAGATACATGTACACTGCACTTGTTATATTCCTTACGGTTTATATGCTACTAACAATAGCTGCAGGTAACTTCTTTTCATTCTTTAATCATCAAAGGTCTCTCACAAAAGCCGACTGTCTTTTGATCTTGGTGAGTTTGAGCAACTGCTTAATCCATTAGTTGTTTGAAGTGTGAACACCTGTTTTCATGCCTAATTATAACAGCTGGCCTTGCAAAATGTCAGTCCTGTGTTTAACAATTACAGGTAAGCTGTCAATTAGTAATTTTATTTAGATGCCGTTTCTATTGACAAGTGATGATTTAATGTACATGATGGATTAAAGTGGAACTTTTTATTTTATTATTTTGTTATTTTTCTTTTTTGCTAAATATCCAAACTAAATACATGTATCTTGATAGCATATTTCAACTACTTCTAATAATAATGCTAATGCTATTTGGTGCATAGTACATGTATTTGTCATGAACCAAGTTTGAGAGCTGAACATGCCTTCAGAGGTCACCTGTCTACAAAGGCCACTTTGGCCTTTTCCCATGGGTGGCTACTATAGACAGATTTGACTGTATCAGAGAAATGCAAGTGTAACTTGAATGTTGGAATCTGTCCAGTTGCATTCCCTTTCAGCTAACAGGACAGAAAGGAAAGAAGACTTTTAACATTCTACAAAATTCTGCATAGCAAAACCACAGTTACACTTCCTCCATATATAAGAAAGAATATTCAAGTTACCAGACAAAACTTCAATTCTTACATCTAGATCTAGTAAGTACAGTATCTTCCCTAGAACTATTAGAGATTGGAATAAGCTTCCATTGAATAACTACAAGTCTCCAAAGAAACCATTAAAATTTAATTACAGTCACTACTGTACACGAACTTGTCTCCAAACTGTGAATATCAGAATTATAAATATTAATATTCAATGCTGCTGGTGTCACTAGAGGTGATGCATGTAAATGTGCCCCATTCAGTACTGAAGTAGAAGTAGTCATGTTTGCTTGCACCTTTTACCTTTGAGTCCAGGTCTTAGTTGTAGGAAATTTTTTTGGTTTTGGTTAAACTTTTTCATTTGCTTACACAATATTCTCTAAACTCCTGTATACATTCTTATCATACTTGGCATGAATCATTATGAAGCTAAGACAGTTTATTTATCGATGTGCTCACTTGTAACTTTGACCATGGGGTCAGGGTCACAGTCCTCAAATATTTTATTTGACGTTTTTCTTTTGCTTATGTTTCCTCAAGCCTTAATGGATTTTCTTCATACACTGGATGACTCATTATGAAGTTATTATCAGGGACGTATATTACATATATCAGGTTCTTGCTAAGATGATTCATTCTGCAACATGACACACATTTTACAGCAATTCTTTGATTGACTTGCAGGCCATGACACTCTTGCTTTCTTAACTTTTCGTTGCTTTTTTATTGATGAAACATCAAACTCTTTTGATACTATTTATTTAGTGCTACTACTTTTGTTTATGTGGGATTATGGTGCAGCAAACAATGTTGGCACAATGCAACAGAGAGAGAGAGCATTTACGTTGGTTCATAACAGCGAGTACGGTTTTACTTTTTATCTGAAGGCTTGAACAGATGTTGTGTGAACTTGGTGTTCTTCAATAACATTTCTCAGAAAAATGAGTCTTTATATTGTTCTGATCTGCTGCAGTCCATTTTAAAACATAGGGTTTTTTTTGCTGAATAATCCACTACATTACTGGCAATATAGTTGTCAAAGTTCTTTGCCCTGATTAATCGTTTTGGTATTTCTGGGGTTAAGTAGTCCTGTGGGGTTATTGATGGTATCAACACTGAAACCACTTGTACAAAAATGCAAGTGTAGAAAATATTTGTCTTTGTTGTAGGGACTGCAGTCTAGGTTGACTGACATTCTGGTAACATCCTGGGTTATGTGTTTTGTAATCACCAGTGATGAAACATGTTGCCAGTCTCTAACTTATTTATATCAGATTGATTATATGGGTCCCAGATGTCTGAGCCATATTAAAAGATTTATCTTGCAAGGGATAAATAGGCAGTATGTGTACATTACATACATTATTAGGAAGAAAGCCTGAAGAGGTGTTAGTCTTTTAAGCTGTATTTGTTATGTGAATTAACCATTTTACTAACACTGATATATGAATGTTATAGTTGACAACAGCTTATTCTCCACACAGATGTTCACCAAATTCTTTGACTGATAGAAATCAAACACAAGAATCATTTTGATCTAACCTGGAGCAACAAGTTGTTCTCTGTTACTTTATTATTTATTTTTCAACATTACTGGCTGTGGCTGAGGACAATCATATAATAGCTCTAATTTAATGATGGACAGCCTAACCCATACTAATTCAGATTTTGGGAGGCCCGCAACTAAAAAATTAAATTATTTGGACTGACCGTTGTATCTAGACAGCAAATATAAATCCTGCTCTGTAAATCCATTTCATAATTTGTATTGAACTTTCCAAACATTCCCTGTTAGATCTAAATAGCAGTCCCCCTCAGAATCAACCACCTGTATCAGTCTGGTTATGTTGAACCAGAATCAACCACCTGTATCAGTCTGGTTATGTTGAACTTCTATGCAAACTTTTAACACATGAATTCAAACCATCCACCACTGTATTGTTGTACTCTCTGATGGCCAGAAATGTCATATAATAATAAAATGTGGGAGAAACAAGTTGTTACTCCAGACCCCACTGTAAATATTGTATTTGTGTATGCAAACAACATCAGTAAATATTGTACTTTTGTATGTGAACCACATCATTTAATACTGAACTTGTGTATGCAGATCACATCAGAAGGAGATTTGGTTTTGTGGTTTTAATGCCCTTTTTCAGCACATGGTAGGCTATACATGGCGGTCAGTATATTTGGTGGAGGAAAAACCCAGGAAAACCCTGAGTAAAAACCACCAACTGACGGGAAGCTACTAGCAAGCTTACTCACATACCCATGTTGGCCAAGCTGAGACTCTAACCCATGTGGATAGAGGTGAGGTGTCAGTGATCTGTAAAGGTGAGCGTGTTAGATCACTCGGCCACCCAGGGCCCCACATCAGAAGGAGGACATATTTGGTATTGATATCTGTATTCAGAGAAGATCGACCATCTTGTCAAAGATTTACAAACCTTTGAAGAAGACAAGGAAAAATGAGACTCCCAATATTATAGCTAAAGACTCATTATTATAGTTAAAGAGACTTCCAGTATTATAGCTAAATAGACTCTCAGTGTTACAGCTAAAGAGACTCCCAGTATTATAGCTAAAGAGACTCCCAATAATAGAGCTAAAGGCAAAGTACCATGAATAAAGTATTTAACACAAAGTAAAGCGACACAGGAAAGAAATTGACATTCATTGACTTGGTATTCAGGTGATATATGTGAATATAAACAGTTACTGACTTGGTATTCAGGTGATATATGTGAATATAAACAGTTACTGACTTGGTATTCAGGTGATATATGTGAATATAAACAGTTACTGACTTGGTATGCAGGTGATATATGTGAATATAAACAGTTACTGACTTGGTATGCAGGTGATATATGTGAATTTAAACAGTTACTGACTTGGTATGCAGGTGATATATGTGAATATAAACAGTTACTGACTTGGTATGCAGGTGATATATGTGAATTTAAACAGTTACTGACTTGGTATGCAGGTGATATATGTGAATATAAACAGTTACTGACTTGGTATTCAGGTGATATATGTGAATATAAACAGTTACTGACTTGGTATGCAGGTGATATATGTGAATATAAACAGTTACTGACTTGGTATGCAGGTGATATATGTGAATATAAACAGTTACTGACTTGGTATGCAGGTGATATATGTGAATATAAACAGTTACTGACTTGGTATGCAGGTGATATATGTGAATTTAAACAGTTACTGACTTGGTATGCAGGTGATATATGTGAATATAAACAGTTACTGACTTGGTATGCAGGTGATATATGTGAATATAAACAGTTACTGACTTGGTATGCAGGTGATATATGTGAATATAAACAGTTACTGACTTGGTATGCAGGTGATATATGTGAATATAAACAGTTACTGACTTGGTATGCAGGTGATATATGTGAATATAAACAGTTACTGACTTGGTATTCAGGTGATATATGTGAATATAAACAGTTACTGACTTGGTATTCAGGTGATATATGTGAATATAAACAGTTACTGACCAAAACAGCTCATGGTTTATTAAATTGAGAAAGATCAGAATTTCCTTTTTGCTGAATCATTCATCTTTACAGACTGAGACTTTGTTGTGTCTGGAATCAGGCATTATTTGTGTGTGGTATGCTGAATCATTCATCTTTACAGACTGAGACTTTGTTGTGTCTGGAATCAGGCATTTTTTGTGTGTGGTATGCGGAATCATTCATCTTTACAGACTGAGACTTTGTTGTGTCTGGAATCAGGCATTATTTGTGTGTGGTATATTGTGCATTCAGCCATAATATGCGGTGCTATAGACAAAATAGAATGGTTATGATTTTAAATAGTACTGATAAACTGTCAATTGATAAATTTTGTTGCAGTAGACCAATATATGCTTTCTGTAAGGAGATGGGCAAGTTACATCTGTTTGCAACAGATCAGATTTCATTTGTGGTAAAAAAATACATTATACTAGATTTTCCAAATTTTAATGTATCTGAAAAGATGTAAGTATACAAAATATGCAAAAATTTTGTCCTATTTCAGAGTAAACATAAGTTTACCAGACATACTTAAGTTTTTGGTGTACTAAATGATTTCTTGTTTATTTCAGGTATGCATTGTACTTTAATTCAAGTGAAGCAAGGTTTAGTCTAACTCCTGTGTGATAAACATGTTTTCTTGGCTTAAACCAACTACAGTCTTGTGTCACCCATCTATTCGCCAACTGCACACAGGATTAAAGGCAATACTGTTGTTTCAGTGGAGAACTGTTGAGCGAAGTGAGCAGTTATGTACTAGCAAAACTGTGACATATGTATCATTACCCTGTAGAGCCTCTTCTTCACTATGCAAAGCTGTGACATCTGAATCATTACCCCGCAGAGCCTCTTCATCTCTATCACCAGAAGACAAGTTCTTTGCACCCTCACCCTACAGGAAAAAGGCACCAAAAAGATATGGATATGAGAATAAGCTATTTGATGGTGGTATGTAATAGTTTGTATGCTAATTAATCTATATGGACAAGAATTAATTGGTTATTTTAGCATTTGATCAACAAATTAACCTTGATTTTATGTCATCAAAACCAAAAATATTTCTGTAACTTATTCAAAAGAAGAGAAGTGTCCTAAGATATTTCCATAGAATATTTGCTGTTTGATTGCTTAATTGATAGCTACTAAATTTAATTGTTGAAAAAATGGGCTTTAAATTTCAAAAGTATGTATTTTTTATCTACATTGTTCAGTCTTTACAATCAGGGGTTCCACTAATTTCCTAAATCAGGCAGTCCATGACTTCCTGGATATTATTTTTGGAAGCCCCAGCATTAAATATTGGCAGTTCAAGCATTAAATATTGGAAGTCTCCAAATGTTCAGTGGTATTATCATTTTAAATTGCTTTGAACATAAGAGTACACTGTCTGTCATATTTATGACAGCCAAAGAGTGATAGAAGGAGGTAACAATCTTAGAGATTTGTTGATAATTCATTTGCTGTTTTAATTTTGTAGTGAAGGGATAGAAGTTAAGATTTAGGCAAGTCCAGAAATGTTATCTTGGGATGATCATGATTGGGGCAAGAAGGAGATACAACATCAGACCTGATTAACTATAAAAAAAACAGTGTGATGTACAGTATATTATTTATCCCTTATTCAGACTGCACAAGCATCTGATCTTAACATACAAAGTTTTCTTGACAAGTACATAATTGGATTTCTTTAGTTGGCATGCATACACACAAATCATTGTATATACCGATAATCACATGAGATATGAATAATACCAAAACACTAGCATCTGTCAGATCCAAGTTTCTAATAACGTACAATTAATTGTCATATAGCCATGCATGCTTCAGTAACACATAATATTTACTACACACCTGGTACTGTAACAATACAATACCTAAAATCTTAACCTGTTCTCATTTCTTTTTATTTCTGAGAACTTGGCTGATACAGTTTTCATAGGCATAATCTTTCTCTTTTACCCAACCATCATCTGACTGACAGCCCTTGCAGAAGGGACAATGGAATGGGTGGTCCTAAGCGGTTTTCATTAGTATTATATCATCACCTTAGGCATGCATCAGCTAACACATAAACCACAGAATAATTAAATTAGGAAAACAACAACCAGCAAATCTAGTTTTGAGGATATTTTTCTTGCACTGATGCTGATAAAAGATAATCATCAAAATTAAAATCATTCTTGCATGCATCATCTTTATTAAAGACATTCATTGTTTTTGAAGCATGGCAAACTTTGTTTTTTTAGTTACTAAATTCCAGCCAATCAAAGTATTCTAATCATTTACTTTGAAAATCTCTTGATTTTATTACTTTTTTTGATGCACTATCATTTACCAATAAAAATTCATTTTCTGGTGACTTTTGGAATTTCTGGGTGACTTATGTTTCGTAACCTATCAAATAAAGAGTTACATTTTGTGTTAGAGAGTTATCATTAGTAATAATATGGTCATGAATTTCATTTGTCACTTTGTTCAGTATGAAAGCCATAATTTGATTGGTGAATGAAAAGATTAGCAAAATATAACCTCGTATTGGTGCCTATCAGATCTACTTGCTGATAAGTAGATCGTGATTTTAATCAGATTGATACATATATACAGACATTAAAGGGGTGACAACTATTGTTTTTAGTTCTTCTTCCAAATTAGAGATACAGAAGCCAATATTTTAATACAGTAAGTAATATATAATAATAATACATGTACTATTTACATTTGTGATAAAAGTGGTGCTTATGGGATGTTGTAATGGAACAGGCTGAAATCATTAAGCTCCGAGATGGGTACAGTTATGACCAAGATCCATGCATATGAATGGATTGATCTTGCATTTGATTGGCTGAGCTTGTTATCACTTTAGGGACTGTTTGATCAAACTTGGTAAATAGGTTGAAATCATTAAGATCTGAGGTGAGTACAGTTATGACCAAGATCCATGCATATTAATAGATTCGATCTTGCATTTGATTGGCTGAGCTTGTTATCACTCTAGGGACTGTTTGATCAAACTTGCTAAATAGGCTGAAATCATTAAGAACTGAGGTGAGTACAGTTATGACCAAGATCCATGCATATTAATGGGTTGATCTTCATATTGATTGGTTGAACTTGTTGTCACTCTAGGGACTGTTTGATCAAACTTGGTAAATAGGCTGAAATCATTAAGAACTGAGGTGAGTACAGTTATGACCAAGATCCATGCATATTAATGGGTTTGATCTTGCATTTGATTGGCTGAGCTTTTTATCACTCTAGGGACTGTTTGATCAAACTTGGTAAACAGGCTGAAATCATTAAGATCAGAGATGAGTACAGTTATGACTAAGATCCATGCATATTAATTAACTGATTTTGCATCTGTCAACATTTTAGTGACTCATTTTCTGAATATATTTTTATCAGACATGGCAAATAGACTTTTATCATCAAGATATGTACTGTGGTTTATTATGAGCAAAATATATGCATATTAATTGCAAATTGTATAGATATCTCTTCTGATGCTGACACCACTGTCAAAATACTTTCTTCATCATACAATTTATCAAATTTTTCTGGAAATTGTCTGAAGGATATTGAAGCAATTGTAACAGATCATTTTGATGGAATATATTGTCTTGTATTCCAAACTGATAAGGTAACTTATCTTGTGCTAATTTTTTAAAAGAATTTCCTAACCTTTTTGGATAAGGAATACACACAGGCAAATGCAAAGAACTCTACAAAGTTTCTTCCCACTACTCATGTAAGAGGACACAAATATTTGGTTGAAATTGATGTTGAAGAGGATAGTATAACTGTAATGGGGCAAGGGCACAAACTATGAAGGGATCTAATTTTCTAAAGGGCAACTGTTTCCCTATTAAAAGATTCTTAAGTGACATCAGTATACAGGAGGAAAATGTACATGAGGAGGATATATATGAACACCAAATTCCTCTCTAAGGCAATAATCCAGGTATTGCCATAGCAACACCAAAGAGTAGACAAATTAAATTTGGCAGGCATATTTGTTTTCATATGTAGATAACTTGATTAGTTTTTTAGGCAATTACAGCAGTTTTTTAATTTTACATATTTTTTAACAGTATGGACTTGGACACTTTTGACAAATTCTTGTTAACACAATTTAGCAAAAGTCACTTGAGGTAAATAAATGAAATTTGGTTGCATGGTTGTATGCATATGATCTGTTTAAATTTTTATGCCATTAGAGCTATATTTAAAATTTGTCCACATTTGTAAAGTTTTTCTACTTCGACTTTTTTTGTTTGCAGTCATAGTCCTCACTCTAACATAAGCCAGTTTCACAAATGAGTCTTACAACTAGTACCTTTTCTTTCAGGACTTCTCCCACGCCTTGATGAACCACTAAAAAGCCTAAAACCATACAAGCCTAAGGATTCTTGGAGCAAGGACAGGGCTCTTTTTGGCCAGAATGACTACATTGGTATGTATCTTTATAGTGCTGATAAAGGAGCTTGGAGATGAGTAATTGAAGCTCTGGATTTCTGTATTCAAATTCCTTTAACATTAAAGCAAACATTGGTCATCTAATTTCAAAGTACCTCAAATAATTGCTGTGTTAGTTACAGGATGCATATCATAAATACATTAGTATGATTTAGCAAAGATAATCCTTGAACTGAAGAAAAATAATCCTTAATATGAATAAAGATAATCCTTAATATGAATGAAGATACTCCTTAATATGAATAAAGAAAATCCTTGAACTGAATAAGGATAATCCTTAATATGAATAAAGATAATCCTTGAACTGAATAAAGATGATCCTTAATATGAATAAAGATAATCCTTAATATGAATAAAGATAATCCTTAATATGAATAAAGATAATCCTTGAACTGAATAAAGATAATCCTTAATATGAATAAAGATCATCCTTGAACTGAATAAAGATAATCCTTAATATGAATAAGTTCATGAAAATAATTTATAAGATAAAGACAAAGTATCATGTGAGTTAGTGCTGTTTGTGATACAATTTTAAAAAATCTTTTATCACTTTCATACCATTTTAAAATTTCAAGCACAAAATATTGTAGTAGGAAATGAAAGATTCACTGTCCTTGCAACATACAATTTTACTAAGGGTAAACAAATGATGTTTGTTATTATTTTTTTCTTCTTCATGAATGTGGTTAATGAAGACTCACCAAGGTTAAAGTCTTCTCAAGGTCATTTGGAGCTCATAAGGACAGACTTGAATTTGTATAATGTGATAAAACTTCAAGTACATGATGGAATGTGATGCCAATCACAGTTCATTCCATGCAGATACTAGATCCTTGACAGCTGGGTCAATAACTGGGATTTATTGCCAATTTTGCGGTTCTGTGTTGCATTTAATTTTTAAGTTCACATTCAGTGCTGTTTAGTACTTCCAAGAAGAGACAATTTTCTGCTTTTGTATTTTTCTTACACAATATAGGTTTTGATAAATTGAGATGGTTCTTTTTGGGACATTTGTTTGCTAGATGTTGTGTTCAGTTCTTTGCAATTTTATTTTCCCAAATGAATGTATGGCTTTATGAACATATAATATACTACTTTCCTCCAGATATTTTAGGGGATGGCAGTGTGGTGCCCAAGGACCTAATCAGAGGTCCAAAGTGGTTGTTAGGCTGGCGAGGAAATGAATTTCAGAGGCTGACTAGGAAGATGAAGATGGTGGGACACCTGATGAGAGATCTGTATCCATCCTATTACCATAATAACTGGAAGAGAATCAAATTCCTGTACAAAAAATACAATATTAAGAGAGGAAAGAGGGTTCGGTAGTTTGAGCTAAGGTTTCATCTCACCATGCCATAGAAATACAACACTGTAAAGTTACGTCATTCTAAAAGATTTAAGTTTTCTTTGCAGTTAAAATTGTGTAAAGAATGAGAATAAATTTGATGAAAAGAAGTTAATTTTTGTACTTTCATGTATACACCTCCAGGTGGCGACATTTCTGATTTTGATCTAATAGCCCAACAGTGAGTTTTAGCTCGACTGGTCATAGACCAGAAGAGGTTATGAGATGGTTTTTCATCCGTTGTCAGTCCATTCATTAGCACAAGTTTGTTATTACTACTCCTTCTAGGCTACTTGGAGGATTGCCATGAAACTTTACACACGCATTCATCCCATGGTCTGCATACCTGCCATATTCCAGAATGTGCTGGGATTTTTTTGAGACCCCAAAAGTGTGTTTTGAGGTCCCAAGGGGGGTCAGTGTGCATGCTCAAAAAAAAAAAAATGATATCCAATTGAGAATAAGCTATCTTTTCATATGAACCTAGAGAGGATGACTGGAAATTAAAATTTGAATAAAAGAAAATAACATTTCTTTGAAGCATTTAATACACTTACAGAGAAAAAAATAGTTGGTAGACTTAGCATTGTGAAATATCATCACCACACACACATGTATACTCACTCACATAATATCAACCGCACAGACATTAAATAAAGAAATTACACCAAGTTTCTGTCTTTAAAATCCAGTGGACAGTGGAATATAGTCTTAATTAGATGCAGTCTTTTCTGCTGTCAATAGTACAGTAAGGAGTTTGAAGGTAATATAAGTGTCATTTGTGTTCATCTTTGCACTCATTAGAGACTGGATGGTGCTGTTGTTCAAACTTCCCTGCTGGATTATCTGAGTGAATCCTGGTCAGAACTGAATTGTTCTTGCCGACCATAACGCTGGCGTTGTCAGAACTGTATCTGATGCAGTTTGACCATGAGATATATTTATCTCAATAAAAAATAGAAAATATAAATCACATTAGGGACTAACCATTTAAACTTTGTGTATGTGTGTATGTGGCATTTTTCTTTGACATTTTGCCTTAAAAAATGAATACTTGTACACTGTTCTGACTACCAAAAAAATCATGTTTTGCTTTTTATATGTGGAGTAAAATTGACTTTAAAGAAATGTTGCTGCTGTTCACGAACTTGCCAATAATCTTTTATAAAGATGGCTTAAACATTCTCATTCATGGCAATAATGTGTAATAACTTTTATTATTTAACACGCATCTCTTTGCTACTGCCTAACTTTAGACAAATTGTGCACTTTACCTATGCAAATTAGCCTAATGGGCTCCATCATAGCGGTGTTCAAAGGGTGTAACAGATGTGAAATAGTGCTTGTTTATCTCTAACCCCCTTACCTTTTAATTGCCTCTGTGACAGTTAGCTGTCTACAAACTGCCCCAAGGATGGTTTTACATGAGCTCTATACAGAACTGTTTGTGCATACTACATGCTATGGGCATATATAGAGGTGGTCAAGAAATCTATCTATCTCTCTTTTTTGAAATTTTTCCTAAGATCACTAATGGTGTGTTTTTCAAAACACGACCATGTGAGGGGGTTTGGGAGTCAGAAATCATGTCTTTAGTGTGACACATCGTGTTACGGCAGGTATGGGTCTAGTTTTTACTCTATGAAAATGGTGCCACTTGGACATCCAATATGGCCACCACAATAGCTATCTTGAAAATCTTGTTATCGCTACCCCTCCTAAATGGATGGTCATATCAACATGGGGTTTGCATTAAAAGATTTCTTATGTTGTCTTGTTGATCTTGAACGAAAATGGTGCCGATCTATCATCTGATATGGTCATCACATTAGCCATCTTGAAAATCTTTTTATTGCTACTCCTTCTGAACAAAAAGTCGTATTGACATGGGGTGTTCACCAGAACACTTCTTATGATGTCTAGTTTGTCCTAAGTGCAAATGGTGCTGATCTGATCTCTAATATTGGCGTCATATTGGCCGTCTTGAAAATCATGTTATCGCTACTTCTCCTGAATGGATGATCATATAAACATGGGGTTTTCCCTAAAAGACTTCTTATACTGTCTAATTAGTGCTAAGTGAAAATGGTGCCCATCTGATGTCCAATATGGCCACCATGGCAGCCAATTTGAAAAACTTGTTGTCGCTACTCCTTCTGAACAGAAAGTCATATTGACATGGGATTTCACCAGAAGGCTTCTTATGATGTCAGTTTGGTCCTAAATGAAAATGGTGCCACTCGCACATCCAATATGGCTGTCACTGCTGCCATCTAGAGAATCTTATTATTGCTACTCCTCCTGAATGGATGATCATATCAGGATGAAGTTTTCACTAAAAGACTTCTTATGATGTCTAGTTTCTCGTAAGTGAAAATGGTGCCAATCTTACTTCCAATATGGCCACCATGGTCATCTGGAAAATCTTATTATCACTACTTCTCCTAGATGGCTGGTCATAATAATATTGTGGGTTCACCAGAAGACTTTTTATGATGCCTAGTTGGTCCTAAATGGAAACGGTCAACATCTGATATACAATATGGCCACCATGGCAGCCATTTTGAAAATCTTGTTGTTACTCAAAAAAAAAAGGGAAAGTCATATCAACATGGGGTTTTCACCAAAAAACTTCTTATAATGTCTTGTTGGTCCTAAATTAAAATGGTTCTGATCTGACGTCCAGTATGGCTATCTTGAAAATCTAGTTATTGCTACTACTCATAAATGGAAAGTCATGTTGACATGGGGTTTTCATCAGAAGAGTTCTTATGGTGTTTAGTTGGTCTGAAATAAAAATTATGCAGATTGATCCTCAGTATGTCAAGCATGGATGGTGGCCATCTTGAAAATATTGTTATCTCTACTCATCCCAAATGGATGTCTATATCAACATGGAGTTTTCACAAATAGATTTCTTATGATACCTATCTGGTCTTAAATGAATATGGTGCCAGTCATACATCCAATATGGCTGCCATGACAGCTAATGTTGCTGTCGCGACTCCTCTTTAATGGATGGTCATATTGATATGAGGTTTTCACCAAAAGACCTCTAATGATGTCTACTTGGTCCTAATTGAAAATAGTGCCAATCTGGCATCCAGTATGTCAACTTGTGACAGCTAATTTGAGAATCTTGTTGTTGCTGAAGAATATCACGGATGGTTTCAACACTCAGCAGTTAAAAGGAAAAAATGGTCTTTTATTGAATTACTGGAAATTCTGTTCAGCCAGTAGAGCCATTGTAAGAATGCATTACCATTACACACAAATCTGTATCGATACATTACCATCACACATAAATCTGTAAGAATGCATTACCATTGCACTCAAATCTGTAAGAATGCATTACCATTACACACAAATCTGTATCGATACATTACCATCACACAAATCTATAAGAATGCATTACCATTACACTCAAATCTGTAAGAATACGTTACCATTACACACAAATCTGTATCGATACATTACCATCACACACAAATCTGTAAGAATGCATTACCATCACACACAAATCTGTAAGGATACAATAGCATCACACACAATTCTGTAAGGATACATTACCATAAAAAAAATCTGTAAGGATACATTACCATCACACACATATCAGTAAGGATAACAGTTCCTTCACACAAATTTGTAAGGATATATTACCATCACACACATATCAGTAAGGATAAGTTACTTCACACAAATTTGTAAGGATATATTACCATCACACAAATCTGTAAGGATACATTACCATCGTATTTAGGATGCATTACCATCACATAAATCTATAAGGATGCATTACCATCACGCAAAAATCGGTAAGGATGCATTACCATAACACAAATCTGGATCTTGCGGCAGTCAGCCTCTCGTGTGTTGTACAACACCATTATTAATCAGGATCTCGCAGCACATTCTCGTGTAGTACAGCACCATTACTAATCAGGATCTCGGCACACAGCCTTGTGTTGTACAACATTATTAATCAGGATATCACAGCACACGGCCTTGTGTTATACAACACCATTATTAATCAGGATCTCGCAGTACACAGCCTCTCATGTGTCGTACAACACCATCATTAATCAGGATCTCGCAGTGCACAGCTTCTTTTGTTGTACGAGTTATTAATCGTGATCTCACAGCACACAACCTCTAATGTGTTGTACAACCATTAAATAATCAAGATGTTGCAACACACGGTCTCTCATGTGTAGTACAACACCATTATTAATTGGGATCTCACAGCACACAGTGTCTCGTGTATTGTACAACACCATTATTAATCAGGATCTCACAGCACAGAGACTGTGTAGCACAACACCATTATTAATATGGATCTCACAGCACCTGGTATTGTACAACATTATTAATCAGGATCTCACAGCACACAGCCTCTCATCTTTATAGGTTGTGACAGTAATTACTATTTTCTTGTCAATACACTGCTGCTTTTCTTGCACCTGACAGTTAGAACACCTCTACATTATCAGTCAGTGTATGATTTTTATATCTGAAAATACATGACCTGGACAAGTGGCTTTTGAAAAGTACTTTTTAAAGTGTTTTTTTTTTTTTTTATGCCCCACCACAAATATGAAAGGGGCATATAATGCTATTCTTGTCTATGGCTACTCTTGTTTATTCATCCATATGTTTGTCCATTCATCACACCCTGGTTAAGTTTTGTGTTTAGGCCAGTTTCTCGGGTATTGTTAGGAGTAGAGTTGTGACTTGGTATGTAGCTGCATCTTTTGAGTACAACACCACTGTACCAAAACTAGGTCACTGACCTGATTTTCATGTGACACCAACTTAAGTTAAATTTGGTGTTGAGGTAATTTTCTCAGGCATTGTTTGCCCAGTGTTCTTCCCCAGACCAGTAAGCTGTATTGGTCTCATTAAAGCTTCATGGTAACTCATAGGTTGCGGATACAGCTTCCACGTCTCATTGCATCTACTTAATTGCACCATATACAACTTGTTAAAACCATCATTTACGGTTTTCTCCAGTTAGCAAAATTAATTACTGCTGTGTACTTTGATCTGTCATTATTGATAATATTATTGCACCACATAGGTCATCAAATCTATGCAAGTGGCACACTGTTTTGATTTGGAATGAACATGGTAAAGTCTAGAGTTAAAGTGGTATTTCTGGCTCTACTTGTCCTCAGGACATTAAAGTACTATCTTTCAGATTTTAAAAAAAATAGAATTCATAAAAGAACCTAGTAAAAAGAAAAGCTGAATAAATGCAGCCTAGGATGCATCTTCATTCAATGATGATCTTCCCACACTGTCACAGATCCAGATCTAGTCTCAAATGGTGAAAGAACACAGTTTTTCCTTTACTTGTGTAAGATCATTACTAAAGTCTTATACTTTTAGAAACAGATAATCTTTTAACCGAGAGTTTATCTGGAGTTTTGATTATTTATAATTAGGATTTGACATGTGTCAAATGGGAAACTTGTATTACAGATTTATAGACAAGGAGAGATGATAACTTTCTTTTTGAAATTGTGTAATGTGCAGCCAATTAAAGATAAGTCATTATGAATAAATTAAGGTTAAAATACAATATTTTAAAAAAAATCATTTTTCAAACAAATAGTGTAAAACAATCTAATATCAAACATTCAAGAATTCAGTGGAATACTATGTCTCTCCTGCTCCGCTACGGCACAATACAAAAAATTGCAAAATTGCTAGAGCAAGAAAAGTGTGTCACTGTAACCTTTATTTCCATGTGGCAATTAGTAGTCTCCAGGATGAAAATGACCGTCGAGTGTCATGACTGTCAATATGTGTCAGAGAAACGGAGCTGAATGAAACTACTTGTAACAATGACAACACAGAAAAGTGATTCTTTTTTCTCGCCTAAAACCCTCCTACTTGACAGATTTTGTCAAATACATGACATACAATTTGCCTTGTAATCAATCTCTAAAATAATCATAATTATTTTAATAATTTAAAAGATATTTCTGTTTAGTGTTAATTATCTCCTAATGATTTCAAGAGTATCTGTAACATTTGTATAATATCTTGTACAGTGATTTGCATGATTTCAAGAGTATCTGTAACATTTGTGTAAAATCTTGTACAGTGATTTGCATGAAGATTTCAAGAGTATCTATAACATTTGTGTAATGTCTTGTAGTGATTTGCATGATGATTTCAAGAGTATCTGTAACATTTGTGTAATATCTTGTACAGTGATTTGCATGATGATTTCAAGAGTATCTGTAACATTTGTGTAATATCTTGTACAGTGATTTGCATGATGATTTCAAGAGTATCTGTAACATTTGTGTAATATCTTGTACAGTGATTTGCATGATGAAAAACCTGAAACATCGCTTCATGTGTACTCCTATAGCTTCAAAAATCTCTTGGGAGAACCGTGTTTGTCTCCCAATTTATGCAACTCGGTACCACACTGCTGTACCAAATGTATGTCTCTCGTACTTAAATTTTATGCTTCATGGACTTATTTAAGTTTTGCAATTGGGTCCGTTTCTTAGGCATTGTTAGCTCCAGAGTCATGCACTGTGGTATGAAGGTCTGAACTGGCACATTTGACTGTAAGGTCATACATAAAAGGGAGTGGTAGGGTATGTGTTTAATGAACAAATTTCTAGTTGTTTCCAACGTATAATTTTAAATGATTGAAAATTTGAACAAATTTTGTCCAAATGTTTCTCATGATAGTTGTTTCAACTGTATTACTGAGCATAAAATTATATTTTATGTATTTCATTGTCAAAACTAACTCCTGTATGGTTTAAAGGTTGGAAAATTGAGCTCTTCTGCAAACTCAGTTACTTTATTTATATGCAAGTTACAATAACCCTTGTCAACACAAATGTTTTCTTATTGGTCATAGGTTAACATTAAGTTTTTACACACCCATCTTCAGTTGGTTGTGTATTATTATGGCATTGTCTGTCCCTCCATTAACATTTGCTTGTCTAAGCCCATAACTTTTGTAATGGTTTGAGAGATTTTCATGAAACTTTGTCCAAATATATATCAGGACTAGACAGTGCATTGTGTACCATAATCCCACCTTGTGCCTGAAGGTCAAGGTCACAAGGGAAAATGTAATTTTGTGACTGTATCCTTGTCAGTAGTATAATTTTTGAACCACTGAAGATACTTTAATAAACTCTGTCCAAGTATATATGATGATTAGGAGGAATGTCACATACAATAACCACACCCCTTGCTTCAAGGTCAAGGGAAAATGTAATTCTGCGACTTGTATCCTTTTCTGGGGCATATCTTTTGAACCACTGAAGATATTTTACTGAAACTTTACCCAAGAATGTATCAGGACTATATGGTATGTTACTTACCATAGTTGTGCTCCATACTCAAGGTCACAGCAAGGCAAAATGTACCTTGGGCTTTTATTCTTGCTTGGAGTACAAATTTTGAACCACTTCACATATTTTACTGAAACCATAACTAATTAGTGTCACATGACATAGTCATGCCCCAAACCTCAAGGTCAGGGTTACATTAAAATATAAATCGGTGACCTCTGCCCATGTATGGGTGTAACCTTTGAACCAATGAAGATATTTTAATGAAACTTTAGTTTGTTATATGTCTTGACCTGACATTGTCTTGCATATTTAGCTGTATACCGTGTCAAGGTCAAAGTCACAACAAGGGATAATTTAAGTCGCTGGCTCATTTCCTTATCCATGCTGCCACATTTTAACCCCTACAGATATTCTGATGAAACTTTACCCTCGTGCACACCTAATCATGAAGTAGTCAAGTCCCTAACTCAAAGGTCAAGGTCATAAGTAGAGAAAATATCACATAATGGGCATACCATGTACCATTTGCAGTAATCTTGTTACATTGTATTGTGCATATTGTGATATTGGGGGTTACAATGGAAATATTGTTTCCCTTAAAAAGTACTTTTTATATGTATCTATAATTACAGCTCTACTGTTTAGTTATAGATGACCATCCAACCACTCGAGTACTGCATTATCTAACTATGAAGCCCTTCATTATAACACAGTTCTCTTTATATGGTCATGTATCCCATTTCATTAACTGTTAGTAAAATTATGTCACATGTACTTCATTATAAGACAGTCTCACTATAAGGCAGTATACTATATGACTCCCATGTGTACAGAGGGAGTACTGTATTAAACTGTTTAGCATTGTACAGAGGAAGTACTGTATTAAACTGTTTAGCATTGTACAGAGGGAGTACTGTATTAAACTGTTTAGCATTGTACAGAGGGAGTACTGTATTAAACTGTTTAGCATTGTACAGAGGGAGTACTGTATTAAACTGTTTAGGATTGTACAGAGGGAGTACTGTATTAAACTGTTTAGCATTGTACAGAGGGAGTACTGTATTAAACTGTTTAGCATTGTACAGAGGGAGTACTGTATTAAACTGTTTAGCATTGTACAGAGGGAGTACTGTATTAAACTGTTTAGCATTGTACAGAGGGAGTACTGTATTAAACTGTTTAGCATTGTACAGAGGAAGTACTGTATTAAACTGTTTAGCATTGTACAGAGGGAGTACTGTATTAAACTGTTTAGGATTGTACAGAGGGAGTACTGTATTAAACTGTTTAGGATTGTACAGAGGGAGTACTGTATTAAACTGTTTAGGATTGTACAGAGGGAGTACTGTATTAAACTGTTTAGCATTGTAAAGAGGGAGTACTGTATTAAACTGCTTAGCATTGTACAGAGTGAGTACTGTATTAAACTGTTTAGCATTGTACAGAGGAAGTACTGTATTAAACTGTTTTGTCAGTTGACTTTTCAGACTTCAGTTTCATCCAGTGTTCGCAGAATATGATTAAATATGCTATTCTTACTAATATTTATTATTAATTTCTGTAATTTTATTGTCATGTTTTCATGTAAGTAATCATAATTTCATCTATACAGCATATTCATCTTTAAGTAGTTTATCTCCTATGCAAAGAAAAAGTTACTTCTGAAGAAAAGTGAATATTGATTGTATGAAATGAATAAGTTCCTTTAGATGAAATAGAGTGTACTTTTATATTAATCCACTTTCAGGATAGTTTAATTTTGTATATTACGGCATAGCAGCATAAGTAGGCTATTTAGTGCCGAAGCATTGGAATAAAGTGACTTGCACAAGGACACACTACAGTACCTGACTCAGACTGATCTGATGGTAGGATTAAAATCAGCAGCCTTTTGGTCACAAATGCTCATTAACCACTGAGCTACCACAGCTCCTAATGAACTTCAAAGACAGATGTGGGGGTTGGTGGCAGAGCCAGAGTCAATTTACAGTGAGAACAAAAGTCCTTTGAAGGGACTGATGCTCAGTTAGCCAAAAGAAAAGCCAGGAATCCATTTTTAAAAAATACTTTATAAGATAGAACCAACTAGACATAATAAGAAGTCTTTTGCCGAAAACATTATGTTGATATGGCCATTCATTCAAGAGGAGTAGTTGTAACAAAATTGACATCATTTTCATTTAGGACCATCTAGAGACCATCACAAGTTTTCTGGTGAAACCCCGTTAATATGGCTTTACATTCAGAAAAAACAACAAGATTTACAAGATGGCTGACACGGCAGTGATCGTGGATGTCATATCAGCACCATTTTCACTTAGGACCAACTAGACATCATAAGAAGTCTTTTGGTGAAAACCCGATGACAATATGGTCATCCCTCTAGGAAAAGTAGCAATAACAAGATTTTTAAAATGACCATCATGGTGACCATATTGGAGGAAAGATTGGCACCATTTTAATTTAGGACCAACTAGACATCCTAGGAAGTCTTTTGGTGCAAACCCCATGTCTATATGACTTTCCATTTATGAATAGTGATAACATGATTTTCAAGATGGGTGCCATGGTGGCCATTTTGGTCATTAAATCGGCACCATTTTTATTGACTAGACATCACAAGAGGTCTTTTGGTAAAAACCCAATGTTGAAATGAACTTGTGTTCCTAAGGAGTAGTGATGACAAGATTTACAAGATGGCTGCTATGGTGGCCATATTGGATGTCTGATTGGCACCATTTACATTTAGGACCAATTGGACATCATAAAAAGTCTTTTAGTGTAAACCCTATGTTCATATCACCACTTATTCAGTAGTGATAACAAGATTGTTTTGATGTGCACTATGGAGGCCAAACTGGATGTTTGAGCAGAACTATTTTCATTTAGGACCAACTAAACATCACAAGAAATCTTATGAAAATCCCAGGTCAGTATGATTTTCCATTCAAGAGGAGTAGTGATAAGATTTCAATATGGACAATGAGTGGCACCAGTTTCATTTAGGTCCAAGTAAACCACAGGATGAATGTGTGTGTAAAATTTAATGGCACTCATTGAAGTAGTTTAGGAGGAGTAGCGATAACAAACTTGTACTAAAGGATGGACAGACAATGGCTATCCCATAAGCTCTTATAGTCAATGACCAGTAGAGCTCAAAATGGGTAAAGAGGTACAAATTAACAACACAAGGATCTAAGAAATCACCCATTTTATTAAAAACAAAAATAAATGATCCCCATAAATCAAGATGATTATGTCTTAAAACTGTAATAAATGTAGAGAATAAATTACCAGCCAAGAGACTTATATAAGAAATATAAAACTCTTTAAGTACAATAACTAAACCCATTGTTATACTAAAATATACGACACATTTACCATGTATGCTTGATTATAAGTCAAGTCCAACTACAAACTGTAAAGACCCATGTCTGCCATCGCATACTGCACTGGCAGATCTGGGTCTATTTTTATTTGCAGTTAGACTCAATTTCAGACATGATTTTGGTTCAGACGTGGTTTTGGTTTAGAGAAAGAACTGAAATTGTGAAAGGTAGTTTGGGCGTCCTCCCCCAGCGGGGTCTCAAGGGGCAGTGCCCTTGATTACGGGGTCCAAGGGGACAAAGGCCCCAGACCAAAAATGCATTTTAGAGTCTGAGAGCACATAAAACTGCTCCTGGTGACTCTTATTATCATAATATTTTGCAAAGTTGATAAGAAGATTGTCTTGATGGCCACTGTGGAGGCCATAATGGATGTTTGAGCAGAACCATTTTTATTTAGAACCAACTAAACATCACAAGAAATCTTGCGAAAATCTCATGTCAGTATGATTTTCCATTCAGGAGGAGTAGTGATAATATTTCAATATGGTCAATGTGGTGACCATATTGGATGTCTGAGTGGCACCAGTTTCATTTAGGTCCAACTAAACCATATGATGAATGTGTGCATAAAGTTTCATGGCAATCCTTGAAGTAGTTTAGAAGTAGTGATAACAAACTTGTACTAAAGGATGGACAGACAATGGCTATCCCATAAGCTCTTACAGCCAATGACCAGTAGAGCTCAAAATGGGTAAAGAGGTACAAATTAACAACACAAGGATCTTAGAAATCACCAGTTTTATTAAAAAAAAAAAAAAAAGATCCCCACGAGTCTAGATGACTATGCCTTAAAACTGTAATAAATGTGGAGAATAATTTACCAGATTAGAGACTTACATAAGAACTATTAAATCGCTAAGATAAATAAATACACCCATTGTTAAACACATTTACTATGTATAGTTGCTTATAAGTCGAGTCCAACTGCAAACTGCACAGACCCATATCTGCCATCACATACTGCACTGACAGATCTGGGTCTATTTTGTTTGCAGTTTGACTCATTTATAAGCGAGTATATATTGTGATTTAAGATTGAAGATCTGTACTATAGAGAGCCTATCACCTTATGCTTCCATTCTCTGCTCTAAGTAATTGTGATGGATACTTGGACTCGGTAACAAGATGTATACTATCGTATTCTTTAGCCTTTATATAACAAAGAACTCCGATAGTCACAATGATTGTCCCAAGTCCACTCAAGAATGTTACAGGATTTCCGAACACAATCACAGATATCCAGATCAAGAAAGCCCGCTTCATGGTATTTGCCACACTGAAACAAAAATAAGATTAAAAATAAGTGTTTTTAATCATCATAAAGGAGTTAAATAAATAAACATTCCAAAAAACAATGTCTTTCTGGTGAAAACTGCTATGGTGTACCACCATGGTAAAATGATAACAGAGTTTCAGTACCCACTAACACAAGCAGGACACAAAATGGAGAAAACAATACAATCACCGTTTCATGAAATCCAAACATTCTCATCTTTGTAATTATCCTGGGCTATTCAGATCAAATGTCGTACAAAGGTCTCATATTCTGTTTAGACAAGGCTCTACTCGCCCTGAAGGAATGAATGAAAAATGGATATCCAATGTAGGAGGACTGAGGTGATGGTGTTGCAAGAATGGTATCAATGAAACTCGACATTGCAATAAATTTGCAGATGGCTTGTGTGCACTATACGAGTCTTCAGATTCTAGGTTTTACTCATAAGGAAAGCTTTCTGAAACATAACCCGTCCAAAAATCCTTTTGTACACACTCTATTTATTACAGACAGAAGTAATGAGAGGGTTCTCACCTGCCAAGCAGAGCTGCATTTGTTTTGAGACTCATGAAGTGAGTTTTGTGGTCCCAAGGGGGTCAGTGTGCATGACTTAGTAAGTGATGAGCAACTGAGAATAAGTTATCTAGTAGTACTAGAAAATGCCTGTAGAAAATAAGTGAAAATTAAAATTTGAATGATTTGTTTCTTTGAAGCATTTAATAAACTTCCAAACAAAACCAGCAGGTAGACATAGCATTTTTGTATTATCATCACCACACATACAGATCTAACAAATGATCTGCTACTACAAATGGCAGATTGTACTCTACAATGAATTAGCCCAAAAGCACTTCAGCTTTCATGACTAGGTTTGGCAATGATTGTTTAAACAGGGCAATTACTTTTGAGCACTTTAGTCGTGCACTGTACTGATACCAAGTGTTGTTACATATGTCATATCCTCTAGAACAATTAATGTCAATATGGTGTTTGCAGTATGTGAAAAGTATAAAATGCCCCCCACCTCCCCCATTTCACAGAGCCACACTCTGTCAACCAGGTGGTATGAAATTTAGTTTCCTGGACTTTGTGTGCATCATACATGGTTATTCATGCCCATATTGCAGCTGCATTTCAACACTTTGCCTTAAAAAGGAATCCTGCTCCTATACTGCTCCTAACATTACTATTCCAACTACCAAAATAATCATGCATTTTTTGCATTTTCATGATAACATGTATGGAGTACCAGTAAAATCCTATTTTAAAGAAACTTTGCTGCTGATCCCAAAGTAGTCAGTAACAAAGTTGACTTCAACAGTTTTATGCAAGGTACCAAAGTGCAATAGCTACTGCTTTTTCAACATACATATCTGATTTTAAAAAGTGTCTGCTTTTCTTTTGGATACCTGGGTACAAAAATGATAAGACGATGTACACTGCACGGGGAAACTTAAAAAGGAAGCTTCAATTCAAGTTCAGAATATTGCTAAAATGCTGTCAGATATCATTATACAGAAGATTGGTAAAAGTGCATGTACATGTACCACAATAATGGGAATGGGAATTGTGTCTTCAAAAATGTTCTCTTGCTCTCTCACTGGCATGGGGCGTAACACCTTAAATTTTCACAAAACCGATTTTGATTATAATATTCAATGGTAAAAGTGTCAAAGCAATTGAGCTCTTTCAAAGTATTATGAGCATACTTTTAATTAGTATTTTTTTACAGATGACTATTTTTAAAAATAATTTTACACATTTCAAATCCTTCTGTAAAAAAGACGCGGATTAATATTTGCTGGTATATTATTAAGTTTTCTTGATCCCATATACCATTAAAAAAAAATATAAAAATTTCTTCAGTAAAAATCCACATCAATTTAAAATAACTCATAACATTGTATCTTGGATTTTACTATCCATTTGGTATGAACTTAACTTGCATAAACTAAGATATTAGTCTTTTCTAGATAACATTTACCTGTATGTGACAGGTGATATATATCCCAACAATACATAGGCTGATATACTCTGAAAATGGAAGAAGATTCCATTTAAAATCAGAGCTATGAGCATTGTTCCATCAAGGGTTTTCTTGACATATGAGAAGTCAATCATGAAGAAACATGGAGGAATCTGCACTATGACAGATGCGATACTGGTGTAAAACTGAAGTTCAGCTGGCCTGCAAATACAAAAAAGTGCCAAAAATTAGATTAAAAACATCATAAATGGATATGTTGCTGCATACATAACACACACACACATATATATATATATATATATATATATATATATATATATATATATATATATATATATATATATATATATATATATACAGAAAGACAGACATGTGAACAAACATACCTCAGCAACCTACCTAACACATGTGCACACACAACAGACACAGGCCAAAAGTTAAGTCCAAAGATGTTTGCTGGCCAATTCGATAAAAAGTGATCACACCTTTTTTGAGAATCTTTATAAAAACGAGGTCCAAGTGGGCCTTATATCACTTACTGGGTAGTTGACATATGTTGGCTCTTGAATGCAAATCTGGACATGTATTGAAACTGTAGAGGGGAAGGAAAAGTTTGGAGCACATAGTTGCTACACTGTCTATTAATATTGCTGTCATTTATCTTCTATCCTAGACCATATATTTGAGATCACTTTCTCCGCAATAAAAAGGACAAGTCATTTACATAAGCAGCATTTTCCCATGGATCTTTCCCTGCCCCAGGGAAGTAGGCCCTGATTCATAACTTACAAACTTATAAACTGTTCACAGCCCCACCCTTGAAGTTCATGTGTTGGCTCTGTCAACGTAGGTATGTGCGAAAGCTTGCCAGTAGCTTCCAGTGCATCAGTGGTTCTTCCCTGGGCATTCCCGGGTTCTTCCTCAACCAAATATACTGGCCACCATGTATTATCATGTGCTGAAAAATGGCGTTAAAACCAAACCAACCCTTGACACTTATATGGGGATAAGAGGAGTTAATCTGTGCAGTAAGTATGGATTTCTGGGTCTGTCTTTAACCCCCCCCCCAATCCCATCTTTAAAGACATAACTCGGAAGCCATTGAGATCCCCATGCACAGGAGCTGCAGTGGCTCAGTGGTTACATCACTGGAGACATGACTAAAAGATTGTGGGTTTGATTCCTGCCATATGTTGCGCCTCAATCGTCATTAACATGCGTGGATCTTGCTCATAATTGAACCCATCTGAGACCTGGATGACAGAACCTTACTTACCAAATCTGATAAAAATCTGATCAGAAATATGGTTCACATCAAAGCCAATTAGATGCAAGATCATCTCATTAATATGTGTACATGTCACTAATAAATGAGTTCATCTGAAGTCTCGATGATATAAGCTTACATACCAAATCTGATCAAGATCTGATCACAAAAATGACATCTAGAGAGTTCACAAACTTGGCCAATCAGATACAAGTTCGCATGATTAACATGTGTGGGTGTCACCCATAATCAAACTCTTGAAGATCTTGATGATATAAGCTTACATACCAAATTTGATCAACATCTAATCAGAAATATAGCTCCAAGAGTGTTCACAAGCTCTGCCGATCAGATTTAAGATCATCTTATTAATATGCATGGATGTTGCCCATTAATCAAATCCATCAGAGATGTTCATGACAGTTCACAAACAAAGCCAATCAGAAGCAAGTTCACCTCATTAATATGTATGGATGCTGCTCATAATCAAATTCATCTGAGATCTTGATGATATAAGCTTGCATACCAAATCTGATTGAAATCTGATGATATAGGCTTGCATACCAAATCTAATTGAAATCTCATGATATAAGCTTGCATACCAAATCTGATTGAAATCTGATGATATAAGCTTGCATACCAAATCTGATTTAAATCTGATTATGTAAAAGCTTGCATACCCAATCTGACTGAAATCTGTTGATATAAGCTTGCATACCAAATCTGATTGAAATCTGATGATATAAGCTTGCTTACCAAATCTGATTGAAATCTGATGATATAAGCTTACATACCAAATCTGATTGAAATCTGATGATATAGGCTTGCATACCAAATCTGATTGAAATCCAATGATATAAGCTTGCATACCAAATCTGATTGAAATCTGATGATATAAGCTTGCATACCAAATCTGATTTAAATCTGATTATGTAAAAGCTTGCATACCAAATCTGACTGAAATCTGATGATACAAGCTTGCATACCAAATCTGATGATATAAGCTTGCTTACCAAATCTGATTGAAATCTGATGATATAAGCTTACATACCAAATCTGATTGAAATCTGATGATATAAGCTTGCATACCAAATCTGATTGAAATCCAATGATATAAGCTTGCATACCAAATCTGATTGAAATCCAATGATATAAGCTTGCATACCAAATCTGATTGAAATCTGATGATATAAGCTTGCTTACCAAATCTGATTGAAATCTGATGATGTAAGCTTGGATACCAAATCTGATTGAAATCTGATGATGTAAGCTTGCATACCAAATCTGACTGAAATCTGATGATGTAAGCTTGCTTACCAAATCTGATTGAAATCTGATGATGTAAGCTTGCTTACCAAATCTGATGATATAAGCTTGCATACCAAATCTGATTGAAATCTGATGATATAAGCTTGCATACCAAATCTGATTGAAATCTGATGATATAAGCTTGCTTGCATACCAAATCTGATGATATAAGCTTGCATACCAAATCTGATTGAAATCTGATGATATAAGCTTGCATACCAAATCTGATTGAAATCCAATGATATAAGCTTGCATACCAAATCTAATTGAAATCCAATGATATAAGCTTGCATACCAAATCTGATTTAAATCTGATGATATAAGCTTGCATACCAAATCTAATTGAAATCTGATTATGTAAAAGCTTGCATACCAAATCTGACTGAAATCTGATGATATAAGCTTGCATACAAAATCTGATTGAAATCTGATGATATAAGCTTGCATACCAAATCTGATTGAAATCTGGTGACATAAGCTTGCATACCAAATCTGATTGAAATCTGATGATATAAGCTTGCATACCAAATCTGATTGAAATCTGATGATATAAGCTTGCATACCAAATCTGATTGAAATCTGATGATATAAGCTTGCATACCAAATCTGATTGAAATCTGATGATATAAGCTTGCATACCAAATCTAATTGAAATCTGATTATGTAAAAGCTTGCATACCAAATCTGATTGAAATCTGATGATGTAAGCTGCATACCAAATCTGACTGAAATCTGATGATATAAGCTTGCATTCCAAATCTGATTGAAATTTGATGATATAAGCTTGCATACCAAATCTGATTGAAATCTGATGATATAAGCTTGCATACCAAATCTGATTGAAATCTGATGATATAAGCTTGCATACCAAATCTGATGATATAATCTTGCATACAAAATCTGATCAGAAATGAAACCTCTAGAGTATTCACAAGCAAGTGTTGATGGATGGACAGAAGACGGACAATGGACAAAAGGCCATAACGGAAACTCACTTGGCCTTCGGCCATGTGAGCTAACAAGTGTCCCTTGAAGGGACTGATGCTCTACTGTCCAAAAACAATGTCCAGAAATCCAAGATAAGATCATTTCTTCTTTTTAACTGCAGAGTGTTGAAACAATCTCTGATATTCTTGAGCAATAGTACGTTTTTCAAATTAGCCACAGTGGCTTCCATTATAGATGTAAGATTGGCATCATTTTCATATAGGATCAACTAAACATCATTAGAAGTTTTTTGGTGAAAACCTCATGTCAAGAGGACCGTCCATTTACAAGGAGTAGCAATAACAAGATCTCAAGATGGCCATCATGGCTGCCATATTGGATGTAATAGTGGCACTATTTTCATTCAGGATGAGCTAGGTTTCATAATGAGCCTTTTGGTGAAAAGCCCATGTCTCTGTGGCCAGCCATTCACGAGGAGCAGCAATAACAAGATTTTCATGATGGCTGCCATGGTGGTCATTCTGGATGTCAGATTGGCAACATTTTTATTCTGGACCAACCATAAGAAGTCTTTTGGCGAAAACCCCATGTTGATATGATTTTCCGTTCATGAGTAAAGATAACAAGATTTTCAAGATGGCACTGACAAGGACACATTCCAAATCAGAATGTAATCAATGATTACATAGATCACATCAACAAAGTCTACAGGAGTCACTGTAAACATTAATTATCAAGCATAAAATAAGTTCATACTAAAGTGATCTTCACAATGAAATGTTGGCCACTTTTCTAATTAAAGTTTTTTTTGTGCAAATTTTCTCTTCACATTTTGACTTTTAATCTTTTCAAAATGTAAAATTGTAACTTTTAATTACCAGCAACCAACCAAACTACCTACCAACCAACCAACCTACCTACTGTGACAGGGCACAAAAGCATACAACAATAAAAAAAGAACTTTCTTTTCAATTATATCAAAGTAAAGGGACTATTATGAGTTGATAAAAGCCACAGAATAATGTTATTTTGTATTATTTGTTTTAAATTGTTGTTATTAAAATCTGCCTAAGAATCTATTATCATTGTCCACTTCTAGATGCCAGATTTTACTAGGTGAAAGTCACAGGCTTTGAATAACCTTGGAGTGACAGCCAGTAGTACATGCCAGTGGTACAAGCATACTTCATGCATCAGTAATTATCTTGATTAGCGACTACAGCTGAAGCCTTGCATGAAATGAATGCAGCATGCAGTCTGCTTATCTAATTCATATACTCACTAAAATGTACAAAACAAAGTTAATATGCTGAGGGTAACCTATCATAATATACAATGTATAGTCATTAATATGGAATGTTTACCACTGAATAAACATATTTATTCCTACTTCCTAGGCTACAATATATACAGCATGGAACAATGTATGTGTTCATATTCAAAAATATTTTATGTTATTAATGCATAAAATGTAGGTCACAGCATCCTTTTTTTGGCTGTAAGGATGTAGTATTAACAGATGCATCAAATTATCAAGTTTCATGACTGGAACATAAACAGCATCCAATAAATAAACTTTCAACACAAAATTTAAATAAAAGTCACTGAAGCATAAAATATAGGTAGCAAAGACTATTTTTTTCAATAAGGATGTAGAACTTGTCAAGCTGCCAAGTTTAATGATTCTAGGTAGGACAGTACAAATAAATCATGCCTAAAAATTGTGTGGTTATGAGCTGAATGAAAAAAACAAAACCAAAGTGATTAAACAATTTATAGGTCACGATGAGCTTCTTTTGTTGCAAGGGTGTGGTAGTAAAAGAGATGTGTATCAAAATCAATTTCATGGTTCTAGCATGAACACTGCCTGAAAAGTGAACATCAAACATAAAAGTTAACCCAAGTCAGTGAAGCATAAAATATGGGTCATAATGACCTAATAATGAAATGTAGAAGTAGTGCTCATCAAGATGCATCCTCTCACCAAGTATCATGATTCTAGACAGGATAGTATGTACATAGCATGATCAAGAGCTACATTTCAAATTGTTTTGTATGAGCATGTTTTATAATAGAAAAATGTGAAATGTAGCTCACAATGACCTTTTTTTTTGTATGGGTATTGTACTAAAAAATATGTATACAATCATTTAGTTTAATGATTCAAGCATGAACAGTAAAAACACAAACAAACAATTACACCAAAGTCAGTGAAGCATATAATATGGGTAACAAGAGGGGGGAGGGGGTAATATTCACTAAAGGTGCATCCTCTCACCAAGTTTCATGATTCTAGGTATAATAATATTATATGGGTGGTAAAAACTTGTGTGGTCATTAGCTAATTGCAAAAACTTGACATATGCCAGTAAAATGTAGGTCACAGTGACCTTGTGTTGTAAGGGTGTGGTATCAACTGAGATGCATACAATAAGCTAGTTTGATGATTCTTGCATGAACAGCACTTGAAATTGAATCCAAGTCAGTGAAGTGTGAAAGATGGGTCACAGTGACCTACTTTTGTGATGAGGGTGTAGTACTCATCAATATTCCCTCACCAAGTTTCATGATTCTAGGTAAAACAGTATGTGAACAGGGTGCCAAAAATCGATTTGGTAATGAGCCAAAAACAAAAAGTTAATCTAACCCAGTAAGATGTGAAATGAAAGTCAGTGATCTTCTTATGTTGTAAGGGTGTAGAACTAACTTAGATGTATACAATCATCAAGTTTGATGATTCTAGGATCAATAGAACTTGAGAAAAAAACTTAAAATACAATTTAACCAAAGTCATTGAAACATGAAATATAGGTCAGTGACCTGCTTTTGTGATGAGGGTGTAGTACTCTTCAACATGAATCCTCTTGCCAAGTTTAATGTTTTCAGGTATAACAATATTTATATAGTGTGCAAGAAATCTTAGCTAAACAAAATCTTAACCAAGAATGTACAACTAATGTACATATATGTACAACGTCAGCCACCTCCCCAGGAGGTAGGTGCTATGAAACCCACTCCACACTGTTGCCCAGGACCTAGGAAGAAAGAATGGCTGAAATTCAATAAGGCTGTACATATGTATATGTTTTTATCTGTGCAGACACTGATGCCGATGCTAGGGTAGTACAGCAGATGTCCTCTACTTAATAAAGGTGAATTAAAATAATAAACATACACTGATGCCAATGTTAGGTTAGTAGGTTACAGTATGTTGCATTTTCTGGAAATAATTGCATTTGAATGAAATGGCTGAAATTTTCAGTACAAGTGACCTTTACTGAGCCGACTGAATCACTTTTTTGCTTTGTCATCCTACATAAAAGCAACAAGATTGAATTTAATAAACATGTTATTTTCTGTTTAGGTTTTAATGCTGCTTTCTATTGAATACAAGTAAACTTGTTCACTGGTCAGCAGATCTCCAGGACAACAAAGAGACAAAATATTAATGATTAATGGACGATACACACAGGTTCATACAATACGCTCACATGGCCTTAAATATTAATGATTAATGGGCAATACACACAGAGACATACAATAAGATTAATGGGTGATACACACAGGGCCATACAATAAGATTAATGGGTGATACACACAGGGCTATACAATAATCTCACACGGCCTTCAGCCTATTGAGTTAATAATATATATTTTATGCCTTGATGATTAGGGATCATAAAGCTGCAAAATAATTACACAAGGAACTGAAAATTGATTTAATTTGAGGTTTTGTTAATATAAGGCAGTATACAAAATTGAAATCAATTATCATCCCGGGTAAATTTATGCTGCAGAATAAAAACATTCATGGTTGGATGAACAGCTAGCCAAATGGATGTTTGTGATTACTTCTGGGCTTTGTCAACTTTGTCAAACTGGGCCCTAAAGACAATTGTCTTGATTGTGTGTTTGTTAAGCTGCTGGAACCAGAGCCATTTAGTGTGGAATTCAGGCTGCTGAAGGCAAAATGAATCAGTTATTAACTTCTTACAACAGGTACATGTGTACTTACGTATATTTGTATTTTTCCCCACTTATCAACATTTTTGAATAAACATTCTGTAAGCTGAAATGAAGAAAAGAAAAATTAGACAAGTGTTACGACTAGGGGTAATGTGACAAAAGAAAAGACTCAAACAAGCTTTCAAGATTTAAATATAAATATTTAATTTCCTAAAATATTAAAATATTTCAACAAACAATCAAAGTGAAAGAATTAAAATTAACTTACAGTATAGAATATCCTTAAAAGTTCTAAATTGTTCTAAAGTTTGCTGATCTGGAAGTTAATCCAAATGTTCCAAATGTAGTATGTTCTGAAGGAAACCATTGCTGTACTGATGTGTACTAAGAATCGAGTATATCCAAGTTTTATAAATTGCAAATAATCCCTGTGAATGGAATATCACAAGTTCTAGAAATGTTTCCAATAATTCCACAGATCTGTATAATTACTAAAGTTTAAGAAAACAGTACTAATCCAGAATGTACTATATGATAAAATCACTGAAACAGAATATCCACACACAAAAAGAACCAAATTCGTTTATGACCTCTCAATCCAGTGTAGCTATGATGAATGCCAAATGCTGCTATAAATCCCATAATATAGTCTCCTACCACGCAGAATTGAAAAAAAACCCATTATGTCTTTGATAAACAACTGCGTATTTCGAAATATTGCAACCCTCTCTTTACCAATCAGAAACTTGGTTATGCGTGACATTGCTAAGTACTTTTACATCGTTTTTAAACAGTCAATAACGTATTGACTCTGAAGAATCATAGAATCTAGGTCAGAAGTTCATAGCCTCATGCGCTAAACCATGTGATATACTACTGTTACAATCGATAATTCTTCCCACGACCTAATGTACTGAGTCACATTGAAATACCGTATATGTACTTTCTGTAAGACGACAGCTGTCAGACTATTATGCAGAGATCATAAACCTATACCATTATTTAAAAACGAAATAATACATAATTCCGTAACACAAGGTAAAAAATCAAAAACTAGAATCCTAGTAGATAAGTCATATATGATTGTGAAAATTATTGATGTCTTCTTAATTTATTCTCCTCTTATACTGACCACCACTATGACCAGGTGTACTCTTTATGCATTAGGTCGGAGGTCATTTGGGGTAAAACATTTCTACATTTAGAAGCAATTTGGCAATCACGTGCTGAAAAAAAGCTGAATTTGAGGTATGCTGTGTACAAGTTTACCTTTATTATGAAATAAGACCAAATTTTTGCATACATGTATTTTGTGCATTTATAATTTTTCTAACGCATTCAAATGACTTTGGCTTTGACTTTGTGGGGTTTAACGCCATTTCTCAGTACATGATAGGCTATATATGGCAGCCAGTATATTTGGTGAAGGAAAAACCTGGGTTGAACTATTGACCTATGGGAATCTACTGGCAAGCTTTCTCACATACCCACGTTGGTTGAGCTGAGACTTAAACTCATGCAGACAGAGGTGAGATGTGTGAGTGATCTGTAAAGGTGAGTGCCTTAGACCACTCAACCACCTGGGGCCCAACATTCAAATGAACACAAGAGTTAAGTGTAATGCATTTTTTAGCAGTGAATGATCTTTGGCCTATTCTAATGGGATGTAACTTGTTTGTCACCTTGGATAATAACAACATTGTTCAACTGGCACTACAAGATTGTTCAATTGGCACTACTTTCAATTTCTACAGTAATATACTTTGATATATAACTTTTATTGCATTCTTACCTCATATTGCATTCCTATCATGGATTTTACAACAACAACTTAAAAGAAGAACTCACAGACTCTGCCTACATTCAACTTGGACTTAAACTGCCATATGTTATCTTTGAGAAATTACCAATTAGAATCTATAATGACAAGACACATTTTATTTTAGTAAAATAGGAAAAAATGCAAAGTGAATAAATTAAAGTGAATTTGAGTATGGGAGATAAAAAAATGTATCACCCACCACTCTGTTAAATTTGTTGCCATAGCTGCAGCGAATCCTTGTATATTGAAACTCAGTTCATATGCTGAACACAATACAAGTCCACCCATAATTGGAATGAGTGATATAAATGTATAGAACCCAGTTATCTCCCATGTCAATAGTCGTGAAATAAAGACAGTAAATATAGGAGCAGAACTTTTCACAGTCTCTGTAAAAGACACAGCTACAAACTTCAGAGCCACTAGTCCCATAACTACAGTAGAAAACCTGAAAAAAGATAATGAGCAGAATTAGGAATATAAACTGTAAAAGTATTTGTCCATCTTCATAAACTTCATTAAACTCTTTACTGTTTGTATATAATGTACCTTGCTCCCTTTTTATATTGCTGTTCATGGAACTATACAAGTGACATGCATTATAAGCAAGGCCATATTATTGAGAGAAAACAAGGTGATGTCTTAATTATAATAATGTATCAGACTAAAAAACAGTGTTTAATTACAGTCAAATCTGCTCTAACAGTCAGCTATGTAAGACAGCCACCTTTACAGGACAGCCACATGTTTAAAAAGCTATGATAATACATTCAATATAAAATTGATCTTGATATAACCGCCATTTCTACGTTACTGCCAGCCCAAACAGCACCAAAGGTGACCTGGTACAATTTGAGTAATCTGAAACTTGATTACAATTTGTTTACAATGGATAGTACATGTAACTAAAATTAAGTCAAATAAATTACATCAACAGAATATACTGAAACCAATTCAAAGTGGGCATACCAGTCTTTGCAGTAACTTTGTAGATTTAACTTCTTGAACAGAAGAACCAATGTACCTTGAATGGTACCTAAAACAACCACCCCATTTTTATAATAGTCCTCAATGTTGGCACCAGAAGTACACGGTTGACTCTGGAGATTATTGACCAATGGATCTCAATGGCATTGACTTTTGATCAAGGTATGTGGTCTTGAATTAATTGTGCATGAAGCATTATTTTCTTATTAGACTTACCATGACCTTTGACTTTTAGACAACAAAACCTATACATTTCTTTCTTACCCTAAGTGCAAAGCCATCCACAAAGTTTGGACAAGGAACTTACTCTCCAACAAAAGTTATTATACAAAAACTATTCTTCTCTGAGTCACAATGAACATGATCTTGACTTTTGACCCCCAAATTTATTTTTGACCCTTTAAAGACAAAACCAATAGGCCTCTTCCCTACCCTAAGTGCAAGCCCTTCACAAACTGGTCAATAACTTGAGTTGTTATAAAGAAAAAGAAAAAATCTTTCAGTCACAGCTACATTGACCTTTGACCTTTAGACTCCCAAATAAATAGGTTTCTTCCTTACCCAAAGTGTAAGCCATCAATAAAGTGCAGAGTCAAGAACTGAATCTTTTTTGCAGAAACCATTTTTCATTTTTCAGCCAGTAATCTTGATTTGTCATTTTTTGATGCCCAAAATCAATAGGCTTCTCCTTTACTCATAGTGTAAGCTATCCACAAAGTTTAGTCCAGGACCGTTATGTAAAAGTAAAGTTGGTACATGGAAACCATCTTTCTCTTTTCAGTCACAGTAACCTTGACCTTGGATCTTTTGACCCCCAAATCAATATGCTTCTTCCTTGCTCCAAGTGCAAGTCAGCCATGAAGTTTGGTTCAGGGGTCTGTGATGTAAAACTAATGTTATTGTATGGAAAGCAATTTTCTTTTTTCAGGCAGAGTAACCTTAACCTTTGGACTCTAAAGCTAATGAGCTTCTTCCTAGAGTTGAAACAAATGATGAAGCATCTGAAAGAGATTTTCTTTTGTTGAGAATATTCCACCAGAAAATTGGTATTTAAAAATAGTCATTTGGTTACCTAGTGAGTTGGCCAGCATTTTGTAAAAGAAACAAGGCGAAACATAAACTAAGCAAAGCTGAATTAGTTTACAAGGGAACAACTTCAAACCTGCTAAATCACCTGAAATTCAAACTCTGAGCAGTTGTAGGCAATTCTGCATACCATTACCACCCCTTCCATCCCCCCCACCCCCCATTATATCATGGTGAGAAGTTAACTCCAGTATATTCCACATTTGGTCTTTTATTTAAGTTTTGAAGTCATTACACAGCTATGGAATTATCAATATGTTTCAAATCTGTCACTATCCTTTTCTTTATGTTCTTAAAAATCAATAATGCTGATGTCAGCTTGATGTATCACTAATATGTACATGAACCATTTAACATGACTTTGGAAAAGAACCATTTAAGTTGTAGGGGTCGAGGTGTTTGCAGTTATAATAGAACTTGGTCGTACTCTGTTTTAGCTGTGCATTAGTACAAAGTCACAGTTATCAGCAAATAGTTTAATTTGTGTAGGTATTATATCAAATTTGATTTCTTATGCCTTTTGAAAAATGACTGAACTGTTTGTTGGGAATCCCTCTTTACACATAAAACCGAATGGTCCACTCCCAAACTTGGATGAGGCAGGTAACTAGCTGTGTGGTATCTGGCCCTGGTTACAGAAGCCACATGGCCATTTTACACCTATTGCAATATACATCTTGTTTTTAAGATGAGACCAATACCTGCATATGGGCTGAATTGAGTTTCCAATGGCTTAGAAGAAACTCCCACTGTCCGATTTGGGCATTTCATAGTCGGACAAAAAGTCAGTCCCATCAGACTTAGATGATTCAGTTCAGTGTTTTCAATGCAGGTTTGTGGGCAGTGGGGCAGGGAGTGGGGAGACAAAATATGAAAGTAGACAAAGAAACGAGGATGGATTGATACCTTTATTAACATTCAATTTGATGAATATTAAAATCCTATCCGAATACATTTGATGAATTTTCGAATAGGAACATTTTGTATTTCTTTTAGCTCTACTTCTTCCTTACCCAAGTACAACCCATCCACAAAGTTTGGTAAAGGTAGATAGTGTAAAATGAAAAGTTACTATGCAGAAATGAAAAAGGTAACAAACTTATGTATAGACAAATTTCCTTTTGGCAAAAGCATAAAAACAAGATACAATGAACTTTAGAAGCTTCTATTCCCTACCAAATCTTGTCTCATTGTTATAAATTAAAAGTGATGAAAAATAGAAGAAAGCAAACCAATGCTCACAGTACCAGAAATATGCAAAGTTATGAGTTTGTTCCAAATTTTCTATTAGAAAAAACAATAGTACTTGGTACTATAAATTTGGGTCACAGATGTTAAAATGACACCCTTCTGGTCTTGAGTCCAGCATGTTCACCACTAATCAACAGAGCCTCCATCAGAACCACTAATCCACAGAGCCTCATCAGAACCACTAATCCACAGAGCCTCCATCAGAACCACTAATCCACAGAGCCTCTATCAGAACCACTAATCCACAGAGCCTCCATCAGAACCACTAATCCACAGAGTCTCCATCAGAACCACTAATCCACAGAGTCTCCATCAGATATGTTAAAATGACACCCTTCTGGAGTCCAGCATGTTCACCACTAAGCCACAGAGCCTCCATCAGAGATGTAAAATGACAGACACCCTTCTGCAGTCGAGCATGTTCACTGCTAAGCCACAGAGCCTCCATCAGAGATGTTAAAATGACACATATATGTTTCCTTCAAAATTGTACAGTAAGGAGGTTTGGAAAATGCCAACATGGAAGGCATCCATCACCATAATTTACCTTATCAGTAAAAACCCTTGTTTGGTAAAATCAAACTCCATCATAAAGAAAACAAATGCTTCATTACTGGAAAGTAAGGAAAGAATGATATTTCTTCACCATAAGTAGAATGAATTTGGAGTTTTCGTTACAAACAAAATTTGGTACAATGTTGACATACCATGAGCACTAATATACCATATGTACTGGTTGACCTACTTCTTGATGGGATCCATAACCATAACCATGCCCACATTATAAGAGGAACAGCTGTATCCTGATGGATTTAAATATAAGAGGAACAGCTGTATCCTGATGGATTTAAATATAAGAGGAACAGCTGTATCCTGATGGATTTAAATATAAGAGGAACAGCTGTATCCTGATGGATTTAAATAGAAGAGGAACAGCTGTATCCTGATGGATTGAATAAATGAGGAACAGGTGTATCCTGATGGATTTAAATAGAAGAGGAACAGCTGTATCCTGATGGATTTAAATATAAGAGGAACAGCTGTATCCTGATGTATTCAAATATAAGAGACAACTGCATTTACCCACAAAACCACAGAACTCTACTGATCTGAAAATGTATTTTTTCATGCTTGAGACACGAGCAATAATTTCCTCTTCACATGTTTTTTTAGGTGACATTTCCAATTTTTATGCACTTTTACATTTAATTTCTACGAGAAATTTTAATAAAGACTTATAAAGATTTCATAAAAAATAATCATAAAATCGGGTCCCAAAATACTGTTGGCAAAATGTTCAACTGTATACACGAATAAGTTTCACTTCTGAACGCCTGGTCTTTTCCCAGAACTTTTTGAAATTTCAAAAAATAATCTTGGTGGAACATATTTTGATTGTCATCTTAAATATATAACAAGAGTAAAATAAATGGTACATTATACACCTGCTCCATATTTAATAGTCTTCTAAGTGGGTACTAGCAAGACATACATGGTTGACTCTGAAGTTTTATTGATCAATAGATCTCAATGACCTTGACTTTTGGTCAGGGTATGTGGGGTCAAACCAAACTTACTGTGCAGAAACCATTAATTTCTTTTTTACATTTAAAAAGACTTGTCTTTTCACCTTTAGACCCCAAATCTACAGATCCGTGATGCAAAATTAAAATTACTGTGGAAACCATATTTTTTCTTTTTGGTCACAGTGGCCTTGACCTTAAGCCCCAAACTAAGAAATCTTTTTTCCTTACCCCAATCCACAAAGTTTAGTCCAGGTCTGTGATGTAGAACCAATGTTACTGCGCAGAAGCCACTTTGCTACTTTCAGTCACAGTGACCCTGACCTTAGACCCTTTGATCCCAAACTGAATACTAGGTTTTTCCTTATCTCAAGTGCAAGTCATCCATGAAGTCTGGTAAAGGTTAATGGTGTAAAGCTAAAGTTATTGAGCAGAAAAGGAAAAGGTAACAGACATACAGATGGGCAATACATTATACACTCTGCCTTTCTCTTGGGCCTACTAAGAGTTGCTGTGATTATCATCATTGTGTGTGGCATCTTGTTAATTGTTCAAATCTTGATGATAACATTTGGACTGCATCTTACATTCAAGGTTTGTAATATTAAGTTTAATCAAGTTTTCCAAAGTCTGCTTGCAGCTCAGAAGGCTGTGGCTTATGCCTGCTTCCATGGAGTGAAGCAGAGAGTGTATAATTTTGCCTCTGAATGGTAATGAGATGCTAGCACCCACATGAACCTGGGTGTACTAAAGGCTGAAAAATCTGTCTCAATAATGAGATTTTTATTGTGATCAATAATGACCATCACTGTGTTACTTATTGTGGTAGCCAAAATAGTCATTAACTACTGATTTTTCAGATGGCTATAAAATTTTATGAAATAATCCATTTTGGTCACGGTTATTTCTTTATTTATCCATTGAAGGAAAGAGCAATGTCTGTTGTGACTACTTACAAAATTTATATTTTTGGTGTAATAATTATTAATACTGTGGAATCTTTCAAGGGAACCTAGCAATCAGAATGGAAATCTCATTATCAAGACATATTTTTTGGTCTAGATTGACTAAAGCAAGCGAGATTCAGTGGCCTGCTTAAGTTCACTGTGAAAGTGGCTAAGACTGGATTTGAACCTATGACTGCAATTTCTACCACTGAAACCAGTATGTATGTATGTATGTATGTATGTATGTATGTATGTATAGGGTTTAACAGCACATCAGAAGCATTGCAATACACATCTTCGCTATCCAAGGGTCATTGATCCACTTTGCTCCACATCAAGCCATGGCATATTTAGCTAGCTGAAATGGTGTTTTGAACAAGTGCCTTCTTGCGGATAAAAGAATCCCTGCCCATAGGAAGCAAAATCGATTAACCAATGAGAGAGCTCATTATGTGACCTGTTAGGTATTCAATAAGGTGATTTCCATGATGTCCACAGGCACTGACTCAGAATTAAAAGTTGCTTAAAATGTTTAAATTGGAGAAAATTATGAAGGCCACTATGATTATTTATAACAATCTCTCAATTTAAATGTAACAAGGGATCTGACTGGATGTTTATTTCAGCTGCATTCAATCAGATAGCAGAGCAGTAGACACTGTTTTTGCTAGTAGACACTGTTTTCGCTAGCTAAACATGCAAAGGGTTGATGTGGAACAAAGTGGACTGACAACCCTTGGCTGGTGAAAATGGGCTATACAGCGCAGAGAGAGTTTAGCTATCTATAAAAAAAACAAAAAAAACCCAAATAAAACAGATAAAGCTAAAATGGGTAAAATCTGAAAAATTCAAAGTCCAGTTTTTTATTATCAACCACATTTTTATAAACAACCAAGACCTTCTCAGCTGAGACATAATTTTGGGACAAATCCTAGAGAATAAAGGTTGCCTCCATTAGTAACCTCTTACAACATGGAGGAGGGCACATTGGGCCTTTTCCATATCCCTGAGCCTGCAGGGGGATACCAATGATACAGCCTATCAAGTGGTTGCTTTAAAAAATTCATATTTTCTATATTTACAAATGTGATTGGTATCCAAAATACCTCATTGTGCCAACAAGAATCATATTCCTCCAGAAATGTTTAGGTTTGCCCTCACGGTTCACTGGCTTGTAAAATCCAAGTGGAAGGTACATTTGTAGAAAACCCAATATTGTTGTCATCACATTCTGCATTGCGCCTAAAAAGAACACAGTACAGTAAAACAAGCATTGTGTAACAAATTATTTCATCACAATCTAAAACTGATGTTTCGTCAATTTTATTTGAATATCCCTCACTGTCAGCCGAGATTCCTGTTATTTGAAGTTAAATAATCCCCTTGTGTTTAAATTAAGCAATCACACACCATTTCATTTTGTGTTTACTGAGTACAAAGAGTAGCATGCAAGCATTGTGCTTACCGGGTACAAAGAGTAGCATGTGAACATTTGTTTACTGGGTACAAAGAGTAGCATGTGAACATTTGTGTTTACTGAGTACAAAGAGTAGCATGTGAAAATTGTGTTTACTGGGTACAAAGAGTAGCATGCAAGCAATGTGTTTACTGGGTACAAAGAGTAGCATGTGAACATTTGTGTTTACTGGGTACAAAGAGTAGCATGCAAGCAATGTGTTTACTGGGTACAAAGAGTAGCATGTGAGTATTGTGTTTAATGGGTACAAAGAGTAATTTGTGAACATTTGTATTTACTGGGTACAAAGAGTAGCATGTGAACATTTGTGTTTACTGGGTACAAAAAGCAGCATGTGAACATTTGTGTTTACTGGGTACAAAGAGTAGCATGTGAACATTTGTGTTTACTGGGTACAAAGAGTAGCATGTGAACATTTGTGTTTACTGGGTACATAGAGTAGCATGTGAACATTTGTGTTTATTGGGTACAAAAAGTAGCATGTGAACATTTGTGTTTACTGCGTACAAAGAGTAGCATGCAAGCAATGTGTTTACTGGGTACAAAGAGTAGCATGTGAACATTTGTGTTCACTGGGTACAAAGAGTAGCATGTGAATACTTGTGTTTACTGGGTACAAAGAGTAGCATGTGAACATTTGTGTTTACTGGGTACAAAGAGTTTCATGTGAATACTTGTGTTTACTGGGTACAAAGATTAGCATGTGAACATTTGTGTTTACTGGGTACAAAGAGTAGCATGTGAACATTTGTGTTTACTGGGTACAAAGAGTAGCATGTGAACATTTGTGTTTACTGGATACAAAGAGTAGCATGTGAATACTTGTGTTTACTGGGTACAAAGATTAGCATGTGAAGAATTGTGTTTACTGGGTACAAAGAGTAGCATGTGAAGAATTGTGTTTACTGGGTACAAAGAGTAGCATGTGAAGAATTGTGTTTACTGGGTACAAAGAGTAGCATGTGAAGAATTGTGTTTACTGGGTACAAAGAGTAGCAATTGAAGAATTGTGTTAACTGGGTACAAAGATTAGCATGTGAAGAATTGTGTTTACTGGGTACAAAGAGTAGCATGTGAAGAATTGTGTTTACTGGGTACAAAGAGTAGCATGTGAAGAATTGTGTTTACTGGGTACAAAGATTAGCATGTGAAGAATTGTGTTTACTGGGTACAAAGAGTAGCATGTGAATATTGTGTTTACTGGGTACAAAGAGTAGCATGTGAATATTGTGTTTACTGGTTACAGAGTACCATGTGACCAAAGTTTTGTTTGTACAGTGTAAAACAATTATCATAAAAATTGATATTTTTGCACATTTCTAATCTGTTAATATGGTGAAATTCAAGATTTACTAACATTTAAAGACACTAAAATATTGTGATTTAAAATAATTGGGATGTATATATGGATGATTTAAAATAATTGGGATGTATATATGAATGAATTAAAATAATTGGGATGCATATATGGATGATTTAAAATAATTGGGATGCATATATGGATGATTTAAAATAATTGGGATGCATATATGGATGATTTAAAATAATTGGGATGTATATATGGATGATTTAAAATAATTGGGATGCATATATGGATGATTTAAAATAATTGGGATGCATATATGGATGATTTAAAATAATTGGGATGTATATATGGATGATAACAATGGTTTGGGACTTTTGATTCAACCCCCTCAACCCATTGATATGAGATGGGTGGGGGGAAGTGGGCTTTTCTAAACTAAGCAATATATATACATGTACAGCTTTCCATAATTATAATGCCCATCATTATAATGCAATTCTGTGGAACTACCATGGACTCCAAGACCAAAATTAAACTATTTTATTTGAATTGGTTTATCAATGAATCATAATATGGGTTGAAAGGAAACAAGATGAAGCTCAGTATACATTATTTTTGGACAAAATTAAATGAATCAAAATACCATGAAGTGAAAAATATATTTCATTTGTATGAACTAAAATAATTACTATTTGTTTGACTGTCATTTCATTTAATTCACACACACAGTCACTGATTTTTTAATAATTCTTGCTATATCACAGTTCAGTACATAACACGGTCATCAGTTATGGACTCCAACTACCCAGTACTGTGGTATAACAAGGAAGAGCTGCATCTGAACATTTAGATTTGTCATATCTGAGGCCACCCCCCACCCCCCATATTCTCTAAACCTTTTGAGGACCAAACTCAACCTCAAACTCCAAAATCAGATTAATATGATACTTGGGAAGCATCTATGTGATGGAAATTTAGCAGTCTATGAGAAGGACCCAAGTTAAGAAATTGTGAATGTTTTGTGATTCTAGCTTTATTCCAATAAAATTACAGACTGTCCAGGTCTGAAACTTTGATCTTAAGCTTCTTTTTTTAAGAAAGTTTGAAGAATATAGGGCTTGATTTTCAGATTGAAGGAACAAATGTTGTATGGGGCTTGATCTTCAGATAGAAAGAAGAAATGTTGTATGGGGCTTGATCTTCAGATTGAAGGAACAAATGTTGTATGGGGCTTGATCTTCAGATTGAAGGAACAAATGTTGTACAGGGCTTGATCTTCATATTGAAGAAACAAATGTTGTACAGGGCTTGATCTTCAGATTGAAGGAACACATGTTGTATGGGCTTGATCTTCAGATTGAAGGAACAAATGTGGTATGGGGCTTGATCTTCAGATTGAAGGAACAAATGTGGTATGGGGCTTGATCTTTAGATTGAGGGAACAAAGGTTGTATGGGACTTGATCTTCTGATAGAGGTAACAAATTTTGTACAGGGCTTGATCTTCAGATAGAGGCAAGAAATATTGCAATAGGACTTAACACAGAAATTATCGGAAGCTAATCATATACTAATTATTACAATATAATTTCTAAGTGTTGCATGAATGGGTTCAGTACATTGGCTCTAATAGCCCAATTAATGGAGCACCCATCTAGAGTTAAGAAGGTCCTGGGTTCAAGCACCTTTTAACATTTTACTCTTAAATAGTTTTGCTGGGGTGGAAGTGACTGGTATACAGGTGAAATGGGGTTAGTCCGATAAATCAATCCCCAAAGCTGTACTGATACTGATGGACATTTTGGGTATGATCTCACCTATTTATTCAATTGTGCAATTATGCAGACAAATGTGTCTGCATTACTGGGTACAAAGAGAAGCATGTGAGCACTGTGTAGATAAATTTGTCTGCAACACATCAGACATTTTAGACACTTACCAGTGTTTCTTGCGGCCATCGAGTTACAGTCGGTTGAAGGGTCCTTTTGGCTATATGTACAGAATATTTCCAGATCAAATTCTATGTTTGACAACAATGTTTCAGTTGCTTTGATCATGTGACTTAAGTCGAGTATCTGTGGATTTGTCATGTGAATGTCACATGCACTTAGGAAGCATCTAAATATAACAGGTAAAAATATTTCAAATTACATGTACCTGTTAAAGTGGATTTATTGTTCAGTTCATTTAACATGTAATTAGTCAAAAACAAACAAAATGGTGGATATTATTTGTCAAATCAAGTCACATGACCAAAGCAACCAAAACTTTCAGTTAACAAATGAGTGGAAGTCGCATCTGATTGGTTGCTTGATCTGATGGAACAGCTTGATGTAGCCATGAAATTTGAAATGGTGACAGGAGGTAGGGTTGGGTTATTCCATGTGGATTTACAAGTTGTCAAATGTAGAATTTGAACCAGAAACATTCTGTACATATCACCGAAAGGACATTTCAACTGACCGTAACTGAAGAGCTGCAAGAAATACTGGTAAGTATCTAAAATGTACACTGATGTACTGTGGACAAATTTATCTGTACAATTGCACGATTTAATGTTTATGTGAGATCAGATATAAACCGCCCATCAGTATCGGTACAGGTTTGAGGGATGATTTATCGGACTAAAACAGGGTATACAATTTAGCCTACAGTGCAGATTCAAGTAACCAAATTTATGCAATGGAATCTGACTAATGTGGGTCCTGTGTCTTCTGGATCCCTGCCCTTCTCAGCAGATACTCTACACTAATCATATTACAGTTTATGCTGATGTTTTGGTTAAATGTCCATTGGCATTATGTTGTATGTCCCCATTGTAGCTAGATTATATAGGCTATACTATTTGAACTTTCCTACATGTTGGCAAATTTTACCGAAGAAACTTTTCAAATGACAAGCTAATATCCACTTACAAAACATTGACCGGTCTAATTTAACCACTTGTCATAGCAAATCCCCCCCTTTTTTCATCAAAATATTCTTCCTTCATCTGGACCTTGAAGTCCCACCCCACCATAACCGTGACCTATGTGATCATAACCCAAAATTGGTGACAAACATTACATGTCCTTCTATGGCTGCATTTATAACATTTGATAAAAAAATATTGAAAAATGTCACTGCAATTGCAATTTGTGCATATTCAACCTTTAACCTCCTCCCAGGGCACCCAGGAAAGGGGGCAAAATATTATACCCCCCCTCGCAGATGGGTAACATATGGGCAACGTATCTATTAAGTTTGAATAATTTCCTCCCAGCGGTTTATGAGGATACAGAGTTACGGACAAAGGCGAAGGTAAACGGACAGCTGGAGGGTATCACAATATCCCCGATACCTTAGTAGACCCCCTGGGCTAACTCCAACAGAAATAATATATTTCTAATTTATCATGATTTGACCTACCCAGTAATGTAGGATCTCCTTTCAAGGATGATAGGATGTACTTGTTCAGAAATAGGGTACAAAAGCTGAAGAAGTACCAAAGCATTAAAAAGGATAAAGCTCTACCATCCTTCAGGCCTCTACTCTCCTTGTCATCTTCATGTTTAACAATGATGGTTTTAGAGGCAGGGATGAGCTTGGTCCTATCCATTGACATGAAGAGAAAGTCATCCTCATACTGATCTGTATCAGTGTTGTATTGTTTGGTCATCCTTGAAAGTGATGTTTGTACCAAATACTGTAAGGGAGGTAACTAAGGGGTTGGATGTGTTCACACAGAGTTCAGTCAAATGGTCATGACATGTTCATTTACTATTCAGACATAAATATCAAGTGTTCTGATGATGTCAAATGTGCATTTCCAGCTGTTTTAAATTGTGAAAAAACATATTTGCTAGTCCAGGTGCTGGGGAAGGTCAAGGGAGTCACATCTTGTCAGCTGTCTGTAAAGAACAAAATTAAAAAATCAATAACTGAATTGCTGTTGTCATTATTCATTCATTTTTCAAATATATGAATTTTTTGTACATAAATCTTTTACTATGCCAAAATTCAATGACAAACCATAACATTTTGTCATTAAATTTAAGGAATTACAAATGTTCATAAATGTTCAGTCTGTTCGGACATTACAAAATCATTACTTTTCTCTTTGTCCAGATAATTCGGGTACATATAAACAGAGATAAAACATATACCCTAACATATGGATGAGAATATTGCTTTGTGAATATTCAAACAGAAAATCGGTTTTTAACATTCGTTTGTTTACCTCGTGAGTAGCGACACCTAAAAGTAGACTCTGCAGTCGACTGTGCTGACCACAGGCACTCCTTTTTGTCAGTCAAAAAAGTGAAACTGGCTTATTAAATACACTTCAGAATGTGTTAACTATGCCATACAAGTGCAATATAATAATAATAATAATAATAATAATAATAATAATAATAATAATGAGGACTTTGTACAGCGCCTAATCTTTAGAAGCTCTAAGCGCTTTACAATGTTTGATAATACATAAAAACATATACAAAGACATGATTACAAAAACAAACACCATGAAATTAGAAAACAAAAACACGCTGAAAATAATTAAGGTAAGGAAACATTATTAAGTCTTGAAGTCTGTTCTTGCAGTCGAAATAGGTGAGTTTTAAGAACGTTCTTGAATGAGATCACAGTGTCTTTGTGTCTAAGTTCAATGGGCAATTCGTTCCATCTAGCTGGACCCTGGTATTCAAAAGAACAATGTCTGCAGTGTACGACTTTGTTTTGATAATGGGAATAATGAGAATACATTTCTTGTGTTGGAAGAGGAGCGTAAGTATCTTGCTGGGGTGTACACATGGGTGAGATCAGATATGTATTTTAGACTGGAGCCAGTCAAGGAAATGTAGCATAGAGAACAAATTTTGTGTTTCATTCTGGATCGAATGGGTAGCCAGTGTAGGGTGGATTGTCAGGCTTTGTGTGGCGTTGTCAGGCTCACAGGGGCTCGTTACAAACAAAATTAGGAGCATCGTACTACATACCTAGTTGATGATTTTAGGTACTGAAATATTTTCAACTCCTTAAATGTCCCATATCACCTATTCTGAGATATTTATCAAAACTGCACAGAAGTAGACGTTGATACAACCTCATCGTGAATCGTCGATCATCCTAACTTCGTTTTCATCCTTGATAACGCTGTGTCACCAAAACATGACGTTTTGTCAACCGGTGAATAAGTAAACTTACATCTTTTCATAACATATTTCTTAACACCTATATAGACGTGAATTTGAATTCCAAAGCAACGAAAATTAGGTTTAAATATCATAAATTCTTATATTTTCATTAAAATTCAAGAACAAAGGGAATCTACTAACCATAGGTGTGAGCAGATGAATAGTTTTTCAACGTGGAGACAATTGGTACTGAATCTACCGCAAAATTGATCACAAACACCGGTTTGATAAACGGTCCCCACATAACAGGTCATGTTGCTAATTTCGCGTTTAAAATAACGAAAAATGTTGTTGCCAACTTTTATGTATTGTAACGCCATGGAGCAAGTTCATGTGGTTAATGAATGATTTAAAAAAAAAAAAAAAAAAAAAAAAATGAACAAAGTGGCTAGAATTGGTCTCCAACCAGTTGTATCTTCGCTTACCCTCCCGTTTGTTTGTACCCCCCCCCCCCCCCCATTTTAAAAACGAAAAGCGTCAAGGATACAAAAACAAAAAATGCACTAAACTTAGTCATTTCATTTATCAATTTATAATTTCTAACCTGGTTGTTTCTAGACCAACAAGTTGTTCTCCACCTTTTTTTTTTTTTTTTTTTTTTTTTTTTTTTTACTGGTGGAGAACAAGTTGTTGGCCTAATATACCTAATATACAACATGCAAAGTGTAAGCATTCGCTACTACTGCCCATATACAGCATGGAAAGTGTAAGCATTCGCTACTACTTCCCATATACAGCATGGAAAGTGTAAGCATTCGTCACTACTACCCATTTACAGCATGCAAAGTGTAAGCATTCGCTACTACTGCCCATATACAGCATATGCAAAGTGTAAGCATTCGCCACTACTGCCCATATAAAACATGCAAAGTGTAAGGAAAGGCTACTACTGCCCATATACAGCATGCAAAGTGTAAGCATTTGCCACTACTGCCCATTTACAGCATGCAAAGTGTAAGCATTCACCACTACTGCCCATTATTTAACGCTCAACTGATGAAAATACAAGAATATGGTTGGTATTTTAGAAAACTACCAATAGAGGATGCAAGATGGCATGTAACATGTACATTGCCTTGTAAGTGTATACATATTCCTTAAAGAACACAGTGATGAAATAAAGCTGAATGGAAGAACTTAACATATGTACTTAAGCATAAATAATAATAGGAGACAAAGATGAAATATAAGTATGTCTATTAAGTATGAAAAATATAACTGGAGAATAGGGCATGTTGGTTCTGATGTCAGATTTCACATGTTAGCATATTTCAATACTAAATGAGTAATGGTTGTCAAATGTTTAAAAAAGGCATGGTTCATCAACTAAATATAATAGACCCAGATGTTTGCACTGTTCTTGCATGAATCAGAATACTTACTTCAGTAGCAGTAATACCAAAGAAACACTTAAGATAAGTTATAATATTAACTGTGCAAATGCAAACATCTAATGTTATTTATTTTATAACTTGGAGAAAAAATTTTTTGGGACAAACCCGTCAGCAGGTATCTAAACTCATGAATAAACAGAGATTTGACATAAATAACTTTATTGATCCATCTTTTTAATAGTACGTCTCCACACACTTTAATGACGGCTTCCATAATGTGCAAGATTTTACAATTTAAGGTAATTGATATTGTTAATTCGGAAATGGAACATCTGTTAAAAGAAACATATTGGATTCACTGTTTGGATATTATCTATCCTTAGGTTTAAATTCTAAGATTATATATGAACTTGATTGACAAATTTATTGTATTTGGTCACGTCTGTTGTTATTGGAGTGGGTCAGAAACAAGTTCTCAATAACTGGTTTGGTTGGGCTGAACCCACCTTTAAAGTATTTTGCCTACAGCGGCAATTTTCTTTATGCATATAGCAGCCTTGTCCTTTGTTTTTTTTTTTTTTTTGCTTTTTTTAAAAAAAATTTTATTTGTGGACAGATTCCAGTCCTTCCCAGCATAAATAGCTGGTTATAGCTTTATAGATGTCCACTCTTTTTCTCTGCAATTCTGTATAATAAGAACAATTGTCTAACAAATAACAATGGAACTGAAATTTTATAATTTTATTTATTATTTGTACAAAAAAGTCAAAAAAATATGAATACAAAAGTTTTGTGCAATTTAAAAATGTACCTTGATGGTGCTTATTTAGAACTATTTTGTTATCAAAAAAAAATAAAAAATTCCGACATCTTAATTTTAAAATCTGATATTATTAAATTGTACAATCTTACAAACTATGTACAATAATTGTAAAAAGGGGCATAATCCAATAGTAATTCTGAAATGGAACGTCTATGGATTCGCCCTTTGGATACGATCAGACATATCTGAAAAAGTTATAATTATAGATTAATTATAATCTTCACTGATAAATTCATAATATTTCATCAATTATACTTATTTAAAGGGAAATAAAACGGTTTGTCTCTATTTCTTTACATATATTTCACCAATAAATAAGAAGCACTTGTATCTACCTACACTGCTTCTGTTGGCGGGTATAGTTTTACTTTCACTATGGATGGAACACCTCAGCTCACTGCATGCAGTGCTGCACATGTGCATCAGTTTTCATTCAGAGAAGAAAGCTGAACGAAACCCGCTTGTTTCACAATCTGGGAGATGAACTGTTTTATATTCGTAGGCTACTATATTCAATTTACGGGGTGTGCCATGGGTACAGTATCCATTTATTATATTATATCTTTTTGCGTGGGTATGAGACAGACAGTCCATCAAAGGAAATACTCATATACATAAAGAATAAAAACAGCCCAAACACACACACAAAAAAAAATATTAAAAAATAAAGAGGACGCTCTAACCAGTGTTAAAAAATCCGATAGCCCGATGCCCGGGGCCCCTCTAATTTCAGATCGGGCCCCTCCTATATTTTAAGTGAAAAGCCCGTCGGGCTTGATGAACAAAAAAATCAAAATTTGCCTGAGAAAACTTCAATCTCGCTAACTAAATGCAGACTTTTATTGTAATGTTGTTGAAAAACCAGTACATTATAATATTTATCCCCATGTGGGCCCCTTAGTCATTTGAAGTTCGTCTACTGATCGTAATTCTATTCTTTTTTTTCATTTCTCCCATAACCTTGCTGGTCGTAGTGGCGCCACTGATGACTTTGCGACAATCTCTCTCCATTTTGCCCTGTTCTCCACTGCTCTTTGGGACTTTGCAAAGTCCATGCCCAGTGGTGTACTGGCCATTGGGCATACCGTGACAAACCCCGGTGGGCCGTCGCAAAAAAATCAGTTTTTACCGGTGTTTTACTGGTGTGAGCAAATCCCTGGGCCTGTCCCGGCAGACCGCCGCATCGGTGGGCCGGTGGGCCGTCAAAAAAAATCGGTTTTTACTAGTGTTTTACTGATGTGAGCAAAACCCCGGGCCTGTCCCGGCAGATAAGTCCAGGGCTGAGTTGCTTACCTAGTACACTCCTGTCCATGCCTGTCCACTCTTTGATATTGTCTTCCCATCTCTTCTTCTGTCTGCCTCGTTTTCTCTTTCCTCTCACTGTGCCCTGTAGGATTGTCTTTGACAGGCGTTTTGAGCGTGAGACGTGACCATACCATCTTAGTTTGCATTTCTTTACAGTGGTGAGCAGATCTTCATATGGTCCAATTGCACCTTGGATTTTAGTGCGCACCTCCGCATTGGAGACGTGGTCCAAGTATGAGATTTTCAGGATCCTTCGATAACATCTCATCTCTAAGGCATGGATTCTTCTCTCTATTTCTGCTGTTAGGGTCCATGTCTCACATGCATATAGGAATATGGACATGACGAGGGAGCGCATAAGCTTGATCTTGGACCCAAGCGTGATGTTGCTGTCTTTCCAAATATGCTTCAGCCTAGTCAGAGCAGCTGTTGTCTGCGCAATCCTGGAAAGAACCTCAGGTTTTGAACCTTCATCAGAGGCGATATCACCTAGGTCTTGAAGCTTGTTACTGTGCCCAGCTTCTGTCCATTTACTCTTATTTCCTTTTGGATGCCACTCTGGTTGTTTGTCATTAGGTTTGTCTTTTCAGCGTTGATCTCCATCCCATATCTTAGTGATGCTTGATTGAGACGGTTCACTAAGGTTTCCATTTCTTCTTCATCTCCTGCTAAGCCATCGATATCATCAGTGAAGCGCAGGTTGGTGATTGTTCTGCCTCCAACACTGACACTGCCCTCATGGTCTTCCAAGGCGTCAGACATGATCCTTTCCAGGTAGATGTTGAAGAGAGTGGCTGAGAGAAGGCACCCCTGTCTGACTCCGACTGTGGTTCTGAACCAGTCTCCTATGTTGCCATTGACAAGAACTGTACTAGTCGCCTTGTCATACAGGGTTTCTATAGTGGAGATTAATTTTGCGTTTTTGTTGTATATCCGCATGGTGACCCACAAGGCTGCATGCCATACCTTGTCGAAAGCCTTCTTGAAGTCAATGAAGACATGGTAAAGGTTCTGTTGATGCTGGAGATATTTTTCACAGAGGATTCTAAGATTGAAGATCTGTTCTGTAGTGCTATGTCCTGCTCTGAAACCTGCCTGTTCTTCCGCAATGATGTGCTCTGCTTGGGGTTTCAGTCTATTGAGGATGATCTTAAGCATAACCTTGCTTGGGTGACTGATGAGACTGATTGTTTGGTAGTTCTGGCACAGTTGTAGATTCCCTTTTTTAGGAAGAGTCACGATTAGAGACTGGGTCCATGGGGTGGGCCATTCTCCTGTTTGCCAGATTTGGTTGCAGATTGTTGTGAGGACATCTATCATGGAAGTTTCTCCTGCTTTAGCAAGTTCTGCTGGTATATTGTCTACCCTAGCTGACTTCCCCTTCTTTAGCGCCTTTACTGCAGCCTATACTTCGTCCCTGAGGATCGGATGGTCAACCGCTGTTGTGGTCAGTGGTACGTTTAGTACAGCTTGGTCTCCAGAAGTCTCCTGGTTGTAAAGCTCTGAACAGTATTCCGTCCATCTGTTAAGAATGTCTTGGTTTTCTGTCAGAATATTATATCCGTATGCAATCTTTATTGAAAGTCATTAAAAATGGCCTGCAGCAATAATCATGGAGTATGTTATTATTGCATCCTTAATTCTGAAGTCTATCAATCCTCAACTTGCAGTTTCATTCTTTTATTCAATTATCAGTCTCCTGGGTATTGCTGTCCTTCCTACAGTACACAAGCACCTAACCATAAAATACACAAAGCCATGGTTGACTTCAGCGAACTGTGTACAGTAGTCAATTTTGCCATGTCTTGAAACATTAAACGCATAAACATGGGGTTCCATACACCATTAGGAATTTCCTGGTAGCCATGGTCAACACTATAGTTGAGCACTTTGCCATACCCCTGGTTTCAGTTGTGTTTTTGCAGCCAGTCTGAGTTTTTATTGACCTTAACCTCGTTGGAAATGTGCTTGTATGTAGCCATGTTAATACTGTTTTCCAACGCGTTCCACCCCAGCTCGCCAGGGTAGGGGCACCAAATCTGGGTAAGGTTCCTTTTTGCATTGTAGTACACAAGAACCCAATAACAACTTTCAGACAGGGCCCCTGGCAACAAGTCGTCGTGAATGCTAACGCCACAGCTGGTTGTCGCACACCAACAGGCAAAATTTACCTGGTTTTGCCAAAACTGCATTTCGCCTTCCGCATTTCCGGAAAACCAATTCTTCAAAAAAATTTCCGACTCGACAGATGGCATCACATGGTTATTAGCTAAGTCAATAAATATGGTCTTAAAGAAAGCATCATCTTGCACATAGGTTGAGCGACAGATTGTGAATCTGCTTTCTCTCTACGTCACTCTAGTTAAAGGCATCACCAATGCTATACTTTGCAGCACTATTAAAGCGTAGTGCTTGTGGCAATACCATAGCTTTCACCACACTAGCGCATATTCACAAGTGCTGGGAATGTATGCCGTATTAACCAATCCTCTAGTTGGGTCTGTGGCTGTAGAACAGGTGATATGCACCGACTCGCATTCGCGCATAGCGCTCCAGATTTCTTACAAACCCAGATATTTCAACATTTCAGCTGAACTTGGTAACAGTATCTTTAATTTGTGATCCCCATCCAGCCTGAAAACCATCACCATTCCAGGTGGGTATTATAGCATACATACACTCGAAAGTAATCCAGGATGTCATTCCTGGAATGACTGCAAACTACAGCTCTGCGATCGGGCGGGTCAGCATCACGATCATGATCCCTGCCACCTCCGACCGTTTTAGTTTCGAGCTCCTTTTGCCATTAGCCCACATCTTTGGGTTCAAAGACCATGCGAGGAAACAACTGTAGCACATAATCCCCTGGCATTCATCAACATTATGCGGCTTTATGTCCATCTAGATCATATTAAGACAACTGGGAGTATTCGTGATGGGAAAAACAGTACCCTGCTACAAATCACTCCTGTAGATGGTAAGTCCTATGGGGACACGCATACTGTCTCCTATGGAAAACCACATTGGCACAGATTACTCGAAGGCGGTATCCATGAGCTCATGATACGTATTTTAGATGATTAATATGCTGTGGTGTATTGTCACTCTTGTAATTAAGAACTAGTAGGCGTTCTGCCAGCACACCATGAGTCTACGTGGCCCTAGCTTTTTGATGGTGGCTCTGCTGCGCTTGTCACTGCTTCCGGGCAATTGCTTCCATTTAGTGGTGACACCAGCTCTGCGAAACACCGGGCATACATAACAAAGGCCAACCTCGCTAAGTATGTGACATGTGACTCGCTGGTGGGCTACTCGGCTAAAAAGGCAGTTCCTCCTTTTTCAAAGGAGTATGTTGTGTACTTAACAGCCGACAGAATATTGTCAGTTGTTGCAGTTACTGCAATAAATCCATCTGGCTTGTATCACTCAGATTCAGCTCAAGACTTTCAAAACGTTGGTGGTTTTACACTCAGCAACGACAGCGACACTATCACCGTCCCTGGTGCAGGGTTTTACTTCATTAACCCCCAAGGGAGTCAAGGTGACGGATCATGGGCATAGATTGGAATCTGTGTAAATGGGGTATTAATGGCACATAATGGCAGTACTGCTGTTTCGGCTAACGCCTCACATGAAAACCTTACGAGATCTGCGTCTAAGTTTGTTGCCAGAGACACCATCAAGTGTGATTCTCAACAACTATAATCATCGTTGGTGTGATCTTCGCCACAAATGTGGCAAGTAATTAGAAATCGCTATAAAGGTAAAATAATGCCATGGGTGAACAACCAGATATAGATGAGAAACACAAATCACTGGTGCTGTATCTAGATCTTGCGTTAGCGGATGCTGATGGAGTACAAAACAAGTGCCGGACATCGACAGGGAATACAAACTCCAGGTGGAAGAGTATCTTCATCAAGAAAAGGTTGAGACACCCCGGTTCACATTAAGATGGAAGGAGGATGAAAAGCAGATGGATATTGAGCACTGGGACCACCCAGAGCACCCTAGAGCAACTTGCGGCCAGCTTGGTGTAATTGCGCATTCGCTGCAGTGGGAAAACCCAAAAGTACTCAGCACAAGTGCGCGTAAGGGGGGGGGGGGGGGAGGGGCGATTGCTACTTCAATAGCAGTGTGGTATTTGGCGGAGAGCCTTTGACAAGAACCTTATCTGCAATAACCTTTCCTTCAGGTATGTAACATCCTCTTTCACTAAGCTCAACACCAAACAAAACGGAGTTTTATTTGAAAAAGATATGTTCTGCCGCATCACAGTACTTGGCCAGAAAAACACACAATCGAAAACTTTGCGAACAAAAGGCATACGGCTTGTAACTCTTGGTGAGTGTGTTGACAAGGATTTTGTAGACCATGCCATTTCCAGATCTAAAAGATATTAAGGAAACTTTAATTTTCATTCACTAGATCGCCGTCTTGCCAGTATACAAAAATGATAAGTATATCAGAGATGTAATTCTGCAGAAAATCAATGAGGTGTTCTGATTGAGGTTTGGGGTTATGCTGAATACTTCCCCTTGCATATAAAATTTTAAAGAGATTTTTTTAAAAAAGTTTAGAATATAAAAACATAAATTTCAATAAAAGAAGATATTTAAATTATAAAAATAATACCTTAGGGATTAAACTGAATACTCTATAATTTGAAGCTGAAAAAATTAGAAATATAACAAGTAACACTCTGTGTAGATGAAATAAATTATGGATAAGATGACCTTGGAAATCAATGAAGTCTATGCAATCTTCAGAATAAATTTGCTTATATTGTATACATAAGATACTAAGGAATCTAAGCAAGTGAATGCTTTCTAAATTTCAAAAAGGAAGATGAACCCCATTCAAAACTTTCTTTCTTCTAAAACTTCTGTTTGACTTTTTTAAAATAATATCCACATTGCAGATGGGGTGGGGGTTGACTGGGGTGGGGTGGGGGTTACATACAGATATAAAAGCCTTTTGACATTCAAACAAAGTGGGGTTACCTCATAGGCTTGTTTGTTTTCTCATACAATGTCTGAAATATTTGTTGTTTTTATGTTATTACATGCTTATATATTATTTTATGGCAGTTCATGTACTAAATACCATAATAACAAAATTATTCAATTTATATTTTGTATTTTTGACTTTTAATAAAACAAAAACAATAACCCAAATGATTTTCTCCTCCTTCACTTCAAGATTTAATTACTGTTGTTAATCCAAATATCCAGACCCTCGAACTTTTCAGACACTGACCCAAGAAATTTTCTGTCAATAAAAAAGGATTACCACCCCCCACTACCACCAAACAAGCAAGCAAACAAACAAAATCAAGTTCAGATTTTCTGTATGCTGTGAGCAAATTGCATTTTATTTTGTTCATAGATAATGGAATTTAGACATCACACTCATTAAAATGCTTGCTATTTCTCCCAACATTTTTAGTGCCTACTGGACATAGACTAGAAAGCATAATTCAGTAATGGCGACATTTGCTGTTCGATCATCATGGTCAGTTCAAATTTATGGCAAGTTATATCAAATGTAAATTATTTAAGTAATTATAATGAGTGCATATCTAATTATTGTATAACATTGTGTTGTTCAGTAATACTAGCAAGGTCTTTTCTCGCAGGAATACAAATTAGGTCAGGCAACTGTTGTTCACTTTCAATAAATGGAGGGGGACAAATAAGTAATACAAAACTCTTATTTAGACTGACCAACCCAATTTTCTTATTAGCATGAAGCCAGAAACAAGCATTTAATTTTTTTAAAAGTCTAATAAACAATGTGGCAACTAAGTGCTACAACTTATGGTTCCACTCCACGGTTTTAATACATGCATGAATTTCCTTACATAAATTTACATATGTCAGTTACACATGTGAGTGATCTCAGGCCCATTTGAACCTCTTGTTTTATATATTTTGGCATATGAAATGCTATAACTTGAATGTTTTGGTTACTTTTGTTATAAAGTATTGTGGTGGTGGTCATTTATCACACCCTGAGCCTGGTGCTATACATTTCCTATGAATAGCACAGTGAAGAGTGTTCGTGTAGCTATATTTAAGTCCATACAATTTACCTTTTATACTTGCATATAAGTTGGGTCTAACTGCAAGCAACATAGAACTCTGATCTGCCATTGCATAATGTGCCAGCACATCAGGGTCTGTGTTGTTTGTTCCACTGATTATTCCTAACAAACTGCATATACCCAGATCTTCTGGCATATTATGCAACGGCAGATCTGGGTCTATGCAGTGTGCAGTTGGATCTGACTTGTACGCGAATATATATTCATATTCCTATACATCCGAAGTGTATTTCTGCCCTTGTAGAAAGTCTTAGGTGTTCTGACTGACCATAAAAGCCCATAATAGAAATTTATATCAAGCAGCATTATCCTAGTGTCCTTTGTCAGTTCAGATATTTCAAATAACAGAACATCCAGGTAACAGATTTTGGTTATGTAAAGGATTAAGCTTTTCCTTAAAAAATGTATGAAAGTTGCAAACTCCTAGTGTGGTACCATTTGCTTATAAGTTGGATCCAATTGCAAACTGCATGGACCCAGATTAACACTATTCAATACATGTTAAAACAATTGATGAATGATGAGGGGATGCATCTTGTTGGAGGCTTATGTTAAAACAATTGATGAATGATGAGGGGATGCATCTTGTTAGAGGCTTATGTTAAAACAATTGATGAATGATGAGGGATGCATCTTGTTGGAGGCTTATGTTAAAACAATTGATGAATGATGAGGGGATGCATCTTGTTGGAGGCTGATGTTAAAACAATTGATGAATGATGAGGGGATGCATTTTGTTGGAGGCTTATGTTAAAACAATTGATGAATGATGAGGGGATGCATCTTGTTGGAGGCTTACAGGAGCCAAGACTGTTGACAAGTTTACTAAATTTTGAAGATCTACTGCATCTATAAAAATGTCGAAAAGTCTCCACAGGTACTACAGCAGAACAATAAAACTAAATAACTGTGAGCTACATTTCACCCATCACTAATTTTCTATCGCCCACTCAACATTTGTGGGGATGTAGAAATTGGTTCTCTCCATCAGTTACACTTTAATTTCTGCAGCATAATTCTGAAACTGTTATAGATATCTCTTTGAAACTTGGTACATAAATTAGCCTAGTGGTCCATATGTGCCTTTTGCTTCATGTATTTACAAATCTGAAATTTCAATATTTTTAACGTTTTTTTTTTCTTCATTTCTCTGTCCATCTATCCATCATACACACTTCATTTCTGGAGCAAATCTTCAAAACTGTTAAGATATTCCAATGAAACTCACAGTCATGACGTGCCTTGTTTTTTTAATTGTTCAGGTTCATTATTTTCCTGACGGACATTTTGGAAAGGTGGGGGATATAGATGACTCTGTCTTCTTGTGTTTCCTTAAATTGTTTCTAAATCATTGCTTAGAGCTATGAAACTTTTGGTTATGGGATACATATGTAAGAATCCATTACCATCCCACACAAATCTGTAAGGATGCATTACCATCCCACACAAATCTGTAAGGATGCATTACCATCCCACACAACTCTGTATGGATGCATTACCATCCCACACAAATCTGTAAGGATGTAAATTACCATTGCACACAAAGCTGTAAGGCTGCATTACTATTGCACACAAATCTGTAAGAATGCATTACCATCCCTCACAAATCTGTAAGGATACATTACCATCCCACACAACTCGGTAAGGATGCATTATCATCCCACACAAATCTGTAAGGATGCAATATCATCGCACACAAATCTGTAAGAATGCATTACCATCTCACGCTAATCTGTAGGGATGCAATACCATCACACACAAATCTATAAAGATGCTTTATCACCCCACACAAATCTGTAAGGATGCAATACCATCACACACAAATCTATAAAGATGCTATCACCCCACACAAATCTGTAAGGATGTAATACCATCCCACTCAAATCTGTAAGGATGCATTACCATCCCACAAAAATATGTAAGGAAGCTATATACACCCTCAAAAAGGTCACTGTGAATGCAAGTTATGCTTCATGGACTTGACTTTTTGTGATTAAGTTCAAGCTTCAAGTTATATTGTTGTGTAATATTTATACAAGTTGTACAACACATTAAATCGGGATTTCACAACACACAGCCTCTTATGTGATATACAAAACCATTAAATCAGGATTTCACAGCACACAGCCTCTTATGTGATATACAACACCATTAAATCAGGATTTCACAGCACGAAGCCTCTTACGTGTTATACAACACCATTAATCAGGATTTCACAGCACACAGCCTCTTATGTGTTATACAACACCGTAAATCAGGATTTCACAACACACAGCCTCTTATGTGTTATACAACACCTTAAATCAGGATTTCACAGCACACAGCCTCTTATGTGTTATACAACACCTTAAATCAGGATTTCACAGCACAGAGCCTCTTATGTGTTATACAACACCTTAAATCAGGATTTCACTGCACATAGCCTCTTATGTGTTATACAACACCATTAATCAAGATTTCACAGCACACAGCCTCTTATGTATTATACAACACCATTAATCAGGATTTCACAGCACACAGCCTTTCATCTTTATAGGTTGTGACAGTATCTCCTGTTTTCTTGTCAAACACTGTTGCTTTTCTTGCACCAGACAGAATAACACCTCTACATTATCAGTCAGTGTATGATTTTTATATCTGAAAGTAACTGTGACCTGGACAAGTGGCTTTTGAAAAGTACTTTTTAAAGTGTTTTTTTTTTTTTTTAATGGCACACCATGAATATGAAAGGGGCATAATTAGTGCTACCCTTGTTTATTCATCTGTATGTCTGTCCATCCATCACAGGCTCATAAAGTTTTGTGTTTAGGTCAGTCTCTCGGGTATTGTTAGTGACTTGGCATGTAGATGAATCTTGGTGAGCACAACACCACTGTACCAAAAGTAGGTCACTGACCAAAATTTCAAGCAACACATTTCCGTTAAGTTTGGTGTTTAGGTTATTTTTTCAGGCATTGTTGGTCCGGTCCAGTGTTCTCCCCAGTGTTGAGCTGATTGTACTACCTAGGATCTGTCATTATTGATACACATGATTGGACTACACAGGTCATCAGATCTATGCAAGTGGTACACTGTTTTAATTTGGAATGAACAGGGTAAAGACTACAGTTAAAGTGGTATTGCTGGCTCTACTTGTCCTCAGGACTTTAAAATCTATCTTTCAGGTTTTTTGAAAATACAATTCACTAAAAGAACCTAAAAAAAAGCTGAATAAATGTAGCCTAGGATGCATCTTCACTGAATGACCATCTTCCCACATGATCATGATCTCAGACCATGATATAGTCTCAACAGGTGAAAGATAACAGCTTTTCCTTTACTTATGTGAGATCATTACTTATGCTTTTAGAAACAGATAATCTTTAAACCGAGATGTTAGGTTTTGACATGTGTCAAATGGGAAACTTGTATTGCAGATTTATAGAGGAAAGATAACTTGCTATTTGAAAATGTGCAATGTGTAGCCAACTAAAGAAAAGTCACTGTGGATAAATAAATGGAAAAAGGAAAGTTAAAAAAAATAAAATTGGTCACATTTTTCAAAAAATTATTTTAGGACAGTTTTATCATATGAAACATTCAAGAATTCAGTGGAATACGATGTGTCACCTGCTCCACCGTGGCACAATTAAAAATAAATCGCAAAATTGCTAGAGCAAGAAAATTAGGTCACTGTGACTTACTTTTGCCTGTGGGGAGTAGTATCTAAGTTGAAAACACCTACCAAGTGTCATGACTGTACAAACATCAGAGAAACTGAGCTGAATGAAAAAATGACAATGACAACACAGTTAAAAAAGTGATTATTTTTTCTCACCTAAAAACCTTATATTTGACAGATTTTGTCAAATACATGACATACAACTTGCCTTGTAACCATCCCTACAATAATTGTAATTATTAAAATAATTTGAAAGATATTTCTTATGAGTATTAATTATCTCCTAAAGATTTCAAGAGTATCTGTAACATTTGTGTAATATCGTGTACAGTGATTTGCATGAAGATTTCAAGAGTATCTATAACATTTGTGTAATATCTTGTACAGTGATTTGCATGATGATTGCATTATGCATAACCCAACAGCTTCAAAAATGACTAGGGAGGACCCTGGTTTTCTCCCAATCACGCAACTTGGTATGTAAATGTGACTTGTGAAACTACACTGCTGTACCAAAAGTGTGTCTCTGTGACCTCAATTTTATGCTTCACTTTGTTTAAGTTTTGCAATTAGGTCAGTTTCTCTGGCATCGTTAGCCACAGAGTCATGCACCTTGGTACGTGGATCACACCTGTTAAGTACAACGCCATCTTAAATCAGGTCACTGACCAAAATATCATGTTTTAGTTACGTCATTTAGTTTTGTGCTTTTGGTCAATTTCTCATGGACATTTAATTCCTAGGTCATACATAAAAAGGGAGTGGCAGGGTATTCATGTTCTGTGAACAAATTTCTAGAGGTGTCCAAAATGATTAAAAATTGGAACAAATTTTGTCTAAATGTTCCTTATGATAATTGTTGCAACTGTATTAATAAGCATGTATTTTGTGCATTTCATTGTCAAAACTAGCTCCTATATGGTTTAAGTGTTGGAAAATTGGCCTGGTCTACAAATTAAGTTACCTTATTTATATGTAAATTACAATAACCCATGTTAACATAAATGTTGTTTTCTTGTTGGTCATAGGTTAACATTAAGTTATTATACACGTAGCTTCAGTTGGTTGTATATTGTTATGGCGTTTTCTGTCTCCATTAACATTTGTTTGTCTATTCCGTAACTTTTGTAATGGTTGGAGGGATTTTCATGAAACTTTGTGCAAGCATATATTATGCATTGCGTACCATAGTCCCAATATCTGCCTGAAGGTCAAGGTCACATGGGAAAATGTAATTTTGTGACTGTATGCTGGACAGAAATATAACTCTTGAACCACTGAAGATACTTTTAAATAAACTTTGCCCAGTCAGCATGTCTTGTACCATAGCCACAATTGATGCTTCAAGGTCGAGGGAAAATGTAATTCTGTGACTTGTATCCTTTTCTGGAGTATAATGTTTGAACCTTGGAAGATATTTTAATGAAACTTTGCCCAAGTATATATTATGACTATAAGGTATGGGATCATGTAAGTCACTGGCCTGCTTCCTTATCCGTGCTGCCACATTTTAAACCCCTACAGATATTTTGATGAAACTTTACCATGGTCCACACCTAATGATAAATAGTCAAGTCCTAACTCAGAGGTCAAGGTCATAAGTAGGGAAAAGATGACAAGACAGGCATATCATGTACCATTTGCAGTAATCTTATTACATTGTAATATTGGGGTTACAATGCAAATATTTTTTCACTTAAATCGCTCAATAATTACAGCTCTACTGTTTAGTTATAGATGACCATCCAGCCACTTAAGTACAGCATTCCATCACTACGAAGCCCTTCATTATAACACAGTTCCGATTACATGGTGGATATGGTCATGGATCCCATTTCATTAGCTAGCAGTAAATTTATGTCTCATGTACTTCATTATAAGACAGTCTCACTATAAGGCAGTATATTCTATGACTCCCATGTGTAGCATTGTAATGAGGGAGTTCTGTATTAAACTGTTTAGTATTGTAATGAGGGAGTTCTGTATTAAACTGTTTATCATTGTAATGAGGGAGTACTGTATTAAACTGTTTAGCATTGTAATGAGGGAGTTCTGTATTAAACTGTTTAGCATTGTAATGAGGGAGTACTGTATTAAACTGTTTAGCATTGTAATGAGGGAGTACTGTATTAAACTGTTTAGCATTGTACAGAGGGAGTACTGTATTAAACTGTTTAGCATTGTAATGAGGGAGTACTGTATTAAACTGTTTAGCATTGTACAGAGGGAGTACTGTATTAAACTGTTTAGCATTGTAATGAGGGAGTACTGTATTAAACTGTTTAGTATTGTAATGAGTACTGTATTAAACTGTTTAGCATTGTAATGACGGAGTACTGTATTAAACTGTTTAGCATTGTACAGAGGGAGTACTGTATTAAACTGTTTAGCATTGTAATGAGGGAGTACTGTATTAAACTGTTTAGTCAGTTGACTTTTCACACTTTAGACAGCTTCATCCTGTGTTGGCAGAATATGATTCAACATGCTATATCTTACCCATATTTATTATTAACTTCTGCAATTTTATTGTCATGTTTTCATGAAAGTGATCATAATTTCACTTAAACAGCATATTCATTTTTAAGTAGTGTGTCTCCTATGCAAAGAAAAAGTTAGTTTATAAGAAAAAGTTTGAATTTTTTTGTTAATCCACTTTCAGGATGGTTTAATTTGGTATTTTATGGCACAGCAAAACAATGAGGCTATTTAGTGCTGAGGCATTGGAGTAAAGTGACTTGCCCAAGGACACACCACTGTAGCCAACTCTTGCTGATCTGATGCTAGGATTCAAATTCAAATCAGCACCCTTTTGGTCACAAGTGCTCATTAACCACTGAGCTATGACAGGTCCTAATGGATTTCAAAGAGAGATATGGGGGTTGATGGCAGAGACTATGTCAGAACCAATTTTCAGTGAGAACAAGAGTCCCTCAAAGGGACTTACATGCTACTGGCCAAAAGAAAAGACAGGAATCCATTTTCTTTTATACTTTATAAGATAGGACCAACTAGACATCACAAGAAGTCTTTTGGTGAAAACCTAATATTGATATGGCCATCCATTCAGGAGTAGCTATAACAAAATTTTCGAGTTGGATGTCCGATCGGCATCATTTTCATTTAGGACCATCTAGACACCATCACAAGTTTTTTTGTGAAACTCCATGTTCATATGGGTTTCCATTTAGAAGAAGCAATAACAAGATTTTCGAGATGGCTGACATAGCAGCAATTTTTGATGTCAGATCAGCACCATTTTTATTTAGGACCAACTGGACATCATAAGAAGTCTTTTTGGTGAAAACCAGATGATGATATGGCCATCCACCTAGGAAGAGTATCAATAACACGATTGTCAAAATGACTGCCATGATGGTCATATTGAAGGCAAGATTGGATCCATTTTAATTTGGGATCAACTAGACATCATACGAAGGCTTTTTGTAGAAACCCCATGTCTATATGACTTTCCATTTATGAATAGTGATAACAAAATTTTAAAGATGGGTGCCATGGTGGCCAATTTGGTCATTAAATCGGCACCTATTTCAGTGACTAGACATCACAATGTTGAAATGAACTTGTGTTCATAGGGAGTAATGATGACAAGATTTTTAAAATGGTTGCCATGGTGGCCATATTGGATGTCAGATTGGCGCCATTTTCATTTAGGACCAACTAGACATCATAAAAAGTCTTTTAGTGTAAACCCCATGTTGATATCACAATTGATTAAGTTTTGATAAGAAGATTGTCTTGATGGCCACTGTGGAGGCCATACTGGATGTTTGAGCAGCACCATTTTTATTTAGGACCAACTAAACATCACAGGAAATCTTGTGAAAATCCCATGTCAGTATGATTTTCCATTCAGGAGGAGTAGTGATAACATTTCAATATGGTCAATGTGGTGACCATATTGGATGTCCGAGTGGCACCGGTTTCATTTAGGTCCAACTAAACCATATGATGAATGTGTGCATACAATTTCATGGCAATCCTTGAAGAAGTTTAGAAGTAGTGATAACAAACTTGTACTAAAGGAAGGACAGACAATGGCTATCCGATAAGCTCTTATAGTCTATGACCAGTAGAGCTCAAAATGGGTAAAGGGGTACAAATTAACAACACAAGGATGTAAGAAATCACCCATTTTATTAAAAACAAAAATAAATGATCCCCATAAATCAAGATGATTATGTCTTAAAACTGTAATAAATGTAGAGAATAAATTACCAGCCAAGAGACTTATATAAGAAATATAAAACTTAAGTACAATAACTAAACCCATTGTTACACTAAAATATACGACACATTTACCATGTATGCTTGCTTATAAGTCAAGTCCAACTACAAACTGTAAAGACCCATATCTGCCATCGCATACTGCACTGGCAGATCTGGGTCTATTTTATTTGCAGTTAGACTCAATTTCGGACATGATTTTGGTTCAGATGTGGTTTTGGTTTAGACAAAAAACTGAAATTGTGAAAGGTAGTCTGGGGGTCCTCCCCCAGCAGGCTCTCAAGGGGCAGTGCCCTTGATTAAGGGGTCCAAGGGGACAAAAGCCCAAGACCAAAAATGCATTTTAGAGTATGAGAGCACATAAAACTGCTCCTGGTGGCCCTTATTATCATAATATTTTGCAAAGTTGTTACTTCATTCCAACAAAAAGAAATGTGAAAATAACAAACTTGCCCAACTTTTAACAATACTTGAAGAATTTCACAATCTTCATTGTCACATCAACTTGTTCTCCAATAATATTAGTGATGAAGTTATTGCATGTGCATATCAGTGTTCACATAATAATTCAGTCACAATAATTTGTTCATTTTTGCAGCACATATTACATGTATATCACACTTTTGTCTTCTCATAACAAATTTTTTTGTCTCTTTCATGGTAAAAGTTTTGAATTATATACATCCACTATATAAAAATATTCACATAAATTCACTTGTCTTTTTCCCCATTGGATACAACCTGTCGATAATGATGTCATAGTCTTGTTTTTTTTTTGCAGCTTTGGCAAATATTTCTTTTACTTTCCATTTTGCATACTCTAATACAGGGTTGCTTCTGCCCTCTCATGTAAGTAATCTTTCTTAAAATACTGCATTGCACTTTTTCATGATGCCTTCAGACCATATTTGATGTTCTGTACCGAGTTTTAGGTTTCTATGTTTATCCTCCCTGATTTGGAATCAATAATATCATTCATGATATTGAAGGGTGTTTCTACTTGTGGGCCATGAAAACAACTCTGTAAAGACATGACCATCTTTGATAGACATAGGTATCTGGCAACAAGATCCTCACTACAACACCACTGATCTATATGTTGTCCCTCCTTAAATTCTGGAAGGGAATCAGTTTAGAATCTTCCAATTCCTTCTCATTTAACATGTTAGACGCTACTGTAGAGTTGGTAATAGTCGTTCAAATCTTTCTGGTAAAGATTGCAAAATGCTAGTCCTCTGGCGTTCAGTTTTCTTACAAATTGACCAACTACGTTCCCATCGACTTTGCATTCAAGTCATTCCCATTTCCACACATTTTTCAAATCTTTATTCAAACTTAATTCGAGACTCCGTGTTTGGCAAGCATGCTTATTTCCATCAGTTTCCATTACACAAAGATTCACTGGACGAGTACAAACTTTTGACTAATCAGAAAGCTCTTTACAATGATTGTCTGTTAAATAATATATGGAACGAATACTATTATAAGGACCATTGCAGAATGGGACCAGAAGACCGTTATTTGAAAACTGGATTGGAGATGATATAAAAAAACGGACCATATTGAGGAAAATCGGATTCAGGTCAGGAGAAAAGTGGAATTCTGCTTCAAAATGGAAAAAAAATCATGTATGTAATTTATAAGCAAGTATATACGGTGATTTAAAATTGAAGATCTCTACTATAGAGAGCCTATCATCTTATGCTTCCATTCTCTGCTCTAACTTCTTGTGATGAATACTTGGACTGGGTAACTAGATGTATAGTATCATATCCTTTGGCCTTTATATAACAAAGAACTCCGATAGTTACAATGACTGTCCCAAGTCCACTAAAGAATGTGACAGGATTTCCGAAAACAATCACAGATATCCAGATCAAGAAAGCCCGCTTCACAGTATTTGCCACACTGAAACAAGAATAAGAATAAAAATAAGTGATTTTTTAATCATCATACAAAAGGAGTTCAATAAATAACGATTCCACAAAACACCGTCTTTCTGGTGAAAACTGCTATGGTGTACCACCATGGTAAAATGATAAGAGTTTCACTACTCACTAACACAAGCTGGACACAAACTTGAGAAAACAATACAATCACAGTTTTATGAAACCCAGACATTCTCATCTTTGTAATTATCCTGGGCTACGTCGATAAATTGTCCTACAAATGTCTCTGATTCTGTTTGGACAAGGCTCTACTTGCCCTGAAGGAATGAAGGAAAAATGGTAAAGGTATCAATGTCTTCAATGCTTCAATCTTTGTGCCTTGGATATCCAAAGTATGATGACAGAGGTGGTGTTGTTGCAAGAATGGTAACAATGAACTTGGCCATGCAATTTGCAGATGGCTTGTGTGCACTATATGAGTCTTCAGATTCTAGGTTTTACTTGTGAACAACGAATCCTGAAACAGATAACCAGTCCAAAGGCACAAGGATTGAAACAATGGTCTTGCAAGAATGGTAACAATGAAACTCAGCCATGCAATGAATTTGTAGGCAGAGCTGCATTTGTTTTGAGACTCAAGAAGTGAGTTTTGTGGTCTCAAGGGGGTCAGTGTACATGACTTAGTATGTGATGTTGTACAACTGAGAGGAAGTTATCTAGTCATAAATGTATAAGCCTGTAGAAAATGATATTAAAAATTAAAATTTGAATGACAGAAAAGAAAACACCTGTTTTTAATAAACTTCCAAACAAAACTAGCTGGTAGACATAGCATTTTTGTATTATCATCACCACACATAAAGGTTTAAAAAATGATCTGCTACTGCATATGGCAGATTGTACTCGGCAATGAAATAGCCCCAAAAGATTTCTGCTTTCATGACTTGGTTTGGCAATGATTGTTTAAACAGGTGAGTTACTTTTGGCATTGAGCTCTTTAGTCATGCATTGAACCACAGCAGTGTGTTGTTACTATGTCAACGTATATGTCATATACCCCAGAATGATTAATGTCAATATGGTGTTTGCATCACGTGAAAAGTATAAAATGCTCCCCCCCCCCCTGCTAATCACACTTTTTGCATTTTCATGATAACAGGTACGGCATAAAATCTGACTTCAGATAAACTTTGCTGCTGATCCCGTACTAGCCAATAATCTTTAACAACAATGACTTCAACAATATTATGCAAGGTAACTAATGTAAGAGCTATTGCTTCTTCAACATGCATACCTGATTTAAAGGAGTCTGCTTTTGTTTGGGATACTTAGTGTACAAAAAAGATAAGACGATGTACATTGCATGAGAAAACCTAAAATGCAAGCTTAAATTCAAGCTTAGAATATTGTTAAAATAATTTCAGATATTATTATATGGAAGGTTAGTATAAGTGCATGTACCACAATAATGGGAACGTGAAATATTCTCTCACTCTCTCACTGACATGGGGTATAACAGCTTATATTTTCATAAAACAGATTTTAATTTAAATATGCAATGAAAAAAGTGTCAAAGTAATTGATCCCTTTCTAAGTGTTATGGTCATACAGTTATTACTATCTTTTACATATGCGAATTTTTTAAAATTAAATTTACATTTCTTATAATCAAGTATATATGGTTTATGTCCTTCTGTAAAAAAATATATTATTCAAGTTTTCTTGGTCCCATATACTGTTAAAAATAAATAGAAAAAGTTGTTCAGTAAAAATTCACAGCAATTTAAAATTACCCTTAACACTGTATCTCGGATTTTACTATCCATTTGGTATGAACTTAACTTGCATAATCTAAGATATTAGCTAGTCTTAATTGAATAACATTTACCTGTGTGTGACAGGTGATATATATCCCAACAATACATATTCTGATATACTCTGAAAATGGAAGCAGATTCCGTTTAAAATCAGAGCTATTAGCATTGTTACATCAAGGGTTTTCTTGACATTTGGGAAGTCCATCATGAAGAAACATGCAGGAATCTGCACTATCACAGATGCGATACTGGTGTAAAACTGAAGTTCAGCTGGCCTGCAAAAAGAAAGTCCTTAGAATTAGAAAAAAATTAATGGATATGTTGCCGCATAGATAACATATATACATTCATGTACATACAGAAAGACAGACATGTGAATATACCTTAATCTACCTAACATGCATGCACACACAACAGACCCAGACCAAAAGTTAAGTCCAAAGATGTTTGCTGGTCAATCTGATCAAAACTGATCAAACCCTTTTCGAGAATCTTTTTAAAAACAAGAGGCCAAGTGGGCCTGATATCGCTCAACTGGGTAGTTGACATGAGATCTTATGAATACAAATTTGGACATGTATTTAAACTGCAGAGGGGAAAGAAATTCTTGGAGCACATAGCTGCTACATGGTCTATTGATATTAGTGTTATTTATCTTCTTTCCTAGACCATATATTTGAGATCAATTTCTTGGCATAAAAAAGACAAGTCATTTATACACACAGCTTTCTCCCATGGATCTCTCATTGCCTCAGGAAACTAGGCCCTAATTCATGACTTGTAAGTCCTAATTCATAACTTGTAAGCCCTATTCATAACTTGTAAACTGGTCATAGACCCACCCTTGAAGTACATGCACTTAAATGGCATTATATGGGGAAAAGGGGAGTTAATCTGTGCAGTCCATACAGATTTCTGGGTCTGTTCAAGATCTGATCCGAAAAATGGCTTCTAGAGTGTTCACATACTCAGCCAATCAGATTTAAGATAATATGCATTAATGTTTCTCATAACTGAACTCATCCAAGAGCTTGATGATATAAGCTTACATACCAAATCTAATCAAGAACTAATCTGAAATATGGCCTCTAGAGTGTTCACAAACTCAGCCAATCAGATGCAAGATCACCTGATTAATATGTGTGAGTGTCGCTCATAATCAAACTCATATGAGATCTCGATGATATAAGCTTACTTACCTAATTGGGTCAAGATCTGGTCAGATAAATGGCCTCTTGAGCATTCACAAGCTCAGCCAATCAGCTGCAAGAACACCTCATTAATATGTATGGATGTTGCTCATAACCGAACTCTCCAAGATTTTGATGATATAAGCTTCCATACCAAATTTGATCAACATCTAATCAAAACTATAGCTCCTAGAGTGTTCACAAGCTCAGCCAATCAGATCACGTCAATAATATGCACAGATGCTGCTTATAATCGAATTCATCCGAGATCTTGATGATAATTCACAAACAAAAGCCAATCAGATTCAAGATCACCTCATTAATATGCATGGGTGGTGCTCATAATTGAATTCATCTGAGATCTTGATGATATAAGCTTGCATACCAAATCTGATTGAAATCTGATCAGAAATGAAGCCTCGAGTATTCACAAGCAAGTGTTGATGGATGGATAGAAGACGGACAATGGACAAAAGGCCATAACATAAGCTCACATGGCCTTTGGCCAGGTGAACTAACAAGTATCCCTTGAAGGGACTGATGCTCTACTGGCAAAAATAATTTCCAGAAATCCAAGATATGATTGTTTCTTCTTTTTAACTGCAGAGTGTTGAAACAACCTCTGATATTCTTGAGCAATAACAAGGTTTTCAAATTGGCTGACATGGTGACCATTATGAATGTTAAGATTGGCATCATTTTCATTTAGGACCAACTAAACATCATTATAAGTCTTTTGTTGAAAACCTCATGTCAATGGGACCATCCATTCAGGAAGAGTGGCAACAAGATTTCCAAGATGGCCATCATGGCAGCCATATTGGATGCAATATTGGCACCATTTTCATTCAGGACGAACTAGGTATCGTAATAAGTCTTTTGGTGCAAAGCCCATGTCTTTGTGGCCAGCCATTCAGGACGAGTAGCAATAACAAGATTTTCATGATGGCTGCATTGGTGGTCATACTGGATGTCAGATTGGCATAATTTTCATTCAGGACCAACTACCATGAACAGAGCTTGAGAAATAAACTTGAAATACAAAGTTTAACCAAAGTCAGAACAGCGTAAAATATGGGTAACAGTGACATACTTTTGTGATTAGGGTGCAGTACTCATCAAGATGTATCATTTCACCCAATTTCACAAATCTAGGAAAAACTGTATTTATACAGGGTACAAGAAATCTATTTGGTCATGAGCTAAATGCAAAAAGTTAATCTCTGCCGTAAAATGTGAAATAGAGATCACAGTGACCTTCTGTCATAAGGATGTAGTACAAACAGAGAGGCATACAATCAAGTAGTTTCATGAATCTCTCATTAACAGAACTTGAGAAATAAACTTAAAACACAGAATTTAACCAAAGTCATTGAAACATGAAATATGGGTCAGTGACCTACTTTTGTGATGATCGTGTAGTATTAATCAAGATGAACTCTCTCACCAAGTTTCATGATTCCAGGTATAACAACAACATTTATATAGTGTGCAAAAAAACCTGAGCTAAACACAAAATCTTAACCAAGAATGTACAACTAATGTACATGTATGTATGTACAATGTTAGCCCTCTCCCCAAGAGGTAGGTGCTATGAAACACTCCGAACTGTTGCCCAGGACCTAGGAAGAAAGAATGGCTGAGATTCAATAAGGCTGTACATATGTAAATGCTTTCACCTGTGCAGACACTGATGCCGATGCTAGGGTAGTACAGAAGCTGTCCTCTACTTCATAAAGGTGAATTAAAATAATAAACATAAACTGTAGGTTACAGTATGTTACATTTTCTGGAAATAATTGCATTAGAATGAAATGGCTGGAATTTTCAGTGCAAGTGACCTTTACAGAGCCGGCTGAATCACTCTTATTTGCTTTTGTTACAACTCTATGGTCTAAGAAAAAGTAACAGAAAGAAAGTGAAACCAACAATGTATGTAAAATCAAAAAAACAATTTATTTCTAGACAATTAAAGTGAAAATTCAAAAGACACAGTAACGTGAATTAAAATGCAAATAATCCAATAATCCTAAATGTCCTAATCACAAGTCCTAAATAATAATAATAATAATGATGACTTAATAGAGCACTTTTTCTTTTAAAAAGCTCTAAGCACTTTACAACATAACGTTAACACATAAAGGCATTTTTTTAAAAACCAGTTTGCATACAGACAACATATAAAAACATGAAAATATCTCACAAACAATATCAAAGACAAATGAATTATTACACACAAAACAACATGAAACATGAATTTGCAATACTGTTTCAATCTAACACTAATGGCCAATGGTAAATGACAAATTTATTCTTGCTGATGGAAAAGATGTGTCTTGAGAGCACTCTTGAATGTGATTGTGGTCTCTTTATGTCTTGAGATCAAGAGGCAATTCATTCCAATCAGCTGTGCCCTGATATGCAAATGAACGTTGTCCATATAACTTAGTTTTAACCTTGGGAATACTAAGTTTACGAGTGTCCGATGATGAGCGCAAGCTTCTAGCAGGCATGTACATGTGGGTGAGATCGGAGAGGTATTTCGGACCCAAAGCAGTCAACGAAGTATAACACAGAGAAGCGATTTTGTGCTTGATTCTACTGTGAACAGGTAGCCAGTGGAGTTTGTGAAGAAGTGGGGTGGTATGATCCGTTCTTGGTGCTCTAAGAATGATCCTTGCTGCAGTATTTTGGACCCTTTGAAATTTCTGCAGAAGACACAGTGTTAGACCAGAAAGAAGAGCGTTACAATAGTCAAGTCTAGAGAGTACTAATGAACACACAAGGGTTTTTGTGGCATCAACTGTGAGAAGGTTGCGAATAGTGCTGATGTGTCTCAGCTCCAGGTATGCTGCTCTGCAAGTGTTCAGGACATGCTGGTGTAGTGAGAGGGAGCTATCAAAAGTAACACTTAGATTTCTAAGTGATTGTCTAAATTTAATGGGGGTGTCACTGATATTAATTGATTCTGGTAACAGGAGGGCTCAAGAAATTCTTTTTCGGAGTAACAAGCACGCCTTCAGTTTTATCATCGTTCATTTGTAGCTTATTACACCTCATCCTTGTGTTATGTATGATGTTTATATAATATTATAAATATTTTAGGAAATTATAAATGTTTCTTCACTTTAATATTTGCTTAAATCTTAATGTTATCAGGAAAAACATGTTTAACTAGTGTCCTTGAATTAGGTTGTTTTGATCAATATGTTTTCTCAATTTGAAGGTCAAGGTTGAATTTTGTTTACAAGTAAAATTCCATTAAGATGACACATGTTCTAGAACATTCTGTCATGTGACCAATCTTTATATATATCATGTTTGGTAGACATTTTTTCAGTTTTGACATTACCATCAGTCTTGTAAAGAGCTATTACAGTTGTGAAAATTCATTCCAAATTCTAAGAGAGGAATTATTTTAAATATTCATTGGATTATAACAGTGCTCACAAACTTTTGGATTTTGGATTTTTAATTGATGATTTTGGAATTTATGTGAACTTATTCAGAGATTTTGGAATACTTCATTTTGACATCAGCACATCAAGATTACTAGTACATCAGGACTTTGGAGACCATAAGCACATCATAACATTCAAGGACACAGCCGTGAATTCGGAACATTCTATATTTAGGACTTGTGATTAGAACAATCATTCTTATTGGATTATTAGGATTTCAAAACACATTACTGTAAGTGACTTTTTGATTTTTCATTTTAATTATCTAGTAATAAATTGCTTGTTGATTTTTACTTGATTTGTTGGTTTCACTTTCTTTCTGTTACATTTTTCTTAGACCATAGAGTCGTAACAGAAATTGGGGGCTCGTCGTCATCCGGGATTGAATTTCTTTAAAGCATATTAGAGATATTAAATTTATCTTTGAAATTCATATTGATTTTGTCTCTGAACTTTTTTTTGTCTTTGGCAAAGATTTTTAAATAGAGACATTTTTTTGTGTGAAGCCAACAAGCATTTACAATGGCATCTAATGTTCAGAATTTCATTTCAAAACCTACCCAGGAGGGGTTAGAGTGCATGAGAAAGGATGAGTTGCTCGAGCTTGCCAGAAAATACAGTCTATCTGAGGCAAAAGTATCATTGACAAAACAGGAGATAAAGATTATTTTGATTCAGTATTTAGTAGGAAAGGGAATTTTTGAAAATAGTGCTTTAAGTTTGAAGAGAAAGCCTGTATCTGGTTCTGACAGGAAATTAAGGGAATTAGAGTTAAAGAACCAGATGGATTTAGAATTGGCAAAGCTTCAGATTCAGAGAGAGAGAGAGAAAGAAGAGAGGAAAATGCAGATGGAGAGAGAAAAAGAAGAGAGGCAGATGGAGAGAGAGAAAGAAGATAGGCAAATGCAGATGGAGAGAGAAAAAGAAGAGAGGCAGATGGAGAGAGAGAAAGAAGAGAGGCAAATGCAGATGGAGAGAGAGAGAGAGAAAGAAGATAGACAAATACAAATGCAGATGCAGATGCAAAGAGAAGAAAGGGAAATGCAATTTAAGTTAAGAGAATTAGAACTGGCAAACAGAGCACACTCCACTCCTTTAAACACAAGTCCAGGTTTTGATGTTACTAGATATATTAGGTTAGTACCCCCTTTTCAGGAAAAAGAAGTAGATAAATACTTTCTTCATTTCGAAAAAATAGCTGAAAACTTGAAATGGCCCAGAGAGCATTGGACTTTGTTATTACAAAGTGTACTTATTGGCAAAGCTCGTGAAGTCTACATTTCACTGTCAGTACAACAAAGCACTGATTATGATGTGGTTAAGGAGTACATCTTGAAAGCTTATGAGTTGGTACCAGAGGCATATCGACAAAGGTTTAGGAATTGTAGAAAAGAAACTGGACAAACTCATGTCGAATTTGCAAGGGATAAAGAACAACTATTTGATAGGTGGTGCTCAGCCAAGAAAGTTGATCAAGTTTATGATAACCTCAGACAGATCATATTAATTGAAGAGTTCAAGAGGTGCATCCATAGTGATGTTAAAACCGATCTTGACGAGCAGAATGTGGAAACTTTGGAAAATGCTGCTCGTATGGCTGATGATTATTCCTTGACTCACAAAATTTCATTTGGCAATAAGTTGTCCTCTCAGCAGTTTTCTGGTAAAAAACCATTTCAATCTCATTCGAGTACTTCCAAATTTCACAACAACACAACTGTTAGGAATCAAACATCTGATAAGACTGATCAGAAATCCTTATCTCTTCCTACGTGCACTTATTGTAAAAAGAAAGGGCACGTTATTTCTGATTGCTTCAAGTTGAAAAATAAGCAACAGAGAAAAGACAGAGCTTTTCCAAATGCTCTTATTTCTACGAGGTCAAGGTCACGGTCTTGTATTGAAAGCAATACATTTGTTGGGTCAAACAAACCCCAGTCTGATTCTATTTTGGAGGCTATGAACCATTCATGTCAGAAGGTTCTATATCACTTATTGGTGATTCTGCCATCCCTATCCCAATTAAAATATTAAGTGACACTGGAGCTTCTCAGAGTCTTTTATTATCAGGTACTTTGCCTTTGTCTGAGGAGTCTTCTTCAAGTGAAAGTGTTCTTGTTCAGGGAGTAGAGTGCGGCTTTGTAAATGTTCCTCTTCATTGTGTAAATCTGGCATCAGACTTAGTTTCTGGACCTGTGACTGTTGGGGCAGTGACTTCTTTACCCATAGAGGGTGTTCATTTATTACTAGGCAATGACCTAGCTGGAGATAAGGTTGTGGTTAATCCACTTGTAACTGACAAGCCTTGTTTGGATCAGAAAGTTGATCCTGTCGAAACTGAAATCCCTGATTTGTACCCTGCTTGTGCAGTTACTAGAGCTATGGCAAAAAGAGCTCTTGAGAGTGATGTTGATCAGGATATTATTCCTTTAGCTGACACATGTATTGGTCAGTTTTTTGATGAGGTCACTTTTTCCTCAGGTATTGATCAATCAAATGGTATTGATCACAGTGATCCTCTTTTGGCAACTCATTCTCTTTGTTCTAATCAGGATGACAAACGACAATCCCTTGTCGTTGAACAGGAGCAAGATCCCGAGATATCTTGTTTGTTTCAGAGGGCTATTAGTGAAACTGAAGCCACACAAGTTCCAGTGTGTTACTTTGTGAAAAATGGGGTCCTTATGAGGAAATGGAGACCACCTGATGTACCCGCTGGTGACGAGTGGTCAGTGAGCTATCAAATTGTTGTTCCTAAGTCATATCGACAGGAAATTCTTAATTTAGCCCATGAAACTCCTTTGGCTGGTCATTTAGGAGTCCGTAAGACTTATCACAAGATCTTGAATCATTTTTATTGGCCGAAACTCAAAAGTGATGTTTCTAAATACTGCAGATCTTGTCACACTTGTCAAATGGTAGGAAAACCCAATCAGAAGATACCTAAGGCTCATCTGCAACCTATTCCTGCATTTGATGAACCATTTAGTAGAATAATAGTAGACTGTGTTGGTCCTTTACCTAAAACCAAGTTAGGGAACCAATACTTGTTGACCATCATGTGTACATCTACAAGATTTCCAGAAGCAATTCCTCTGAGAAATATAAAAACTAAAACTATTGTGAAAGCTTTGGTGAAGTTTTTTACACTTGTTGGCCTTCCCAAATCTGTCCAGTCGGATCAAGGGTCAAATTTTATGTCTGGAATTTTCCAACAAGTTATGCATGAATTAGGCATCCAACAGTTTAAATCTTCTGCCTATCACCCTGAAAGTCAAGGTGCTTTGGAAAGATTTCATCAAACTTTGAAGAATATGATTCGATCATATTGCTTTGATACAGAAAAGGATTGGGATGAGGGTGTTCATTTGTTGTTGTTTGCTGTTAGGGAATCAGTTCAAGAGTCGTTGGGTTTTAGTCCCTTTTAACTAGTTTTTGGTCATACTGTCCGTGGACCATTGAAATTATTGAAAGAGAAACTTCTTTCAAATGAAGATTCAAAGATTAATCTTCTTGATTATGTTTCTGATTTCAAATACAAGTTGTCAAAGGCCTGTGAAGTAGCAAGAACTAATCTTCACACTACCCAGTCAAAAATGAAATTAAGGTATGACAGAAATTCACAGGAAAGGAGTTTTAAACCTGGTGACAAAGTTCTGGCTCTCTTTCCCATACCTCAGAATCCTCTTCAGGCTAAATTTTATGGTCCTTATACCGTTGAAAAGAAAGTAAATGACTTAAATGATATCATTAACACTCCTGGGAGACGGAAACAGAAACAACTTTGTCATATAAATATGTTAAAGGAATATTTTGACAGAGATAGCCCAGCTAATTATTCTGTTAATTTAGTTGTACCTGTCCCACACAGTGAAGATATCAACGATGGAGTACGATCAGACTATAGTGACTCTGGTATAACCAATCTTCGGAATTCAGAAATATTGAACAACCTAGACCAGAAACTTTCATATCTACAACAACAGGAAAGAAATGAACTAAAACAGCTATTACATGACTATGAGCACTTGTTTCCTGATGTTCCAACACGAACAAGTAAAATTTATCATGACGTTGACATTGTAGATTCTGCGCCTGTGAAACAGCATCCTTATAGGATGAATCCTCTCAAACAGAACTATCTGAAGAAAGAAATTCAGTATTTACTGGAGAATGATTTCATAGAACCAAGTAAAAGTAACTGGAGTTCACCATGTATTCTTGTTCCCAAGCCAGATAATACATTCCGTATGTGTACTGACTATAGAAAAGTCAACAGTGTCACCAAAACTGATTCATTTCCAATCCCAAGAATGGACGATTGCATTGATAAAATTGGAAATGCGGAATATGTCACCAAGTTTGACCTTTTAAAAGGATTCTGGCAAATTCCATTGACGGAAAGGGCAAAAGAAATTTCAGCATTTGTAACTCCAGATGGACTTTATCAATATAAAGTCATGCCGTTTGGAATGAAAAATTCGCCTGCAACGTTTCAACGTCTGATGAACATGATAACATTTGGTCTTGATAATTGTGACGCTTATATCGATGACGTCATTATCTACAACAACACCTGGGAAGATCATTTGGAAACCATTCGAAAATTCTTCGATCGACTCAGTGATGCGAATCTGACAATTAATTTGAGCAAAAGTGAGTTTTGCCATGCTTGTGTCACATTTTTAGGACATATTGTGGGACAAGGTCAAGTTAAACCTATAGAAGCTAAGGTCAAAGCTATCTCTGAATTTCAAGTTCCAATTTGTAAAAAGCAACTGATGCGATTTCTAGGTATGGCTGGATATTATCGGAAATTTTGTTCCAATTTTTCCAAAATTGCTGAACCTTTGACAAGTTTATTGAGTAAGAAAACCAAATTTTATTGGTCTGACAAGTGTCAGGAATCTTTTGACAAGTTAAAGGCCATGCTTAAGAATGCACCAGTTCTTTCTGCACCAAATTTTAGCCAATCATTTAAATTATCTGTTGATGCAAGTGATGTAGGGGTTGGTGGAGTATTGATTCAGGAAGACAAAAGTGGTGTGGATCACCCTGTGTGTTATTTTTCTAAAAAACTAAACAAGCACCAGAAAAATTATTCCACAATTGAGAAGGAATGTTTGGCTTTGATATTGGCTTTACAGCATTTTGAAGTGTATGTCACCTCAGCTCTTTCTCCAATTATTGTGTACAGTGATCACAATCCCCTTACTTTCATCAACAAAATGAAAGATAAAAATCGGAGATTGTTGAGATGGAGTTTGATATTGCAGGAATATAACATTGACATCAGACACATCAGAGGAAAAGACAATGTGATTGCAGATGCACTCTCACGTGCCTAGAAATGTAATATTGCTTGATGTAATTAAGTCTAGTATCATAAAACATGTTCTTATGTAATTTTGGTTATTATAGTATTAGATATATATTCAAAAGAAAGCTTTATTATATAAATCTTTCTTTTTCTTTATGAGGGGAGGTGTTATGTATGATGTTTATATAATATTATAAATATTTTAGAAAATTATAAATGTTTCTTCACTTTAATATTTGCTTAAATCTTAATGTTATCAGGAAAAACATGTTTAACTAGTGTCCTTGAATTAGGTTGTTTTGATCAATATGTTTTCTCAATTTGAAGGTCAAGGTTGAATTTTGTTTACAAGTAAAATTCCATTAAGATGACACATGTTCTAGAACATTCTGTCATGTGACCAATCTTTATATATACCATGTTTGGTAGACATTTTTTCAGTTTTGACATTACCATCAGTCTTGTAAAAGAGCTATTACAGTTGTGAAAATTCATTCCAAATTCTAAGAGAGGAATTATTTTAAATATTCATTGGATTATAACAGTGCTCACAAACTTTTGGATTTTGGATTTTTAATTGATGATTTTGGAATTTATGTGAACTTATTCAGAGATTTTGGAATACTTCATTTTGACATCAGCACATCAAGATTACTAGTACATCAGGACTTTGGAGACCATAAGCACATCATAACATTCAAGGACACAGCCGTGAATTCGGAACATTCTATATTTAGGACTTGTGATTAGAACAATCATTCTTATTGGATTATTAGGATTTCAAAACACATTACTGTAAGTGACTTTTTGATTTTTCATTTTAATTATCTAGTAATAAATTGCTTGTTGATTTTTACTTGATTTGTTGGTTTCACTTTCTTTCTGTTACATTTTTCTTAGACCATAGAGTCGTAACACTTGACTTAACATCAGAGATGCACTTCTCTATGCCTTGGATGGTGAAAGCGACTTCATTTGGACAGCTAGATTTGTACAGTTGAGTGTCGTCGGCAAACAGCTGGTGGGACACAGGGTGGCGATTTATAATGTTTGATAGGGGCTATATAATGTTCCGAATGAATTACTGTATCCTTGAATGTGCTGATGTGCCAATAGTCTTTAATGTGCTGATGTTCCAAAATGAAGTAATTCAGAATATCTTTGAATAAGTTCACATAAATCCCAAAATCGTCAATTCAAAATCCAAAAATCCAAAAGTCTATGAGCACTTTTATAATCCAATGAATATTTTAAATAATTCTTCTCTCTGAATTTTCACAACTGTAATGGCTCTTTAAAGACTGATGTTAAGGTCGAAACTGAAAAAACTGTCCACTAAATAATGGAATATATAAAGATAGGTCACATGACAGAATATTCTAGAATATTATATGGTGTATGTGATTTTTGACACATAACTCTAAAGGAAATTCTGGTTTTATCTGTAAACAAAATCAACCCTGACCTCAAATGGAATAAACAACTTGTTTACCAAAACTGTCCTTGAACTCATACTAAGTAAACAACCTAATTCAAAGACAATAGCTAAACATGTCAACATTATACTTAACATTAAGGTTTAAGCAAATATTAAAGTCAAGAAACATTTATAATTTCCTAAAATATTTATAATATTATATAAATATCATACATAACACTTTGTCATCCTACATAAAAGTCACAAGACTGAATTTAATAAACATTTTATTTTCTGTTTACGTTTAATGCTGCTTTCTATTGAATTGAAGTAAAATTGTTCACTGGTCATCAGATCTCCAGGACAACAAAGAGACAAAATATTAATGATTAATGGACGATACACACAGGGCCATACAATAAACTTAATGGATGATACACACAGGGCCATACAACAAGCTAACACGGCCATAAATATTAATGATTAATGGGTGACACACACTGGGCCATACAATAAGCTTAATGGGCAATACACACAGGGCCATGCAATAATTGCACACGGTATTCAGCCTGTTGAGATAATATATATTTTATGCCATCATGATTAGGGACCATAACTCCACTAAATAATTACACAAAATGCTGAAAACTGATTTCATTTGATATCTTGTTAATATAAGGCTGCATACAAAATTGAAATCAATTATCCCTGGTAAAGTTATGCTTTAGAATAAAAATGTTGATGGTTGGATGGACATCTAGACAAAATGATGTATGTGATTACTTTAGGGCTTTGTAAACTGTGTCGAGCTTGGCCCTAAAGATAACTGTCTTGATAGCGTGTTTGTTAAGCTGCTGGAATCAGAGTCATTTAGTGTGGAATTCAGGCCGCTGAAGGCAAAATGAATTTGTTATTAGCTTTTACTTATGTACATTTGTATTTTTGACAACAAGTATATGTGAACTTACGTATATTTGTATTTGTCCCCACTTAGCAACATTTTTGAATAAACATTTTGTAAGCTGAAATGAAGAAAAGAAATATTAGTTGAGGTAAAAACTTTCCAATATAAATTCCAGTGATATGATGACAAATCAAAAACTAGAATCCTAGCAGATAAGTCATATATGATCGTGAAAATTATGAATATCTTATTATTCATCCTCCTCTTATACTGACCACCATCAACAGGAATACTCTTTACGCACTAGGTCAGAGGTCATTTGGGGTCAAACTGTCTACATTTAGAAGCAATCTAGCAATCACATTGTGTGCATTTATAATTTTTCAAACACATTCAAATGCACATTGAGTTAAGCGTAATGCATTTTTAGCAGTGAATGACCTTTGGCTTTTCAAATGGATGTAACTTGTTTGTCACCTTGGATAATAGGAACATTGTTCAATTGGTACTACAAGATTGTTCAAATGGCACTACTTTCAATTTCTACAGTAATATATTATGATATATAACTTTTATCGCATTTTTTCCTCATATTGCATTCCTATCATGGATTTTATTTAAGAACTTAAAGTAGAACTCATAGGTTCTGCCTACATTCTACTCTGACTGATTTAATTTGCTAAATGTTATCTTTGTAAAATTAGAACCTATAATGATAATACAGTGAAACCCCTCAAAACAGAAGACCCTTGGGACCCCCCAAAACTTTTGGTTTTGAGAGGTTTTCGGTTTACTGAGGTTCTTGCAGATGTGAAATAATAATGTCTTTTTCTAAGCGCTTATGTGACAAGAGAGAGAGAGAGAGAGACAGAGAGAGAGAGAGAGAGAGAGAGAGAGAGAGAGAGAGAGAGAGAGAGAGAGTATATTATAGGGCCTGAGATTGGATTGTTTTTGGTCCTAGCTTGACTAAACCATTGCCACATAAGATTATTCAGCTTGTCACATTTGCAGGCACTGTTGAATTCTGGTATACTGAGGTTTTGGTTTTGAGGCATTTCATTGTATATATTTTATTTTAGTAAAAAAAAAAAAAATGCAAAGTGTATAAAAGTCTATCTGAGTATGGGAGATAAAAAAGATGTATCACTCACCACTCTGATAAATTTGTTGCAATAGCTGCAGTGAATCCTTTTATATTGAAACTCAGTTCATATGATGAACACAGTACAAGTCCACCCATAATTGGAATGAGAGATATAAATGTGTAGAACCCAGTTATCTCCCCTGTCAATAGTCGTGAAATAAGGACAGTAAATATAGGAGCAGAACTTTTTACAGTCTCTGTAAAAGACACAGCTACAAACTTCAGAGCCACTAGTCCTAGAACTACTGTAGAAAACCTGAAAAAAAATAAAAAGCAGACTTAGGAACATAAACTGTACAAGTATTTGTCCATCTTCATAAACTTCATTAAACTCTTTACTGTTTGTATATAATGTACCTTGCGCCTTTTTTATACTGCTGTTCAAGGAACTATATAAGTGACATGCATTTGTTACGACTCTATGGTCTAAGAAAAATGTAACAGAAAGAAAGTGAAACCAACAAATCAAGTAAAAAATCAACAAGCAATTTATTACTAGATAATTAAAATGAAAAATCAAAAAGTCACTTACAGTAATGTGTTTTGAAATCCTAATAATCCAATAAGAATGATTGTTCTAATCACAAGTCCTAAATATAGAATGTTCCGAATTCACGGCTGTGTCCTTGAATGTTATGATGTGCTAATGGTCTCCAAAGTCCTGATGTACTAGAAATCTTGATGTGCTGAAGTCAAAATGAAGTATTCCAAAATCTCTGAATAAGTTCACATAAATTCCAAAATTGTCAATTAAAAATCCAAAATCCAAAAGTTTATGAGCACTGTTATAATCCAATGAATATTTAAAATAATTCCTCTCTTAGAATTTGGAATGAATTTTCACAACTGTAATAACTCTTTACAAGACTGATGGTAATGTCAAAACTGAAAAAATGTCCACCAAACATGATATATATAAAGATTGGTCACATGACAGAATGTTCTAGAATATGAGTCATCTTAATGGAATTTTTACTTGTAAACAAAAATTCAACCTTGACCTTCAAATTGAGAAAACATATTGATCAAAACAACCTAATTCAAGGACACTAGTTAAACATGTTTTTCCTGATAACATTAAGATTTAAGCAAATATTAAAGTGAAGAAACATTTATAATTTCCTAAAATATTTATAATATTATATAAACATCATACATAACACCTCCCCTCATAAAGAAAAAGAAAGATTTATGTAATAAAGCTTTCTTTTGAATATACATCTAATACTATAATAACCAAAATTACATAAGAACATGTTTTATGATACTAGACTTAATTACATCAAGCAATATTACATTTCTAGGCACGTGAGAGTGCATCTGCAATCACATTGTCTTTTCCTCTGATGTGTCTGATGTCAATGTTATATTCCTGCAATATCAAACTCCATCTCAACAATCTCCGATTTTTATCTTTCATTTTGTTGATGAAAGTAAGGGGATTGTGATCACTGTACACAATAATTGGAGAAAGAGCTGAGGTGACATACACTTCAAAATGCTGTAAAGCCAATATCGAAGCCAAACATTCCTTCTCAATTGTGGAATAATTTTTCTGGTGCTTGTTTAGTTTTTTAGAAAAATAACATACAGGGTGATCCACACCACTTTTGTCTTCCTGAATCAATACTCCACCAACCCCTACATCACTTGCATCAACAGATAATTTAAATGATTGGCTGAAATTTGGTGCAGAAAGAACTGGTGCATTCTTAAGCATGGCCTTTAACTTGTCAAAAGATTCCTGACACTTGTCAGACCAATAAAATTTGGTTTTCTTACTCAATAAACTTGTCAAAGGTTCAGCAATTTTGGAAAAATTGGAACAAAATTTCCGATAATATCCAGCCATACCTAGAAATCGCATCAGTTGCATTTTACAAATTGGAACTTGAAATTCAGAGATAGCCTTGACCTTAGCTTCTATAGGTTTAACTTGACCTTGTCCCACAATATGTCCTAAAAATGTGACACAAGCATGGCAAAACTCACTTTTGCTCAAATTAATTGTCAGATTCGCATCACTGAGTCAATCGAAGAATTTTCAAATGGTTTCCAAATGATCTTCCCAGGTGTTGTTGTAGATAATGACGTCATCGATATAAGCGTCACAATTATCAAGACCAAATGTTATCATGTTCATCAGACGTTGAAACGTTGCAGGCGAATTTTTCATTATAAACGGCATGACTTTATATTGATAAAGTCCATTGCAAATGCTGAAATTTCTTTTGCCCTTTCCGTCAGTGGAATTTGCCAGAATCCTTTTAAAAGGTCAAACTTGGTGACATATTCCGCATTTCCAATTTTATCAATGCAATCGTCCATTCTTGGGATTGGAAATGAATCAGTTTTGGTGACACTGTTGACTTTTCTATAGTCAGTACACATACGGAATGTATTATCTGGCTTGGGAACAAGAATACATGGTGAACTCCAGTTACTTTTACTTGGTTCTATGAAATCATTCTCCAGTAAATACTGAATTTCTTTCTTCAGATAGTTCTGTTTGAGAGGATTCATCCTATAAGGATGCTGTTTCACAGGCGCAGAATCTACAATGTCAACGTCATGATAAATTTTACTTGTTCGTGTTGGAACATCAGGAAACAACTGCTCATAGTCATGTAATAGTTGTTTTAGTTCATTTCTTTCCTGTTGTTGTAGATGTGAAAGTTTCTGGTCTAGGTTGTTCAATATTTCTGAATTCCGAAGATTGGTTATACCAGAGTCACTATAGTCTGATCGTATTCCATCGTTGATATCTTCACTGTGTGGGACAGGTACAACTAAATTAACTGAATAATTAGCTGAGCTATCTCTGTCAAAATATTCCTTTAACATATTTATATGACAAAGTTGTTTCTGTTTCCGTCTCCCAGGAGTGTTAATGATATCATTTAAGTCATTTACTTTCTTTGCAACGGTATAAGGACCATAAAATGTAGCCTGAAGAGGATTTTGAGGTATGGGAAAGAGAGCCAGAACTTTGTCACCAGGTTTAAAATTCCTTTCCTGTGAATTTCTGTCATACCTTAATTTCATTTTTGACTGAGTAGTGTGAAGATTAGTTCTTGCTACTTCACAGGCCTTTGACAACTTGTATTTGAAATCAGAGACATAATCAAGAAGATTAATCTTTGAATCTTCATTTGAAAGAAGTTTCTCTTTCAATAATTTCAATGGTCCACGGACAGTATGACCAAAAACTAGTTAAAAGGGACTAAAACCCAACGACTCTTGAACTGATTCCCTAACAGCAAACAACAACAAATGAACACCCTCATCCCAATCCTTTTCTGTATCAAAGCAATATGATCGAATCATATTCTTCAAAGTTTGATGAAATCTTTCCAAAGCACCTTGACTTTCAGGGTGATAGGCAGAAGATTTAAACTGTTGGATGCCTAATTCATGCATAACTTGTTGGAAAATTCCAGACATAAAATTTGACCCTTGATCCGACTGGACAGATTTGGGAAGGCCAACAAGTGTAAACAACTTCACCAAAGCTTTCACAGTAGTTTTAGTTTTTATATTTCTCAGAGGAATTGCTTCTGGAAATCTTGTAGATGTACACATGATGGTCAACAAGTATTGGTTCCGTAACTTGGTTTTAGGTAAAGGACCAACACAGTCTACCATTATTCTACTAAATGGTTCATCAAATGCAGGAATAGGTTGCAGATGAGCCTTAGGTATCTTCTGATTGGGTTTTCCTACCATTTGACAAGTGTGACAAGATCTGCAGTATTTAGAAACATCACTTTTGAGTTTTGGCCAATAAAAATGATTCAAGATCTTGTGATAAGTCTTACGGACTCCTAAATGACCAGCCAAAGGAGTTTCATGGGCTAAATTAAGAATTTCCTGTCTATATGACTTAGGAACAACAATTTGATAGCTCACTGACCACTCGTCACCAGCGGGTACATCAGGTGGTCTCCATTTCCTCATAAGGGCCCCATTTTTCACAAAGTAACACACTGGAACTTGTGTGGCTTCAGTTTCACTAATAGCCCTCTGAAACAAACAAGATATCTCGGGATCTTGCTCCTGTCCAACGACAAGGGATTGTCGTTTGTCATCCTGATTAGAACAAAGAGAATGAGTTGCCAAAAGAGGATCACTGTGATCAATACCATTTGATTGATCAATACCTGAGGAAAAAGTGACCTCATCAAAAGATTGACCAATACATGTGTCAGCTAAAGGAATAATATCCTGATCAACATCACTTTCAAGAGCTCTTTTTGCCATAGCTCTAGTAACTGCACAAGCAGGGTACAAATCAGGGATTTCAGTTTCGACAGGATCAACTTTCTGATCCAAACAAGGCTTGTCAGTTACAAGTGGATCAACCACAACCTTATCTCCAGCTAGGTCATTGCCTAGTAATAAATGAACACCCTCTATGGGTAAAGAAGTCACTGCCCCAACAGTCACAGGTCCAGAAACTAAGTCTGATGCCAAATTTACACAATGGAGAGGAACATTTACAATTCCGCACTCTACTCCCTGAACAAGAACACTTTCACTTGAAGAAGACTCCTCAGACAAAGGCAAAGTACCTGATAATAAAAGACTCTGAGAAGCTCCAGTGTCACTTAATATTTTAATTGGGATAGGGATGGCAGAATCACCAATAAGTGATATAGAACCTTCTGACATGAATGGTTCATAAGCCTCTAAAATAGAATCAGACTGGGGTTTGTTTGACCCAACAAATGTATTGCTTTCAATACAAGACCGTGACCTTGACCTCGTAGAAATAAGAGCATTTGGAAAAGCTCTGTCTTTTCTCTGTTGCTTATTTTTCAACTTGAAGCAATCAGAAATAACGTGCCCTTTCTTTTTACAATAAGTGCACGTAGGAAGAGATAAGGATTTCTGATCAGTCTTATCAGATGTTTGATTCCTAACAGTTGTGCTGTTGTGAAATTTGGAAGTACTCGAATGAGATTGAAATGGTTTTTTACCAGAAAACTGCTGAGAGGACGATTTAGTGCCAAATGAAATTTTGTGAGTCAAGAAATAATCATCAGCCATACGAGCAGCATTTTCCAAAGTTTCCACATTCTGCTCGTCAAGATAGGTTTTAACATCACTATGGATGCACCTCTTGAACTCTTCAATTAATACGAGCTGTCTGAGGTTATCATAAGCTTGATCAACTTTCTTGGCTGAGCACCACCTATCAAATAGTTGTTCTTTATCCCTTGCAAATTCGACATGAGTTTGTCCAGTTTCTTTTCTACAATTCCTAAACCTTTGTCGATATGCCTCTGGTACCAACTCATAAGCTTTCAAGATGTACTCCTTAACCACATCATAATCAGTGCTTTGTTGTACTGACAGTGAAGTGTAGACTTCACGAGCTTTGCCAATAAGTACACTTTGTAATAACAAAGTCCAATGCTCTCTGGGCCATTTCAAGTTTACAGCTATTTTCTCGAAATGAAGAAAGTATTTATCTACTTCTTTTTCCTGAAAAGGGGGGTACTAACCTAATATATCTAGTAACATCAAAACCTGGACATGTGTTTAAAGGAGTGGAGTGTGCTCTGTTTGCCAGTTCTAATTCTCTTAATTTAAATTGCATTTCCCTTTCTTCTCTTTCTCTCTCTCTCTGCATCTCCCTCTCCAACTGCCTCTCTTCTTTTTCTCTCTCCATCTGCCTCTCTTCTTTCTGCATTTGGATCTGCCTCTCTTCTTTCTGCATTTGGATCTGCCTCTCTTCTTTCTCTCTCTCCATCTGCATTTTCCTCTCTTCTTTCTCTCTCTCTCTCTGAATCTGAAGCTTTGCCAATTCTAAATCCATCTGGTTCTTTAACTCTAATTCCCTTAATTTCCTGTCAGAACCAGATACAGGCTTTCTCTTCAAACTTAAAGCACTATTTTCAAAAATTCCCTTTCCTACTAAATACTGAATCAAAATAATCTTTATCTCCTGTTTTGTCAATGATACTTTTGCCTCAGATAGACTGTATTTTCTGGCAAGCTCGAGCAACTCATCCTTTCTCATGCACTCTAACCCCTCCTGGGTAGGTTTTGAAATGAAATTCTGAACATTAGATGCCATAGTAAATGCTTGTTGGTTTTACACACACAAAAATTTCTCTATATAAAAATCTTTGCCAAAGACAAAAAAAAAATTCAGACACAAAATCAATATGAATTTCAAAGATAAATTTAATATCTCTAATATGCTTTAAAGAAATTCAGATCCCGGCTTGGCCCCCAATTTCTGTTACGACTCTATGGTCTAAGAAAAATGTAACAGAAAGAAAGTGAAACCAACAAATCAAGTAAAAAATCAACAAGCAATTTATTACTAGATAATTAAAATGAAAAATCAAAAAGTCACTTACAGTAATGTGTTTTGAAATCCTAATAATCCAATAAGAATGATTGTTCTAATCACAAGTCCTAAATATAGAATGTTCCGAATTCACGGCTGTGTCCTTGAATGTTATGATGTGCTAATGGTCTCCAAAGTCCTGATGTACTAGAAATCTTGATGTGCTGAAGTCAAAATGAAGTATTCCAAAATCTCTGAATAAGTTCACATAAATTCCAAAATTGTCAATTAAAAATCCAAAATCCAAAAGTTTATGAGCACTGTTATAATCCAATGAATATTTAAAATAATTCCTCTCTTAGAATTTGGAATGAATTTTCACAACTGTAATAACTCTTTACAAGACTGATGGTAATGTCAAAACTGAAAAAATGTCCACCAAACATGATATATATAAAGATTGGTCACATGACAGAATGTTCTAGAATATGAGTCATCTTAATGGAATTTTTACTTGTAAACAAAAATTCAACCTTGACCTTCAAATTGAGAAAACATATTGATCAAAACAACCTAATTCAAGGACACTAGTTAAACATGTTTTTCCTGATAACATTAAGATTTAAGCAAATATTAAAGTGAAGAAACATTTATAATTTCCTAAAATATTTATAATATTATATAAACATCATACATAACACCTCCCCTCATAAAGAAAAAGAAAGATTTATGTAATAAAGCTTTCTTTTGAATATACATCTAATACTATAATAACCAAAATTACATAAGAACATGTTTTATGATACTAGACTTAATTACATCAAGCAATATTACATTTCTAGGCACGTGAGAGTGCATCTGCAATCACATTGTCTTTTCCTCTGATGTGTCTGATGTCAATGTTATATTCCTGCAATATCAAACTCCATCTCAACAATCTCCGATTTTTATCTTTCATTTTGTTGATGAAAGTAAGGGGATTGTGATCACTGTACACAATAATTGGAGAAAGAGCTGAGGTGACATACACTTCAAAATGCTGTAAAGCCAATATCGAAGCCAAACATTCCTTCTCAATTGTGGAATAATTTTTCTGGTGCTTGTTTAGTTTTTTAGAAAAATAACATACAGGGTGATCCACACCACTTTTGTCTTCCTGAATCAATACTCCACCAACCCCTACATCACTTGCATCAACAGATAATTTAAATGATTGGCTGAAATTTGGTGCAGAAAGAACTGGTGCATTCTTAAGCATGGCCTTTAACTTGTCAAAAGATTCCTGACACTTGTCAGACCAATAAAATTTGGTTTTCTTACTCAATAAACTTGTCAAAGGTTCAGCAATTTTGGAAAAATTGGAACAAAATTTCCGATAATATCCAGCCATACCTAGAAATCGCATCAGTTGCATTTTACAAATTGGAACTTGAAATTCAGAGATAGCTTTGACCTTAGCTTCTATAGGTTTAACTTGACCTTGTCCCACAATATGTCCTAAAAATGTGACACAAGCATGGCAAAACTCACTTTTGCTCAAATTAATTGTCAGATTCGCATCACTGAGTCAATCGAAGAATTTTCAAATGGTTTCCAAATGATCTTCCCAGGTGTTGTTGTAGATAATGACGTCATCGATATAAGCGTCACAATTATCAAGACCAAATGTTATCATGTTCATCAGACGTTGAAACGTTGCAGGCGAATTTTTCATTATAAACGGCATGACTTTATATTGATAAAGTCCATTGCAAATGCTGAAATTTCTTTTGCCCTTTCCGTCAGTGGAATTTGCCAGAATCCTTTTAAAAGGTCAAACTTGGTGACATATTCCGCATTTCCAATTTTATCAATGCAATCGTCCATTCTTGGGATTGGAAATGAATCAGTTTTGGTGACACTGTTGACTTTTCTATAGTCAGTACACATACGGAATGTATTATCTGGCTTGGGAACAAGAATACATGGTGAACTCCAGTTACTTTTACTTGGTTCTATGAAATCATTCTCCAGTAAATACTGAATTTCTTTCTTCAGATAGTTCTGTTTGAGAGGATTCATCCTATAAGGATGCTGTTTCACAGGCGCAGAATCTACAATGTCAACGTCATGATAAATTTTACTTGTTCGTGTTGGAACATCAGGAAACAACTGCTCATAGTCATGTAATAGTTGTTTTAGTTCATTTCTTTCCTGTTGTTGTAGATGTGAAAGTTTCTGGTCTAGGTTGTTCAATATTTCTGAATTCCGAAGATTGGTTATACCAGAGTCACTATAGTCTGATCGTATTCCATCGTTGATATCTTCACTGTGTGGGACAGGTACAACTAAATTAACTGAATAATTAGCTGAGCTATCTCTGTCAAAATATTCCTTTAACATATTTATATGACAAAGTTGTTTCTGTTTCCGTCTCCCAGGAGTGTTAATGATATCATTTAAGTCATTTACTTTCTTTGCAACGGTATAAGGACCATAAAATGTAGCCTGAAGAGGATTTTGAGGTATGGGAAAGAGAGCCAGAACTTTGTCACCAGGTTTAAAATTCCTTTCCTGTGAATTTCTGTCATACCTTAATTTCATTTTTGACTGAGTAGTGTGAAGATTAGTTCTTGCTACTTCACAGGCCTTTGACAACTTGTATTTGAAATCAGAGACATAATCAAGAAGATTAATCTTTGAATCTTCATTTGAAAGAAGTTTCTCTTTCAATAATTTCAATGGTCCACGGACAGTATGACCAAAAACTAGTTAAAAGGGACTAAAACCCAACGACTCTTGAACTGATTCCCTAACAGCAAACAACAACAAATGAACACCCTCATCCCAATCCTTTTCTGTATCAAAGCAATATGATCGAATCATATTCTTCAAAGTTTGATGAAATCTTTCCAAAGCACCTTGACTTTCAGGGTGATAGGCAGAAGATTTAAACTGTTGGATGCCTAATTCATGCATAACTTGTTGGAAAATTCCAGACATAAAATTTGACCCTTGATCCGACTGGACAGATTTGGGAAGGCCAACAAGTGTAAACAACTTCACCAAAGCTTTCACAGTAGTTTTAGTTTTTATATTTCTCAGAGGAATTGCTTCTGGAAATCTTGTAGATGTACACATGATGGTCAACAAGTATTGGTTCCCTAACTTGGTTTTAGGTAAAGGACCAACACAGTCTACCATTATTCTACTAAATGGTTCATCAAATGCAGGAATAGGTTGCAGATGAGCCTTAGGTATCTTCTGATTGGGTTTTCCTACCATTTGACAAGTGTGACAAGATCTGCAGTATTTAGAAACATCACTTTTGAGTTTTGGCCAATAAAAATGATTCAAGATCTTGTGATAAGTCTTACGGACTCCTAAATGACCAGCCAAAGGAGTTTCATGGGCTAAATTAAGAATTTCCTGTCTATATGACTTAGGAACAACAATTTGATAGCTCACTGACCACTCGTCACCAGCGGGTACATCAGGTGGTCTCCATTTCCTCATAAGGGCCCCATTTTTCACAAAGTAACACACTGGAACTTGTGTGGCTTCAGTTTCACTAATAGCCCTCTGAAACAAACAAGATATCTCGGGATCTTGCTCCTGTCCAACGACAAGGGATTGTCGTTTGTCATCCTGATTAGAACAAAGAGAATGAGTTGCCAAAAGAGGATCACTGTGATCAATACCATTTGATTGATCAATACCTGAGGAAAAAGTGACCTCATCAAAAGATTGACCAATACATGTGTCAGCTAAAGGAATAATATCCTGATCAACATCACTTTCAAGAGCTCTTTTTGCCATAGCTCTAGTAACTGCACAAGCAGGGTACAAATCAGGGATTTCAGTTTCGACAGGATCAACTTTCTGATCCAAACAAGGCTTGTCAGTTACAAGTGGATCAACCACAACCTTATCTCCAGCTAGGTCATTGCCTAGTAATAAATGAACACCCTCTATGGGTAAAGAAGTCACTGCCCCAACAGTCACAGGTCCAGAAACTAAGTCTGATGCCAAATTTACACAATGGAGAGGAACATTTACAAAGCCGCACTCTACTCCCTGAACAAGAACACTTTCACTTGAAGAAGACTCCTCAGACAAAGGCAAAGTACCTGATAATAAAAGACTCTGAGAAGCTCCAGTGTCACTTAATATTTTAATTGGGATAGGGATGGCAGAATCACCAATAAGTGATATAGAACCTTCTGACATGAATGGTTCATAAGCCTCTAAAATAGAATCAGACTGGGGTTTGTTTGACCCAACAAATGTATTGCTTTCAATACAAGACCGTGACCTTGACCTCGTAGAAATAAGAGCATTTGGAAAAGCTCTGTCTTTTCTCTGTTGCTTATTTTTCAACTTGAAGCAATCAGAAATAACGTGCCCTTTCTTTTTACAATAAGTGCACGTAGGAAGAGATAAGGATTTCTGATCAGTCTTATCAGATGTTTGATTCCTAACAGTTGTGCTGTTGTGAAATTTGGAAGTACTCGAATGAGATTGAAATGGTTTTTTACCAGAAAACTGCTGAGAGGACGATTTAGTGCCAAATGAAATTTTGTGAGTCAAGAAATAATCATCAGCCATACGAGCAGCATTTTCCAAAGTTTCCACATTCTGCTCGTCAAGATAGGTTTTAACATCACTATGGATGCACCTCTTGAACTCTTCAATTAATACGAGCTGTCTGAGGTTATCATAAGCTTGATCAACTTTCTTGGCTGAGCACCACCTATCAAATAGTTGTTCTTTATCCCTTGCAAATTCGACATGAGTTTGTCCAGTTTCTTTTCTACAATTCCTAAACCTTTGTCGATATGCCTCTGGTACCAACTCATAAGCTTTCAAGATGTACTCCTTAACCACATCATAATCAGTGCTTTGTTGTACTGACAGTGAAGTGTAGACTTCACGAGCTTTGCCAATAAGTACACTTTGTAATAACAAAGTCCAATGCTCTCTGGGCCATTTCAAGTTTACAGCTATTTTCTCGAAATGAAGAAAGTATTTATCTACTTCTTTTTCCTGAAAAGGGGGTACTAACCTAATATATCTAGTAACATCAAAACCTGGACATGTGTTTAAAGGAGTGGAGTGTGCTCTGTTTGCCAGTTCTAATTCTCTTAATTTAAATTGCATTTCCCTTTCTTCTCTTTCTCTCTCTCTCTGCATCTCCCTCTCCAACTGCCTCTCTTCTTTTTCTCTCTCCATCTGCCTCTCTTCTTTCTGCATTTGGATCTGCCTCTCTTCTTTCTGCATTTGGATCTGCCTCTCTTCTTTCTCTCTCTCCATCTGCATTTTCCTCTCTTCTTTCTCTCTCTCTCTCTGAATCTGAAGCTTTGCCAATTCTAAATCCATCTGGTTCTTTAACTCTAATTCCCTTAATTTCCTGTCAGAACCAGATACAGGCTTTCTCTTCAAACTTAAAGCACTATTTTCAAAAATTCCCTTTCCTACTAAATACTGAATCAAAATAATCTTTATCTCCTGTTTTGTCAATGATACTTTTGCCTCAGATAGACTGTATTTTCTGGCAAGCTCGAGCAACTCATCCTTTCTCATGCACTCTAACCCCTCCTGGGTAGGTTTTGAAATGAAATTCTGAACATTAGATGCCATAGTAAATGCTTGTTGGTTTTACACACACAAAAATTTCTCTATATAAAAATCTTTGCCAAAGACAAAAAAAAAATTCAGACACAAAATCAATATGAATTTCAAAGATAAATTTAATATCTCTAATATGCTTTAAAGAAATTCAGATCCCGGCTTGGCCCCCAATTTCTGTTACGACTCTATGGTCTAAGAAAAATGTAACAGAAAGAAAGTGAAACCAACAAATCAAGTAAAAAATCAACAAGCAATTTATTACTAGATAATTAAAATGAAAAATCAAAAAGTCACTTACAGTAATGTGTTTTGAAATCCTAATAATCCAATAAGAATGATTGTTCTAATCACAAGTCCTAAATATAGAATGTTCCGAATTCACGGCTGTGTCCTTGAATGTTATGATGTGCTAATGGTCTCCAAAGTCCTGATGTACTAGAAATCTTGATGTGCTGAAGTCAAAATGAAGTATTCCAAAATCTCTGAATAAGTTCACATAAATTCCAAAATTGTCAATTAAAAATCCAAAATCCAAAAGTTTATGAGCACTGTTATAATCCAATGAATATTTAAAATAATTCCTCTCTTAGAATTTGGAATGAATTTTCACAACTGTAATAGCTCTTTACAAGACTGATGGTAATGTCAAAACTGAAAAAATGTCCACCAAACATGATATATATAAAGATTGGTCACATGACAGAATGTTCTAGAATATGAGTCATCTTAATGGAATTTTTACTTGTAAACAAAAATTCAACCTTGACCTTCAAATTGAGAAAACATATTGATCAAAACAACCTAATTCAAGGACACTAGTTAAACATGTTTTTCCTGACAACATTAAGATTTAAGCAAATATTAAAGTGAAGAAACATTTATAATTTCCTAAAATATTTATAATATTATATAAACATCATACATAACACATTATAAGCAAGGTTATTTTATACAGAGAGAACAAGGTGATGTCTTAATTATAAAACTAAAAAATGATATTTAATTAGTCAAATCTGCTCTAACAGCCAGCTTTGCAAGACAGTCACCTTTATAGGACAGCCACATGTTTAAAGAGCTATGATATTCCATAAAAAACTAATCTTGATATAACTGCCATTTCTACATAACTACCATTTCTACATTACTGCCATTTCTACATAACTGCCATTTCTACATTACTGCCTTTCTACATAACTGCCATTTCTACATTACTGCCAGCCCAAACAGTCACAAAGGTGACTGGTACATGGTAATTTGAAACCCTATTATGGTTTACACTGGCTATACTAAAATTAGGTGAAATAAATTACAGCAATAGAATAACCTTAAACCAGTGTAAAGTGGGAATACCAGTGCTTGTGGTAAACTTTGTATATTTAACTTTCTTGAAAAGTAGAACAAACGTACCATAAATGGTACCCTAAATACCCACCCCATATTTAATAGTCCTCAATGTAGGCACTAGACTCTGGAGATTACTGACCAATGGGTCTCAATGATCTGATCTTTGGTCAATGTATGCGGTCTTGAATTAATTGTTCATGAACCATTATTTGTTTATTAGACTTACCATGACCTTCTGACCCCAAAGCCTAAACATTTCTTTCTTATCCTAAGTGCAAGCTATCCACAACTCTTGGTCAAGAGACTTACACTTCAACTAAAGTTACTGTACAAAAACCATTCTTCTTTGTCACAATCACCATGATCTTTGACTTTTGACCCCACAAATAACTTTTGACCTTTTAAGTACAAAATCAATTTGCCTCTTTCCTACCTTAAGTAGAAGCCCTCCACAAACTTTGGTCAATGTATCTAACCAATAGCTCCAATTATTATAAAGAAATAAAACCTTCTTTTTTTTTCAGTCACAGCGACCTTGACCTTTTGATTCCCAAATTAACATACCTTAATTAATAGAAGGTGCATAGTCAAAAACTAAAATTTGTGTGCAGAAACCATTCTTCATTTTTCAGCAACAGTTATCTTGACTTGTCACTTTTTTTACCCCAAAATCAGTAGGCCTCTCCCTTACTCCTAGTGTAAACTATTCGCCAAGTTTAGTCCAGGTCTAACCTTGACCTTGGATCTTTTGATCCTAAAATCAATAGGCTTCTTCCTTACTCCAAGTGCAAGCCTGCCACAAAGTTTGGTTCAGGTCTATGATGCAAAACTAATTTTATTGTATGGAAACCATTTTTCTTTTTTCAGTCAGAATGACCTTGAGCTTTTGGGCTCCAAAACTGATAGGCTTCTACCTAAAGCTGAAACAAATAATCAAGCATTTGAATCAGAATATGTTTAAACAGAAAATTTGTATTTGAATTTTTGTTTAGTTGCCTAGCAAGTTTGGCAGCATTTTGTTAAAGAAACAAGGCAAAACATAAACTAAGCAAAGCTGAATTTGTTTACAGGGAACAACTTCAAACCTGCTAAATCACCTGAAATTCAAACTCCAACTCACAAGGTAATGATAATGCTAGAAAAGCCTTTATGTATCAATCAACCAAAGTTCCGAACAATTTGTGAACTGTTGCCAGACACATTTTTCATCCGTAGCAGTTGTAGGCAATTCCGCATACCATTACCACCCCACCCCCCATTATCTCATTGTGAAAAGTTAACTCCAGTATATTCCACATTTGGTCTTTTATTTAAGTTTTGAAGTCATTACACAGCTATGGAATTATCAATATGCTTCAAATCTGTCACTATCCTTTTCTTTATGTTCTTAAAAATCAATAATGCTGATGTCAGCTTCATATATCACTAAGATGTACATGGACCATTTAACATGACTTTGGAACAGAACCATTTAAGTTGTAGGGGTTGATGTGTTTGCAGTTATAATAGAGCTTGATACTCTCTGTTTTATCTGTGCATTAGTACAAAGACATTGTTATCAGCCAATAGTTTAATTTGTGTAAGGATTATTTCAAATATGCTTTCTTATGCCTTCTGGAAAACTACCAAACTGTTATTTAGGAATCCCTCTTTACACATAAAACTGAATGGTCCACTCCCAAGCTTGGGCGAGGCAGTGAACTAGTTATGTGGTACCTGACCCTGGTTACAGAAGCCACAAGGACATTTCACACCTATTGCAATGTACATCTCATGTATAGGATGAGATCGATACCCTTGTATAGACTACAGTTACATTGTATTAATACCCTTGTATGGACTACAGTTACATTGTATTAATACCCTTGTATGGACTACAGTTACATTGTATTAATACCCTTGTATGGACTACAGTTACATTGTATTAATACCCTTGTATGGACTACAGTTACATTGTATTAATACCCTTGCATGGAAAACTGTTACATTGTATTAATACCCTTGTATGGACTACAGTTACATTGTATTAATACCCTTGTATGGACTACAGTTACATTGTATCAATACCCTTGTATGGACTACAGTTACATTGTATTAATACCCTTGTATGGACTACAGTTACATTGTATCAATACCCTTGTATGGACTACAATTACATTGTATCAATACCCTTGTATGGACTACAGTTACATTGTATCAATACCCTTGTATGGACTACAGTTACATTGTATCAATACCCTTGTATGGACTACAGTTACATTATATTAATACCCTTGTATGGACTACAGTTACATTGTATCAATACCCTTGTCAATGGACTACAGTTACATTGTATCAATACCCTTGTATGGACTACAGCTACATTGTATCAATACCCTTGTATGGACTACAGTTACATTGTATCAATACCCTTGTATGGACTACATCTACATTGTATCAATACCCTTGTATGGACTACAGTTACATTGATTCAATACCCTTGTATGGACTACAGTTACATTGTATCAATACCCTTGTATGGACTACAGTTACATTGTATTAATACCTTTGTATGGACTACAGCTACATTGTATCAATCAATACCCTTGTATGGCCTATAGTTACATTGTATCAAGTCTGAACTGGGTTTCCTATGGCTTTACAGAAACTCCCAATGTCTGATTTGGGCATTTCATAGTGGGTCAAAAAGTGTGTCTCCCCCGGCTTAGATGACCGAATTCAGTGTTTTCAAAAGAACTTGGTGGGCAGTTCGAGGGGGGGGGGGGGGGGCAAAAATACCAAAGTAGACAAAGAAATGAGGATGGATTTGATAACATTATTTACATTTATGAATATTCAAATCCTATTTGAATACATTGAATCAATATTCCAATAGGAAAATTTGGTAATCATTTCAGCTCTTCTTTCTTACCCCATGTGCAAGCCATTTACATAGTTTGGAAAATGCAGATAGTATAAAACTAAAGTTAGTGTGCAGAAACAAAAAAGGTAACAAACATGTATTGACAAACATGTCCAGATTGCCTTTTGCAGACATGCCAACCCTAAAGAGACAGTCTCAGTAAAGCAGTCAATTGCTTTCAGTAAGTTAGACCAATTTTCAGTAAGGTGTAAAAAAAATTATCAAGTACTGGCAACAAGTAAAGTTTTAACAACTCTTCCAGTTCATTTCCTCATTTTAACTTACACTATATAGCAACTGTTGTGACTGGCACATGGCACATTTGCACTTTCTAAGAAACATCTGGTCAAACTCCACTTTGAAGCATTCTCCTCGCTTCATTTTCATCACTCAGATTGTTTCCAATGTATCAACTGACACTGATGATCTGGATTTGTTGTGGTTTTTTGTAACAAATGAGAACACTCTCTCACAGCCTGCATTTGAATGTGAAACAATAAACACTGCATTCATGATGCCGGACAACAATTTCTATTTCAACTGGCCATTTGCTTCCTTGAGTTTACTGACAAGATCCCATTGCTTGTCAACTCTTTCAGTGTTTAAGATCTCAGGAATGAATTCATCCACTTGGTAATTCAAAAACTCTGCTTCCAAGTTGTCTTGCCAGTTGGTTTCCTTGGGTTCCATTCATAAAAATCTCTTTGGGAAATACATCAGACTGCTAAAATCATTCACCATTATTTTGGAAAAAATGGCAACTGCACTGTGCTTGAAAAGTTCATTGTTCAGGGGAAACCTCCTACCTATGTAATCACTTATGTAATAGTCCCTTACAACTTTATAGAATTCACAGAGGCTACTTTCACACAGTCATGTATTTTCTTGATTCTGAACCTACGTGAGTGTATCATCTGACTTTTGTTTCTTATAGTCATGATAATCAATGTCAGTAAGATCCTTGGCTTGTGAAATTTCTGTAGTCTTTATGAATCTGACCAGCAACTGCATGAATAATTCAAGCATGTTTTCTCTAGGTTTGTGGATCATAGGCTCTTCCTGTTGCACGATTAGGTTATGTTTGTTAAATAATGGAATTATGTTGTTTAGAAATAAGCAATAAAGCTTCACACTCCGATACTGCAAAGCCTTGCACACATTTGTAGCCTTTTCCTCTCTGTAACTGATTTTTTTTTGGGTCCCTCCCTCCTGTCATTTCTAACTGATGACATCTGAAATCCAAATTTATTCTTCTCAACCAATTTCTGGGATTTAGCTTTCTCTGAAGCACCTTCCTTGGGCTTTGTTTTCTCAGTCGTGCCTGCTGTGACAGACAATGTTCAAGTCGACATGACATAACGTGCAATAAATGTTATGGTTGCTTTTCCTACTTTTTCTAAGCATGACCGAGTATCTGAATAATCTTTATTTATATTTTTGTGACCACTGTTTAAACTTGATACAAGGCTGATTGTTCTCTCTGCCTTCAATGCATTCTCACTTGGATGACATTTTCAGATGATAAAAAGTAAAAGCAAAATCTTGATCATGTGGGCATTAAGCATGAACAACATAGGCAGGTTTAAAGCATCTGAGGCAGCAGTGCAAAGTTAGTCTGGTTCCCTACCATAATCCAATTAGTCTAAGATGAAAACCCAGATCTGGACAGTACTGAGTCTAAAATGAAAACCTGGATCTGTACTGAACCATGACAAGCCAATATCTGGAATTGACCATAACAATCATATTTTTATATTTGTTGCTATTATTCTGCAAGTCCATAATTTTAGTGTCATTTTAGTAAAACTTATGGCAAAATCATAACGGTTGGCAGGTCTGCTTTTGGTGAGAGCATAAAATACAATACTACTTGGTACCATACATGTAACCATTTGGGTTAGAGATGTTGTTACTGTTGTTGATTTGGTGTCTTACAGTACAGCAACACAAGCAGGGTTTTTAGTGCAGAGGCAATTGGAGTAAGATGCCTTGCTCAAGGACACACTATGGTAGCTGACCCAGGCTAATCCAATGGTAGGATTCGAACCTGCACCCTTTTGGTTGCGAGTCCAGCATGCTGCCACTGAGCACTGAGTCTCCATCAGAGATGTTAAAAGGACACATATATCTACTCTATAAAATTGTACAGTATGGAGTTTTGGAACATGACAACATGGAAGGGATCCATGATTTACCAAAGTTATAAGTAAAAACTCTCCTTTTTTAAAAATCAAACTGCATCATAATGAAACAAACACTTCATCACTGGAAAGTAAGGAAAGGAATAATAATTTCTAACCATAAGTTGAATGAATTTGGAGTTTTCTTTACAAATAAAATTTTGTACAATGTTGACTTACCATGAGCACTGGTTTTACCATGAGCACTAACATACCATGAGTGCTGGTTTACCATGAGCACTAATATACCACGAGTGCTGGTTGACCTACTCTTAATTGGATTCATAACCATGCCCACATTATAAGGGCAGCTGTATTCTGAGGGATTTCAATTTTAGAGTGAGAGACAACTGTATATACCCACAAAACCTCCATGGTGCTCAACTGATCTAAAGATGTATTTTTCCATGGTTGAGCTGTAGTTGTCAAGCAAGAATTACCTCGACTCATCACTATGTTTCTTAGATGACATTTCTAATTTATTATGCATTGTTTTTGTTGGTTTAAAGAGCACTTTTAAGATCTTATTGGCTATGTCATGCCAAGGAAAATGGAACTAAGTGCTCTTCCAATGACACATGGAGGTAGGTGACCCTGGCTGGCCTGGGTGGGTATGGAACCCGCGACCCTTGGATTACGAGTTTGATGCTCTGAGCTATCATTGCTTCCTAATTTATTATGCATTTTTAAAAAGTTTAATTTCTATGAGAAATATTAATAAAGACCAACAAAGACTTCATGAAAAATAATCATAAAATCATGTCCCAAAACTAATGTTTCCAAAATGTTCAATTGTATACATTAATAAGCCGTAATATAAAATGGTACATTATACACCTGCTCCATGTTTAACGGTCTTCTAGGTAGGTACTATCAGAGCATGTATGGTTGACTCTGGCGATTAATTGACCAATACCATAGGTCTCAATGACTTTGACTTTTGATCAAAGTATGCAGCCTTGAAGTAAACTTACTGTGCAGAAGCTATTATTTTATTATCAGATTTAAAAAGATCTTGTCCCTTGACCTTTAGACGTCAAAATCTATAGGTCTGTGATGCAGAACTAAAGTTACTCAGTGGAAACTTTTTTCTTTTTTTTTTAAGTCACATTAACCATGACCTATGAACTTTTGACCCCAAACTGCAAAGGTTTTTTCCTTACCCCAAGTGCATGCAAACCACAAAGTTTGGTCCAGGTCTGTGATGTAAAACTAACGTTATTTGTGCAGAAGCCACTTTTTTCTTTCATTAACAGTTACCCTTTTTACCTTTTGACCCCAAACTAAATATGTTTCTCATCTTAAGTGCAACTCATCCATGAAGTTTAGTAATGGTTGATGGTGTAAAGCTAAAGTAACAGACCGAAAGATGTACAAACGGACAGCCAGCCAATACATTATACACTCTGCCTTTTTCGTAGGCCTATAAGACTCGCTTGCAAATTCATCATTTTGTGTGGCATATTGTACATTTTGCAAATCTTGATAATAAAAATTGGACTGCATCTCACATTCAAGGTTTGTAATATTAAGTTTAATCAAGTTTTCCAAAGTCTGCTTGTAGCTCAGAAGGCTGTGGCTTATGCCTGCTTCCATGGAGTGAAGCAGAGAGATGCTAGTACCCATATGAACCTGGGTGTACTATAGACTGAAAAATAGGTCTCAATGAGATTTTCATTGTGATCAATAATGACCATTACTGTGTTACTTATTGTGGTAGCCAAAATAGCCATTAACTACTGATTTTTCCAGATGACTATACAATTTTATGAAATAATCTATTTTGGCTACAGTGTTGTTTCTTTATCCATTATAGAAAAGAGCAATGTGTGTTGTGACTACTTGCAACATTTACATTTTTGTTGTAATTATGGCTGCTGTGGAATCTGTTAAGGAAACCTAGCAATCAGATTAGAAATCTCATTATCAAGACAAATTTTCTAGACTAGATTGACTACAGCAAGTGAGATTCAGTGGCCTGCTCAAGGACACAGTGAAAGTGGCCAAGACTGGACTAGAACCTATGAATGCGATTTCTACCAATGAAACCAGTATGTATGTATGCATGTACCGGGTTTAACTGCACATTAGCATCATGGCTATACAGTGCCATGTACCGTATTTTGGTGTGTATAACGCGCACCGATATATAATGCGCACCCCGATTTTTGACCCAAAATGAGTGGAAAAAACGTAGTTCTGCCATATAACATGCATGTGATATAATACATTTTAAAATCATGACTACCGGTATTTCGCTCCGTTTTCATAGTGCAACAACAGTCAGTCATTTTGGATAGTGAATGAAAAAGTGGCAATACTGAAATTGTATCTTTCCGATTTTATGGTTGGCCCGTAAAAGGGTCCTTTAAAGGTTCGTCTAGTTGATGGAGTTCAATCTATTGCATCAAATCCCTCAAATTCCTCTTCGTTGTCATCACTCTAGAAAAGATCGATCTCGAAAAAATCTTTTTTTTTTGTTCTTGTATATAATGCGCACCCCCGACTTAAGATACTAAAATTAGGTGAAAAAACTGTGCGTTATACACAGCTAAATACGGTAAGTTTAGTTCTCCCAAAGACAAATAAAACAAAGATAAAGCCAAAAATTGATTTGGTTTGGTTTAGTTTGGCTTGGTGCTGTAGGGCACAGCAACGCAAGTAGGTTATTTAGTGCCAAGGTAATTTGAGTAAAGTGTCTTGACCAAGGACACACCACAGTAACTGACCCAGACTGATCTGATTGGTAGGATTTAAACCCGCACCCTTTTTGGTCATGAGTCTGGCACACTAACCACTGAGCCACTGCAACTCCCCCCAAAATAAATTCCAGGGAATAAAGGTTGCATCCATTAATAACCTCTTATGACATGCAAGTGGGTGCATCAGATCTACATCCCTGAAATAGCCTATCAAGAGATTGCTTTAAAAAAGCAAAATACCTCATTGTGTGATTGGTATCCAAAATACCTCATTGTGTGATTGGTATCCAAAATACCTCATTGTGTGATTGGTATCCAAAATACCTCATTGTGTGATTGGTATTCAAAATACCTCATTGTGCCAACAAGAATCATATTCCTCCAAAAATGTTTAGGTTTGCCCTCACGGTTCACTGGCTTGTAAAATCCAAGTGGATAGTACATCTGCAGGAAACCCAATGTTGTTGTCATCACCATCTGCATTGCTCCTGAAAAGAGAACATGACACAGTAAAACTATCATTGTGTAAAAAACCATTTCCTCACAATTTGCATTTGATAGTTTTGTAATTTTATTTGAATATCCCTCAATATCAGCTGAGATTCCTGTTATGTGAAGTTAAAAATACCCTTATGTTTAAACTGATCAATCATACACCATTTCAGTTGTGTTTACTGAATACAAAGAATAGCATGTGAACATTTGCGTTTACTGGGTACAAAGAATAGCATGTGAACATTTGTGTTTACTGGGTAAAAAGACTAGCGTGTGAACAAACTTTTGTTTGGACAGTGTAAAACAATTATAATAAAAAGTGATATTTTTACACATTACTAATCTGTTAATATGGTGAAATTCAAGATTCGCTAAAAGTTAAAGACACTAAAATATTGTGATTTAAAATAATTGGGATGTATATATGGATGATAACAATGGTTTCAGCATTTGATTCAACCCACCAATATGGGATGGCTGGGGGGAGTGGACTCTTCTCAACTAAGTAATATATACATGACTGTACAACTCTCCCTAATTATAACACCTCATGATAATAAAATTCTGGTATCATGTGGTACTGCTATGGACCCTGTGACCAAAATTAAACCATTGCATTTGAATGTACCACAATATGGGTTGAAAGGATTAAACATGAAGCTTACAATACATTATTTGTTTGACAAAATTAAATGCAAAAATACCACGAAGTGAAAAAATATATTTTTGCATAAATTAAAATAACTAAATATATTACTATATGTTTGACTGGCATATTATGTTCCACCCCAAAACACATACACTCAGTCATTGATTTTTTAATCATTCTTGCTATACCACAGTTCAGTACATAACACGGTCATCAGTTATGGACCCCAACTACTGAGTACTGTGTTATAACAAGGAAGAGCTGTATATATCTCTGATAATTGGATTTGTCATGTCTGAGACCCCACCCACCATATTCTCTAAACCATTTGAGGACAAAACTGAAGCTCAAAACACAAAATCATATTACTCAGCCTGAAATTAACTTTAATCCACTAACCTGTGGTTAGTGACTTTGCCAATGGATCACTAAAACCCAGCCATCACTAATCCATTGGAACAATGAAAAATACCACCAGTCATTATCATAACAAGTGGTCTTTTGTCAGATGCATCAAATAAAACGTTAGTTGGCTTTTCTCTTTAATGGTCATTTATCTATTTATTGTGTTTATTGAGAACCTATAGTATTCGCTTGCCCTCCATTTTTTTTTGGTACCCCCCCGCCGATTCTAAAAACAAAAAGCATTAAGGATACAAAAAATGCACAAAACTTAGTCATTTTATTCAACAGGGTATAAATTAAAATTGGCAGGGGGGTACAAACAAATGGAAGGGTAAGCAAATACTATACCAACATCCTGCACTTGACGAGGTACAATAAATGCTTGCTGTGCAAATGGAAAAGTGTTAAACCACTCATCCACTCGTTAAGTAGATTAGTGTAACTATTGTCAAAACTGTCTTTACGCATGTGGAACTAGCCTAGTGTACTTGCCCCAAGCATTGATTTTGTTACTGACGATAAAAGGTATAGGGTATCAGGCTAGTATTGACGAATCGGAAAATGTTGTGTTCACCTACTCAACGAATAATCCAGAATTGTACCGAACAATTTGTTTTAATATTTATATCATTGTTGATAAATATTCAATGCATTGTGCGGTGACAATTGTAAACATGTGGAAGTATTTGCAAGGTGCGCAGCCACCACCAAAATGGCAGAAATTAGATCATGACAAGAGAAAGCTCGATCACAAAAATGATCAAGAGAAGAGACTAAGAAAGTACCATAAATGCAAATGAATATGAATGGCTGAAGTATGACACAGAAAAGGCTGTGATGTTGTGCACTTTCTGCACTGAATATTAAGAGAAATAAGAAAGTTTGTGAGGTACTGCATTTGTACATGTACATGGGTGTAAAACTTTCATAAATCGTTACTGGGATCACACAATGCATGCTCCCTACACATAATGGCAGAGGGATACATGAAATCAAAACAGAAAGTTGGTTCCTCAGAAGCCGAGCAAATTGTGGCATCTTTGAATAAGAGCATATTGAAGTTTGAACATGAACTTTAAACTTTTCGCGAGTCTTGTTGGTGAAATACAGTTATAACAGTTATTGTTTCAAGCTGATGCTAATGAATAAAAAATGTTGAATTAGAAACTGAATTGGCTTCTGTTTGATTTTAGCAGGATCAGTTAAATTTAGACAGGATCAGTAAAAAATGTATTATGGCGATCCTGTGGGTTAGTGAAAAAAAAATCATAATTTCGAGTCCTGGATTATGATACTTGAAAAGCATCTATGTCATGGAAATTTACCAGTCTAAGAGAAGGACCCAAGTTAAGAAAACTTTGAATGTTTTGTGATTATTATAATAAAATTACAGACTGTCATGGTTTGAAACTTTGAGCTTGAGCTTCTTGTTTAGAAAGTTTGAAGAATATGGGGCTTGATCTTCAGATAGAACTTTAGAAGGAACAAATGTTGCATAGGGCTTGATCTTCAGATTGAAGGAACAAATGTTGTATGGGGCTTGATCTTCAGATTGAAGGAACAAATGTTGTATGGGGCTTGATCTTCAGATTGAGGGAACAAATGCTGTATGGGGCTTGATCTTCTGATAGAAGGAAGAAATGTTGTATGGGGCTTGATCTTCAGATTGAAGGAACAAATGTTGTATGGGGCTTGATCTTCAGATTGAAGGAACAAATGTGGTATGGGGCTTGATCTTCAGATTAAAGGAACAAATGTGGTATGGGGCTTGATCTTCAGATTGAAGGAACAAATGCTGTACAGGGCTTGATCTTCAGATAGAGGGAATATATGTTGTATGGGGCTTGATCTTCAGATTGAGGGAACAAATGTTGTATGGGGCTTGATCTTCAGATTGAGGGAACAAATGTTGTATGGGTCTTGATCTTCAGATAGAGGGAACAAATATTGCAATTCGATTTAACACAGGAATAGTTCTGAAGCTTATCACATACTCATTATTACAATATAATTTATAAATCTTGCAGAATGGATTTTGTGCATTGGCTTTGATAGCCCAAAATTGATAGAGCACCCAACTAGAATTAATGCAGTCTTGGGTTAGCACCTGTCCATGGATTAATTTCCCATTGTAACATAAGCATGTCAGAAACAATGAACTAGAATTAATGCAGTCTTGGGTTAGCACCTGTCCATGGATTAATTTCCCATTGTAACATAAGCATGTCAGAAACAATGAAGGCACACTTATAACCTTTTAACATTTTACTCTTAAATCATTTTGCAGGGGTGGAAGTGACTGGTATTCAGGTGAAATGGTGTACACAAGTTTGGCCTAGCATGTAGAGTTTCCAGTAACCAAACTTATGCAATGGAACCTGACTAATATGGGTTCTGTGTCTTCTGGATCCCTGCCCATCTCAGCAGAAGAATATGAAACACTCTACACTACTCATATTACAGTTTATGCCAATATATTTTGGTTGAAGGTCTAAAGTGGCATTAATTGATGTCCACTTTGTGGCTAGATAATAAAGGCTGTACTATTTAACTTTCCTAAATGTTTGCAAATTTTTACCTAAGAAGCTTTTTCAAATGACAAACTAATTCCCATTTTTCAAAACATTGAATTGTCAAGAGCTAATTCCATGACTTGCCATGACAAAATCCCTCTCCTTTTCATGAAAATATTTTCCCCTCATATGGACCCTGAACCACACCACCACCAGCCCTGACCATAACCCAAAATTGGTGACAAACATTACATGTTCTTCTGTGGCTGCATTTATAAAATTTGATAAAAAATATTGCAAAATTTCACTGCAATGCACTTTATGTGTATTTAAACTTTAACCTCCTCACAAGAAATCCAGAAAAGTAGGCCAAAAAATGCAGATGGGTAATGTATGGGCAACTTTTCTCTCAAGTTTGGTGAATTTCCACCCAGATTTTATGAGGAGATAGAGTTACAGACAGAGGCAAAGGTAAATGGACAGCTGGAGCATATCACAATATCCCTGACACTTGAGCATGGAGATAACAAGACGGACCCCCTGGTCTAATTCCAATAGAAATAATGTATTTCTAATTCATCATAATTTGACCTACCCAGTAATGTAGGATCTCCTTTCAAGGATGACAGGATGTACTTGTTCAGAAATAGGGTAAAACAGCTGAAGAAGTACCAAAGCATTAAAAAGAATATAGCTCTAACATCCTTCAGGCCTCTACTCTCCTTGTCATCTTCATCATGTTTAACAATGATGGTTTTTGTGGCAGAGATGAACTTGGAACTATCCATTGACATTACGGGAAAGCCATCCTCATACTGATCTGTGGCATCCTCATATTGATCTGTGGCAGTGTTGTATTGTTTGGTCATCCTCAAAAGTGATGTTTGTACCAAATACTGTAAGAGAGGTTACTAAGGTGTTGGATATGTTTACATAGAGTTCAGTCATTGGTCATGACATGTTCATTATTCAGACATAAATATATAAAGTGCTTTTTAGGATGCTCTGATGTTGTAAAATGTGCATTTCCAGCTGTCTTAAGTTGTGAAAATAACATATTTGCTGGTCCTGGTGCTAGGGAAGGACAAGGGAGTCACATCTTGTCAGCTGTCTGTAAAGAAAAAAATTAAATAATCAATAACTGAACAACTGTTGTCATTATTCTTTTATTTTGTAACATGTAGAATAATTTTTTTATACTTTTTTACACCAATCTTTTAGTATGCCAACATGTAATTAAATGACAAACCATTACATTTCGTCTTTAAATTTAATTAAATGACAAACCATTACATTTTGTCTTTAAATTTAATGAGTACAAAATGTTCAAGAAGTTTCAGAAATGTTCTGTTTCTGTAAAACCAGTTTCATTGTTTATGAAACAAGAAATTACTGTCATTGACCAAATATCTGGACATTACAAAATAATGACTTTTCTCTCTGTCCTTGTAATTTGAGTTCAAATAAACAGAGCTGAAAGAAATACATGAACATTTGAATCAGAAAATATCGTTTCGTGAATACAATGTATTCAAACAGAAAATTGATTTTTGAACATTCATTTGTTTACCTCATGAGTAGTGACACCTAAAACTAGACTCAGCAGTTGACCATGCTGACCACAGGCACTCCTTTTTGTCAGTAAAAACAGTGAAAACAATATGAATCGATAGCGCCAACTCCACTTCTCCCAAAGAACACAACGTGACTAACTCACGCAGTTAAAAATCTGACTGCCTGCTGATTCTTTGCTAATTTTCTTGTGTTGTTGGTGCATTCAGCAACTAATAACTTACATCAATGTAAAGGATATATTACAAACTTATCTCCATGTATGATTTAAGCACTTTACCGATCATTTTAAATGGACACTTTTACACTAGGTTTCTCCATTGCCTCATGTCTTGTCTACTTGGATCAACTATTGAGCGTATACATTTCTGGCAAGAACAGGCTACTTTTAATTCTTATTGATGGTTACTGTTTACCCTGGCGTGGAATAGATTATTATCAGCCCTTACAAGAACTGGCAGTGTCCTATCCACTGCAAGACATAAAAAACATGGTATGGAACAGGGATCATATCAAAGTCAACAGATCCTTTCAATCAACTAACTTAACTGGGAATTTGAGGACTATTACCATATGTACTCGTGTATAAGCTGGTCCAAATGCAAACAACATAGACCCTGATCTGCAGTCGCATTATGCGACAGCAGATCAGGGTCTATGTTGTTTGTTCTACTGATAAGTCCTTACAAACAGAACAGACCGCGATCTGCCGGTGCATTATGTGATGGCAGATCTGGGTCTATGCAGTTTGCATTGGATTATATGCGAGTATATATGGTAGATTAAATACTTACAACATCCTGTAATTCAGTCTAAATTGGATTGTTTACACATTAAAATAGAAATAATTGAGTTATCGACTGTGTGTATGAATGAATTTTCTTAAATGTTCGCACTCAGGTCAAGTTGCATCGAAAGTCCATTTGTTGGATTTTCATTGTGGAATAAATTGCTTCCTATAACATTTATGTTTTACATTGTCCCCTCATATAACTGAACAAGTAATTGAGAATCACCGTCTAAACTAACATTTACTCAAGACCCCTAAAATGTCATTTAATTGGATTTAGATGACTGAGGTCACAGTGTTTTCAATGCAGCATTGCAGCGGGGATTGGTGGGTGAGTTTTCAATAAATACCAAGATGGACCAAATAAAAAAAAGAAGAAAGAAAAAAAGATAATCTAATAGCTTTATTAACATCAACGAATATTCAAATTTTATTTGTTTCAGCTCTGTTAATGAAATTCATAAGTTTTCCCGAATATTTTGTCCAGAAAATGTATCTCCTTATTGTCAGGATTGTGTACTAATGCACTTGGCAAGTTCATTCCTGGTTGGAAATGGTCTAGGAAAACTATGTTGCATTATATCCCTGCTTGGCAATAAAGAACACTTTCATGATAATGTTTTAGTATTTTCTTTAACAAATACAAAATTCTACTGTAGTTGTATTTCTGGTATTTGTTTTTTGTTTGTAAAAAACTATGTCAGCCTATTCATCGTGTACATGTACTGTCATTGGAAATAATTGTGAACTGACCCTGTATTATATAATTACCAGTGGTGTACTGCCCATTGGGCATGCCGGGACAAATCCCAGTGGGCCGCCGCAAAAAAATCCATTTTTACCGGTGTTTTACTGGTGTGAGCAAAACCCCGGGCCTGTCCCGGCATATAAGTCCAGGGCCGAGTTGCTTACCCAGTACACTCCTGATAATTACCATACTTTAATTTCTGTAAACTCTGGGCAAGTTCATGAACCATGGAAGATATGATGTTGCTTAATCTGTGTTAGTAAAGAATAAACAAAATCAATTGATTAAAGCCCAACAAGTCTCAATCATCGCTAGAAACTTACCTATGAACATGATCCAGACTATAATAATGAATGCAAACTGATGATTGGATCCATTTCTAATATCAATATTGTTTCATAACATAAAGATTATTTTTTACAACAAAATGTATCACTGAAATGATAAACATCCATTCATATTACATATCCTATGAAAATCTTAAAGATAATCCATGTTTTCCTTAAAAAGAATGCTTGACACTGCAACTCCAGATATGGCGATGATTGCCCTAAATATGTAAATGACCCAAATCACTTAGATTGGTTCAAGAATTGAATTATGGAACACCATTATTTGTAATGATACTTTAGGTATGAAGATCAAACCGACTATGACCAAATGAGGTTATCAAGGGGATATCTGCCCCTGAATAAAAGTGATACAACAAGAACTTGTGAAACTTGTACATTGGAGATGTTGACCGCTTTATCACACATAAATGTTAACCCTGTTTAGCTAACTGGAAAAGAGAAAACAAAGATAATAACCTGCATTCGTGTTTACAACTTCATATCACACAAGTTAAGCCACTTTATTGAGAATATGAATTGTCTAAATCAAGCCAGCGGGTAGATGACACTAAGTAATCACTAGTTGTGGAGCTTGTCAACTGTTTATACTGCTGCATACTAACAGTTAATCCATGTGATAAGATAGGTAATCAATTTGAAAGCTGTTTCACACTCTTATGCTTGTCTATTCAAACATCTGTTTTGGGGAAAAACATTCCTTCTATAATGCTTTTATTTTTCATTGGTTTAAAAAAAACAAAAACTTTGTTTCTGGAAATTTTTTGTACTATTAAAAATTAGTACACATTTTGAAAATATGGTGTCTGGAAAAATGGACAGAGAGAATATTTAGGTTAATTACAGTAATTATAGTTATTAATTAGACAACTGTATTTCATGTCTTGGATTGCCTTCATGCTATTATAGTTATTAATTAGACAACTGTATTTCATGTCTTGGATTGCCTTCATGCTATTATAGTTATTAATTAGACAACTGTATTTCATGTCTTGGATTGCCTTCATGCTATTATAGTTATTAATTAGACAACTGTATTTCATGTCTTGGATTGCCTTCATGCTATTATAGTTATTAATTAGACAACTGTATTTCATGTCTTGGATTGCCTTCATGCTATTATAGTTATTAATTAGACAACTGTATTTCATGTCTTGGATTGCCTTCATGCTATTATAGTTATTAATTAGACAACTGTATTTCATGTCTTGGATTGCCTTCATGCTATTATAGTTATTAATTAGACAACTGTATTTCATGTCTTGGATTGCCTTCATGCTATTATAGTTATTAATTAGACAACTGTATTTCATGTCTTGGATTGCCTTCATGCTATTATAGTTATTAATTAGACAACTGTATTTCATGTCAATTAATAAGCCAGAAGCTCAGATTTAAAGTCTGTACTAACTCAACCATAAATGATGAATAATCTGTACTAACTCAACCATAAATGATGAATAATCTGCACTAACTCAACCATAAATGATGAATAATCTGCACTAACTCAACCATAAATGATGAATAATCTGCACTAACTCAACCATAAATGATGAATAATCTGTACTAACTCAACCATAAATGATGAATAATCTGTACTAACTCAACCATAAATGATGAATAATCTGTACTAACTCAACCATAAATGATGAATAATCTGTACTAACTCAACCATAAATGATGAATAATCTGTACTAACTCAACCATAAATGATGAATAATCTGCACTAACTCAACCATAAATGATGAATAATCTGCACTAACTCAACCATAAATGATGAATAATCTGCACTAACTCGACCATAAATGATGAATAATCTGCACTAACTCAACCATAAATGATGAATAATCTGCACTAACTCGACCATAAATGATGAATAATCTGCACTAACTCAACCATAAATGATGAATAATCTGCACTAACTCGACCATAAATGATGAATAATCTGCACTAACTCAACCATAAATGATGAATAATCTGCACTAACTCAACCATAAATGATGAATAATCTGCACTAACTCAACCATAAATGATGAATAATCTGCACTAACTCAACCATAAATGATGAATAATCTGCACTAACTCAACCATAAATGATGAATAATCTGCACTAACTCAACCATAAATGATGAATAATCTGCACTAACTCAACCATAAATGATGAATAATCTGCACTAACTCAACCATAAATGATGAATAATCTGTCCATTTCTAAAGTGGGTCTATGAATGAAGTTAAAAGAATAAAACACACCATTGGAACATGTGTGATTTTGTTCTAATATGTAATATATATATATATATATATATATATATATATATATATATATATATATATATATATATCTATAATAATAATACCTATTATACACATATATATACAGTAAAACCTGTCTTGAGAGACTGCCCCTTCTACCAACAAAAAGCGGTCTCTCATGACAGGTGGTCTCTCATAACAGGTTTGTACAAAAAGACCAGTTTCCAAGGTCGAAATTCAGCACTGTTTATATTGCATTCTTTATTTATACTTCTTGTTACAATTTTGCATGCATTTATCTGAAAATAAGTTTATATAGCAATAAAGATATACATCTATCATTAAACATGAATTACATTTATATCTGAAGATCACATATACATGTATTAGCATATGAATTCGTTTTTAATTGACTCTTTGTCTTTTATAACACCCTGAATTTGAGTTTCCCCGACGTTTAAACTGGCTGATGTTTTGTGACAGGTCTCACTTTTTTCACATCTTTTTATTACATTCATTCTTTCCTCCATTGTTAGAATTTGTCTCTTTTTCATTGTAGATTCTGCCATTGTTATTAAGGTGCTAGGTGTTAACGTTATCAGTCATCAACTGTAATAACGACTGTAGCGGTTTTGATGAGGCAAATCCCAAGGGGAAATAACGAATACATATACAACATATACAATGTATATGTACCAAAGAATGAAAAAAAATACGTAACTCATCCAGAAACAGAATACATTTATTCAGAGACAAAAGTCAAAGGTTTAATTCACCTACGACATAAAGGGATTAACTCTATAAACAAAGGGTGTAACCGACTGCACTAAGGTAAACAGATGACGGCTTGTTGTGAGGATTGTAATCACTGTAGCAATAACAAAACAAACAACACAAGCCTTTAACAATGACAATCGAATCCGGAAAACGATTCTCCCCTACTGGTATTAAAAACAAAAACAAAGACATCATTCACCCGAGGCATGGATCAACCCCAAAGACAAACGATGTATGCGACCGCTACATTTACTTTGGCACTACAATGGCAGTTAGTGACATGTACTTTAGTTTGGTGTACAGTCTGTATGCATGAGCTGTAAAATTTACGGACCGGTAGCCAGCCTAATTTTTGTTGTTGTTGTTGTTGTTCAGAACAATATTTACATTTTAAACGATCGTTGATACAAAGGATTAAATAAAGGTCAGTGGTGTTTGTCTCAGTTCTCGTGATAGAGTCCTTCAGAGCCGTGTTATTTTAGAACAATCAGCCATTCGCGACTTCGCGGTCAATCCTATTGTTCGTAATTTAGTCTCTGAGAAGCAGCCGAGGTAATTCTGAATGAACAATCTGCATGTACTCTAGTCTGGTTTACAATCCATAACTTCTAACACTACATGCATGACCTGTAAAATTTACGGAACTGGTAGCCAGCCTCAATTTTTGGGTTTGTTTGTTTGTTTTTGTTCAGAACAATCTTTACTTTTAAATGGTCGTTGCTACAAAGGATTAAATAAAGGTCAGTGGTGTTTGTCTCAGTTCTCGTGATACTCTAGTCTGGTTTACAATCCAAAACATATAACACTACATGCATGACCTGTAAAGTTTACGAAAGCGGTAGCCAGCCTACAGTCTTTTCTTTTTAAGTGGTCGCGGTTACAAAGGATTAAATAAAGTTCAGTTGTGTTTATCTCTGTTTTTCCGATGTGGTTGTTCATAGCAGTGTCGAAATGCATATTGTGCCAAGAAATCGTGGTCGCTGGTCGCGTTCTGCAGGTGGTCGCTCACGACAGTACGTTTATATAATAAAATCGATCCGTGCATTACGATTGTGGTCGTAAATGGCATATGGTCGCTCATAGCAGAGGTCACTCAAGACAAGTTTTACTGTATATATATATACCTATTTTTATATAATGTTATCTATTTCTGTATTTGTATACTTCTTTTTATCACTCTTATTCAGTTTTTAAATTTTTTCATAAAATTATTAATGCATTGCGCAAACTTCAACAGCAAAATACAACTCAGTCACACAGGTTTTGATAAATCATTGTTTGCAAAAGCAGAAAACTTGCCAGAGGTGCAAGTCAAAATGTACCATTGAAAGTACCCAACCAAAACAAGCCCACATGTAGTCAAAATGTACCACTGAAAGTATCCAACCAAAACAATCCCACATGTAGTCAAAATGTACCATTGAAAGCACCCAACCAAAACAATCCCACATTTAGTCAAAATGAACCATTGAAAGTACCCAACCAAAACAATCCCACATTTAGTCAAAATGTACCATTGAAAGTACCCAACCAAAACAAGCCCACATTTAGTCAAAATGAACCATTGAAAGTACCCAACCAAAACAAGCCCACATTTAGTCAAAATGTACCATTGAAAGTACCCAACCAATACAATCCCACATTTAGTCAAAATGAACCATTGAAAGTACCCAACCAAAACAAGCCCACATTTAGTCAAAATGTACCATTGAAAGTACCCAACCAAAACAAGCCCACATTTAGTCAAAATGTACCACTGAAAGCACCCAACTAAAACAAGCCCACATTTAGTCAAAATGTATCACTGAAAGCACCCAACCAAAACAATCCCATGTTTAGTCAAAATATACCATTGAAAGTACCCAACCAACACAATCCCACATTTAGTCAAAATGTACCATTGAAAGTACCCAACCAAAACAATCCCACATTTAGTCAAAATGTACCACTGAAAGTAATCAATCAAAACAATTCCATATTTAGTCAAATCATACCTAAACAATACTGCATTCTACCCTAACCCAAATGAACCCTGACAAAAATGTACCCTTCACAAAATGTTCCTCTCTCAATCAAAATGCATCCTTCTCTCTTCAAAATATACCCCATTTTTAGTCAAAATGTACCCCTCATCATAATGTACTCTTTTTCTTTCTTTCTTTCTTTCCAATCTGAACATGATCAATCATTGTAATTTGTTTCTACATATAAACTCGTTTACTCATTTAAAGAAATCAAAACAAAAAATGAATGAAGTGAAAAGAAAAGATTTAAAAATGACCAAAAAGGCCACCAACTGCCAATGAAAAATTGCCATTTTGTGGAAAAATCCACAGATGTGGTCACCAATTTATAATGCCTCACATTAAACCGTTACAACTAGCTTTGTGTTTAAGTTTGCCACCAAAGACACCATTAAGTGTGATGGTTTCAATGGAATTCTCAACAACTTTAACCATCTTTGGACTGATCTTTGCAACAAGTGTAGCAATTACTTAAAAATTGCTATAAAGGTAAAATATGTCAATGGGTGAACAACGATACATAGTTGAGAAATACAAATCACTGGTGTTACCTGATGATCTTGTGTTAGCAGATGCTGATGGAATATTGCAGCAGCTTGAAAAACAAGCATCTGACATTGACAGGGAATACAAAAATACTTGTGGAAGAGTATTTTTGCAAATAAAAGGTTGACACACCCGGGTTCACACCAAGATGGAACTAGGATAAAAAATAGATAAACACGGAGCACTGGAACACACTGAGCACCGAAAACCAACCTGCAAAACAGACTTATATGTGAAAAAAATATGTTCTGCCGCATCACAGTACTTGGCCAGAAAAACACAAAATTACAAACCCTGCGAACAGAAGAAAAACTGCATGTGACTCTAAAGAGCACGTTGACAAGGCTTTTGTAGACCGTTCCATTTCCGGATCTAAAGATATCAAGGAAACTGACATTCACTATATCACCGTGTTGCCAGTACATGAAAATGACTGATGTACTAGTCTTCCTTTTTTTTAGCCTTGTCAAAGATTTGTTTTGCTTTTGTTTTTTGTCTTTTTATTCTCAACAAGAGTTTATTTCCTTTTAAACTCCTCCTTGTATTGTCTACATGCAGTTTGCATATTCTAACACAGGGTTGCATCTGCCTTCTCATGTAAGAAATCTTTCTTAAAATACTGTATTGCACTTTTTCCTGATACCTTCAGACCATATTTGATGTTCTGTACCGAGTTGTAGGTTTTGATGTTTATCCTCCTTGATTTGGAATCAATAATATCATTCATGACATCGAAGGATGACTATACTTGTGGGGCATGAAAACAACTCAGTAAAGACATGACTATCTTTGATAGACAAGTGTATCTGGCAACAATATCATCACATCCCCACCAGTGATCTATACGTTGTCCCTCCTTAAATTCTAAAAGAGAATCAGTTTGGAATCTTCTAACTTCCAAATCATACTGGTCCAACTCCTTCTCATTTAAAACGTTAGACACTATGGAAGGGTTGGCAACAGTAGTTAAAATCATTCTGGCAAAGATCGCAAAATGCTAGTCCTCTGGTGTTAAGTTTTCTTACAAATGGCCAACTATGTTCCCATCAACTTTGCTTTCAAGCCAATCCCATCTCCACACATTCTTAAAACCTTTATCCAAACTTTTTGTGTCTGTGTCTCCATCGATAATTCAAGACACCATGGTTGGCAAGCATGCTTATTTCCATCAGTTTCCATTATGTGAAGATTCATTGGATGAGCAGAAACTTTTGACCAATCAGGAGGTAGTTTACAATGATTGTTTGTTAAATAACATACAGAGTGAATACTATTATAAGGATCACCTTAATATGGTTAAATTATTGCTGAAATGGGGCTGGACAGACTGTTTTTTTAAAAACCGGACCATATCAAGGAAAATTTGATTCAGGCCATGAGAAAATCATCACTGTATAAAGTTGCTATACATAAAACTCCAAGATTCACAAGATTTTTAGATAGAAAAGATCGGCAAGACTGAAACTTCCTCAAATGTTGAGGTTGAACAGCAGGAAGCCCACCAGAGAAAGTACAGGTGCGTGGTAAATGCTTTTAATGGCACTGACATTGCACTTAGAGTATGTCTGTGGGCACAGGTGTGGCAGGGATTGGCTTATTGTCAACAATCATTGCTGACCCCATCGCAGTTGCCCTTTGAGATCACAGCTTTGGACTACGAGCTGTTTTCCATGGCTGGAAATTTAACTAGCTGGCTGCTCTCCCTAAAGGCTAAAAAGGCTATAAAGCACGATGAAATCTACTTCCTTGACGAAACAAAACTCAACACAATATCCAGCCACATATCCAAGACTCTCTATGACAACACTATCTCTAAGGAAGAATTTAAGCTTATCCCTAATGAAGTTGACAAATATATGGCCATGAAAAATGAAATATGGCTTGCATCACAAGACATACACTTTGGTTGTCACTGACGAGGTGGTAAAACACAAACTAATAGCCAAAGAAAAAGCAGAAACATGAAGCTGATTCCAACATACCATGACCATATGATGCCCTGTTTATACTTTGATGTGCTGTTTTGTGGTGCAAAAAAACAAAATTTTTTAAAACTTTTTGTCATGAGATTGTCTTTACAACTTTCTAGAAAGCATTCACTCTGGGGGTAAATCTGCAGTTTTTTCAACATGTTTTTTGCAGCACTCATGCAAGCGCTCAATAAGGAACAATGGCAGCCTCACATTCTAATGCCATCCTTGGGTGTGGTTTTATCTTGCATTATCAGTGTTAGTGTTAGTAGCATTTTTATTTGTCACTGCCAAAAATCCAAGTCCCAGAAAATTTAACGTTGAAATTGTAAATACTGTTAAAGGCAAAACTGCATCAATAACAAAGCAGCCCGTACACATTTTGCTTTGCTTATGTTAAATATCTTACACTTCTTAAATAAAATACCTGTTTTTGTCTTTTAAAACTTAACAGATACTATATCTACCAAATAAATCAGTTTTACTACTTTAAAGATGTATTAAATTTATTAATTTATTGACGGTAGGTAAAATACGTTATATAGTCATTATTTAACATTTTTGCAAAAATCCAGTCTCAGACCAGTTCCTCAGCAGATAAGGAACATATAATGAATCACTATTTCCAGGGCAATTGTAAGGGGCAGGCATGTTCAGGGTAGGGTGCCATTTCACTGAGTTTGCAGTAGTTGCTAGTGTGAACTACTTCAAAGGCAGATTCACCCATAACCTTTTCAACTTCCTGTGGCCTTTGAGGCCATGTTCACATCAGAAGTTAGGCCGTACCTCCTAACTACTTCACTGGCCCATATGGACCCCACCCAAATGTCAAGACAGGGTGGCCAACCCCATGAGAGACATCATACCTTTCCACAGCTATCTATACATACACTTGATGATGACTTCGAATTTTAGTGGTGTGCGACTATTCAACCATATACAACTGTATACATGACTGACTGACTTTGAATTAGGCTTGTGTGCGACCATTCGGCCATGAACGAGTAGTAAATGTGCGCATGGCGAGCTACTTAATTATTCATCAAATGGGTTGCCGGGCTGCAAACCCATTTTATGCCTTAATGTGTGCAAGCCACACTACTTAATTAAAATTAATAAAAATGTCTGGATGAGAAAAAGGTGGAGAAGTCGGACTGGAGTCGCCAAGCAGCAGCGGAATTCTTCTGAAACGCCATGGATGTACTAACAATCAAATTCTGCCCAGTTTAACTAATTTGGGCTATCCCTATTAACCAATTGTGTGTAAGGCAAATTTGTAATAAGAGTCAAACTAACCAGTTGTAGAATTTTCCTACTTGTTAATATTTTGAATTTTGTGTACATGGTGTACTTTTCATTTTGTTTGAAAATGAATTATTATTGGATAGCAGTAACCCATGGTTAATTTAGTGATCAAATTCTATAACAATGTAGTGAATATTTTGAACGGTGGTCAAATGGATCATATTTGTTTATCTAGAGAGAGTTTTAGTCAAAAGCGGGTTTCTATGCCAATGTGAAACCCTATAGGAAATTTTGCGAACTCTTTAGTCCTTAAAAGGACTGAGAGGGATCTTGTGAAGCATGGGCAGGAAATACTGCTTCAGGTGGTCTGGCATGTCCTGCGTGAATGTCCGTCTGGTGCACTCTTTGGACTGTCTGGGTTTATGTCTGCCACTACAAGCTCTCCCAGTGGTGTGAAGTAGGAAACAGGCTAGGTCTCAAGCCAGTGATATAATATCAGCTCGTTATACAAATAAACGTAGCTAGTATTATCAGGCAGTCAGTAAACTTCTTCACCCGTTGTTGAAACGTTAAAGCTGCTTTTCTGTCAGAATTACTAATCAAAATTGCCTATACCTAATACAATATTCGTTTTTAGCCAAAAAGGAACAATTACTTTTATGCATCCACTGGGCGCGATGTTGGTAACTTTCTTGTGCCAAAGATGAAAAATATGGGTCAATGGTGCAAGGGTGCTGCCTAAAATGAACCCTGGTACTGTTTACTTCTCTAAGATAACAACATTAACGTGATTTCAAATTATTTTCATGTATCTGAATGCAAGAATATATTTCGTTTCTACCCGTTGAACTAATCTCGGTCTTGTTTTCTGAAAAAGGATGGGTGTGTGATTTCCAAAGTGACAGTCGCTAAATCCAAAAGAGAATGGGAACTTATTTATTCACAACTGATTGTAAAAACGATTTTAGATACTCTACTACAATATTTATACAAGACTGTGCACATGGATGTCTTGAAAAATGACGTGGCTGCCCATCCTGAATTTGGTGATGGAGATCATTTAAACCAATTATATATCATAGATGTTATAAAAAATATCTATATGAAGGTCTGAAATGAAGAATGTAATGGTCTTACGTTTCCACAGAAGCTTATTTCGCACCAAAGACTGTAATCAACTTAAACATGTCCGTAAGTTCACGTGTGTATTGAAATTTGTTTATGTAGTGCTGGAAACATTTGGTATTACTCAATTGTTATCGTTGGAAAATCATAGTGAACTAAAGACGGAGCCAATAAAAATGAGTAAAGAAGTCTAATATCTAATTAAATGATAAGGAACCCGTCTGAAATGACTTTGACCGATTAAAGCAAAGGAATCAGAATAAATTACTTCCGGACAAGCAAAAACGTCATTTTGCTTTTGTTTCTGGCAGTACGGTCTCACATAATTTCCTTCCTATTCTGTGCAAAATGTCCAAAACAATAATAGGGCAATAATTTTAGATATTTGAACAATACTGTACCGGCCTAGAAGTTTTGTAGAAGACAATATGAGTGAACTAAGTGCCGATGAGGTTTGTGTATGAGATAGAATATCGCAATATCATTGCCAGCAATTTGTGCTTTTTCATTTGAAGTTTTTTTACGTACACTCCCAGATAGTTAAACAAGTAGAAACAATCTTAACCTGTCTTTCCTTTCAAACATATAAGATAACTGTGTCTTACGGTTTCTCTCTGTATGTAATGTATATTGTATTTACTAACTAGTGAAGTGAGGGCTATCGGTAATGCGAACAGGCTTCGTAGGGTGGGTGTGGTATAGCCAAAGATAATGTAAAAAACATAATAAGAAAAAACGCTACATTATCTACTGAGAACCTGTCAATGGAATTTGTGCGACTTGTTTTGTGGAAAAGGTATTTGCAAAAGCTAAAATGTTTGATATTGGATTTGGGCGCAATAGATAGTGACATAGAGATAGAATTGAATGATCGAATTGTAATTATCGTGTTGCTTAAAGACTAAACAAGATACAAAGAGTTGCATACACATGGGGCCTTATGTACACCATGTGTGGCAAACATCATGATGCAGTGTAATGGAAATTTCCATATTGGTCTTCTTCCAGTCAGTACACTCCCATGACTAAGAGTTAGATTACATGCATATCTGTAACCTGTAACCCAGTAGTTATCAAAGTTTCCATATAGAAAGCACAGGTGTGGTCGGTGCCATTAATAGCGAAGAAAATTCTGAAATATGTGAAATTTATTCTGTCAAAACTGAGTTATTCCACTGGTTACGTTTTACTTGCTTGTCTTCTGTCACCGCATATTGTTCTGCAAATATTAATCCACCAAACTTATTATCTTCCAGTTTTGTGAGTTGTTTCTTCATAATACTCATCCAAAGATGTTGAAATTTGCTGTATACCATAAGTAGTACATATATAAATTTTGCTTGCAACTATAAGAACTATTGCAGTTGGAGGATATGTTTCTGCTGGTGTGTGAGAAGGCACTTCCCGCAAGGCAAAATATGGGATTCAAGAGAAGAAAATAGTTAATACAGTCAAACCTGTCATTAGCGTCCACTCGTGGGGATAAACAAAACTGGTTATTACTCACAGGTGACCGCTGTATACAGGTACACCTTTTCAAATTGATTTTTGAACAAATACCATGCACCAAATATCGTTATTATTGTTATTATTATTACATTATCAATATTGTTTTATGTGCACTGTACAACAAAATCATAATTACGGGTATATGTTGTTCTCTCCCATATTTATGTTCCACACAAGATTACTGTATCCTGCTCACTTTAATCCATCCTTTAGATGAAATCATCACTGACTTCAAAATATACACTGATCTTAGTTTGTTCACGCTATAAAAACCATATCTGGATTAGTCATTTGCTCAACTTGCCAAGATCAAAAGAGAGTCGGCTTATGTGAGAAGCCTGTGTTGAATAGAAAATCAAAAGAAGCCGAATGTGGCTATTTGTTGCAACCCATGAACCGAAACTTCACCTGCCTTTACATACACATTTTGAATATTGAATGACCCCAGACCCTAATGAAAAGAGATGTAACTTGTATCTCTTCTCAAAGACAAACTTTTTCCTCAGAGATAGCTTTAATTCACAGGCAAATAGAGGAAGACATTTAACTATTCCTGTCACACTGGCACAAAAGGTGACTTCCTTTTCAGCTGTGATAACACAACTACTTTTACCACCATCCAGCAAACAAATTGCTTTGACCCTCTACCCTAATGATAAAAACTGTCCCGCTTTAGAATTTGATATATTGACACCTTTGAGTTACACTGTCAACATGACTGGAGTTAAGAGCACAAGCAACATAAGAAATGTTTGCACATCAATTCACATGATATTCCTTTATCTAAACAATGCCTTCCTCGTGAAGCAAAAGTTCATTTTGCATAGACTGAATGGTCAATGTAGATACGCTCTAGTGGCTGTTTATGGAAAGGAGAAACCATTGTCTGGTTATGAAACACCTCGTCGCTGACTGTGGAAGGCAGGTGACTGTTACAAACAGGACATTTATATAGGAAATTTGGCAGGGGCAAAATTAGAATGGCCATTGTGAACATGTGACCACTGAGTAAAGGTGACCGTTAGAACAGGTTTGACTGTAATATGAAAATTAAGAATTGATCCTGTAAGACAGGGGTCTCCAAACTACGGCCCGTGGGCCGGATCTGGCCTGCGGCTTCGATTTTTCCGGCCTGCAAAGTGTTGTGCTTTTTTAAAACAATTTTGTGCATATTTAAATTTTTCACAGTCGCTTCGGCTGCAAAACCCCTTTAAAAATCTAACATGGCCCTCATCTTATAAAGTTTGGAAACCCCTGCTGTAAGATATATGAAAAATTGCATACTTTATAGAAGGTCCATCCGTCTGATCTGGTGGAAGTTATGATTGTAACTAATTGTGAATTTTAAATGAAGTGTAGCATCATATGGTCAGAGATCATGTGCAGCTACAGTGGAATCTATGCTATGTCAATTAGGCCATGTGTAGGGAAAGAGTTTTAACTTAATTTTCAATTTACTTGTATATATATATTTATATATATATATATATATATATATATATATATATATATATATATATATATATATATATATATATATATATATATATATATATATATATATATATATATTGGTGGTGTTCTAATGACATTTCGTGCATTTGTGTTAAATATTGTTTGGTTTGGTTTTTTAGTGTGGAACATTTGAAGACTTTGGGTCAGTCAGTTTGTATTGTACTACAGTCTAGTCATTTGCAAAGACATGGGGTGTAGAAAGAAGAATTTAAAGGGACAATTGAATGCCACTGGTGGTCAACATAATTCCAAATATAGGCAAGCCATAAGAGAATTGTGTGTATCAAGAGATGAGAAGGTGGAACAGTATCAAGTGTCAAGGAAAAGGAATGTCTGCTAAAGAGAATGTTACCAACATTGTTGTGCACCGCATGTCAATTAAGCAAAATAGGAAGCTGCATGTGTTTCATCACAATATTAAAAATGCTATGTTTCAAATAAAACAGTCAGACATGGAAAGTTGTATTGACATGGGGTTTTCACCAGAAGACTAATTATGATATCTAGTTGTGCCTAAATAAAAATGATGCCAATCTGACCTCAAATATGGCTGCCACAATGAACATTTTGAATATCGTCACTAATTCTCCTGACTGCATGGTCATATCAACATGGAGTTTTCACCAAAAGTCTTCTGATGGTATCTAGTTTGTGCTAAATGAAAATGCTGCCAATTTTTATATCCAGTGTGTATCTACTGCATTTTCATAAAACCAAACTGATGTATTTTCAAAAAGTCCAATTTTTTTAAAAACATTTTTTGAACGGTACACAATGTACTATTGTCATTATGATGTAGCAGCTAACCAAACAAGATCATCACACATCCAAATTTGTATTTTTGTACCATGTCTGTGAGAGGTTCATACTCAGTCATCCTCACCAGACTGAACAAAAACATATTAGTGACAACCACTTCATTTTTAGAAGATACCGTGGATAATATGTCACACAAAATATCTGCAATATTTGTTTGGTCCTATGAAGATTGTGCTGGTCTGTCAACCAGTATGGCCACCATGACAGCAATCTTGAAAGTCTTGTTATTTCTGTTCCTTCTAAACAGAAAGTCATATAAACACGGGGTTTTCACCAGAAGACTTCTTATGATGTCTAGTTTATCAATGATGCTGATCTAACATCCAATATTGTCACTGTATGGACCTGCTTGAAAATGTTTTTATTGCACCTGCTCCTGAACGGATGGCCATATTAACATGGGGGTTTCACCAAAAACTTCTTATGAAATCTAGTTGGTCCTAAATGACAGTGGTGTCAATCTTGCACTCAATATGGCTGCCACAACAACCATCTTGACAATCTTGTTATTGTGATTCCTCCTGAATGGATGGTCATGGGGGTTTTCATGAAAGGGTTTGTCATCCATGGTTATTTCTAAATGAGAATGGGGTCAGTTATATCTAATATAGTCACCATAGCAGCCAGTTTCAAAATCATGTTATCACGCAAGACTATCAGAGATGGTTTCAACATTCAGTAGTTAAAATGAAGAAACGGTCTTATCTTGGATTCTTGGAAATTCTTTTTAGCCAGTTGAGCATCAGTCTCTCTAAGGGACTCTTATTTTATTACATTTTCCAATTCAGATTCGACGAAGAAGATTAGCCAGATTACAGGGAGGAAACCAGATCAGCAACTCCACTAGTTCAAATGTAGCAATTGTCACAGATGGAGTCACAAAACCTGAGAGCCAGACTCCAGCAGGTCAATCCACCCCTGCCAGAACAGCAGAGAGCTCACAAACTGCAACACCACAATCCTCACAACCACAATTTTCACAGCAAAGTGGTAGAACACCTCCTTGTAAGATTTTATTTCTTTTGAAATGACTTCTTTTCTAACAGCATTTGAAATTTAAATTTTTATTTAGGTGCACCAGTGTAGCTGTGGCATAAAACTTCGATGCCTCACTAAGATTTCAATGCACTTGAGAGTCTTACATGGTTATGGAAAGTTAATTGTCAGTTTGCACATGTCTGTGCTGTCAGCTCGGGAAGCTCACTTTAACAATAAGATGCTTCTCAATGAGAGAAGAATAGTTTATTAATTCTTCACATGTTTCCAGACATGCAGGGTTTCACAATAAACAAAGGTAACCTTTAGGTGATTGTTCACTAATTAGAGTTCCTTTAGCTGTCAGCTACACTATGCTTACATCAGCAAATATATTTAATGTCATAGACTGTTCTGTGCATTTGATACTTACGAAATTGTTCTCTATAAGGCAAGTTGGGAACATGATTTTATGACTGTTCAGAGGATGATTATCACTTGAACGCTTATGTGTTGAGTATGCTCGGCAATTTTATGGTTCAGAGTCATCATTTTTCTACCATCTGCAAAACAGGGCATGGGGTTCATGGAATTGAGATCTTTTGCATGTAAAAAGGTAAAATTGGGAAATTTGGAATTTTGTTTACACATTGTTCACAATAATTTACAAAAATTCTTGAACATGAAAGTAATTCCATTGCCTATGTTACACTTACTCTTTAGATCCGTTGCTACACTTATTATAGTAATTTCGGACACAAAGTCAGTATAGTAAAGGAAACTGATCTCTTTAAAAGCTCTGATTTTTTTAAAACTCCAATTGGGAATAATGGATGGTTTGTTGGGATTGGGAAAGGGGCCAAATTTTGAGCCCAAAATCCTAGAAAAATCCCTGCAAACCTACACAAAGTATTCTTGGTGCTCCTTGTAACTGTATGAAATCAAAAAATGGTGATTTTGTTTAGAGTCTGCAGTTTTGCCTACATGTATACAATATACACATCATGGAATTTTTAGGTGCGCTAATTCAAAGCTGAGTGAATCGTGTGTGTGCACCCATGTGTTTCAGATGCAACTTTTTCTTTTCTTTTTATCACCTTCTAGCCTGTATGCATGTTTAATTTTTGTATCTCGGTCACATTTTGTAGTATAAGGCACTTAGCATGATGTTGATTCCTTTTTTTATGCTTTTTTATACATTTTTCAGTGTTATTTCACAGGCTCTTGGTTTTTAATGAATAACACATACAAATGGGCATTGTGTGTTTTTATATATATTGTGCAACAATTAATGCATTCCAGTTCTAGTTTAATGAGGCAATTCTTAAATGGTATGTAAAATGATATATTTTCCATTTCAGCTTCGTTGGGAGTTGAGTTTGCTGCACCCGATTCACAACAAAGCATGGACATAGACTCTGAATGCTCAGAGAAACAGTAAGTATAGGTCAAAGTCAGTTATCACCTTTTTATCAGCAAATCATGGATATTTTATTCAAAGAAAGAATTTTTTATTTTCTGCATATTACTTGAAATCACTGTAAATTTGTTGGTATAATATTTCATGGTTTACTTAAAAAATACATATTTGTGTGTACTTAATTTCATAGATTTTTCATGTGAACAAAGGATAAAGTATTGGGCAGTGTTGTATATATCTCTATAAAGATTATAACAGCATTCACTTTAATGCATTTTTGAGCAAACAGGCTCGATTTCTACTGCAGTAATTTGGTTGATTAAGTGGGTTATTTGTTGCTTACACTTAGCATAAATGTGGTGATTTGAATCTAAGAAGATGCTGATATCCTTGTGAATGCATGTACAAGCAAACAAGCTTAATTCCACCGGTTTAATTAAGATTGCAATTAGGTTTATCAGTGTTCTTAAAAATTGCTATCAAAAGAAAGCTTTAGAGAATTACAAATTAGGTGCTAAAACACAGCCATCGATATCAAACCAAGCTTTTTCAAAACAAAGCTTTTATCTTTTCCATATACAGTAAAACCTGTCTTGAAAGACTACTACTATGAGAGGCCACCTGTCTTGAGAGACCAGATGAAAGTGCACAGATTTCTTGATTACATATTGTTATGACCTATTATGAGAGACCACCTGTCTTGAGAGAACATGATTTTTTGGCAGAAGGGCTGGTCTTTCAAGACAGGTTCTACTGTATAAACAGTTATGTTGAAATTGAGTTTCACTCTCAGATATCATAATGTCGCTGACAAAGTGGTCATAGCGGGAGACTTCAAGTAAAATCTCCTACCGTTGTGGGCATATACCTGGTTCTAAGAAGTTCTCTGTTTGTTGACCAGATTCTGATACCATGTGAACTCTGTACATGACTTGCTGCCCCTTAGTGTGATCAGAAGGTGTTAGAGCTCTTTGATGTTTTCCGAGAACATCATTGGGAAAAGGCTGCTGTTTCAATTAAAGGAAAATGGTATCGTACCACTGTTGTGCCAGCCACATGCACAGATAAGTTACAATCCCAATATATATCTGTCATGGTCCAGGTGATTAAATGAACAGGAGGACAGTGGAGATGTAATCTCACATAAGGTCTTGATCAACCTGAAAATATCTTCCCTTAAGTCAATTCATGCAGAGTGGATTATCTCCACACATGACAAAGTGTGTTTCTTTTTTGGATGGATGTGATTAAATGGGGTTTTGAGAAAGTGGGACTGATCTGCTGATTGCTTATTCAGCAGTTAGTTATGAAACGAATTTAGTTATAAAAAAAAGTTTTCTTGAGTTCCATTTGCTCAGTGGATTAGTGAATGCTTGTGATCAACAGAATAAAAAAATGCAATAATTTTTTTTTTATTTATGCAAAAAATAATGTTTTAATCAGGCATGGTAATTGCTTTCACATTAATATATCTATTCAGTATGGAACAGTGTCTAACAGTAGACAATAAAATGTGCTTTCATGATCCATACATTATGTTATATATTTGCATGGATAAATTGTGACTAATGTTATTTAAGGATACATGTGCTTAAAAAAGGGCAAACTGATTGACATGATATTTCACATTTCTGATATTTTTTAAAATTTCATTGGATCATATAAAGTTTTATAAAATGGATATACGTACTTTGGAGAAATAAGGATGGACACAAACATGTGTAATTTTGCATTTATTACAATAGCAACAGCTAGAGTTATTATGTTAGTACAGCGTTTTCAAGTTCATAAAATGAAACCATTATCAGTTTCTATTGTTTCTCATCTTTCATAAATGTATCATGATATATATTTCTCATCACTATAAATTCCATTGATATTTATATCAAAAATGAGTGATGCTTTACCATTGTATATTGCCTGGGGAGGTGGAGGGCACTTTGAATAATAGCTTGGTTCATATTTCATTGTGACTTTAAATTCATGGTCTAGCTTACTAACGATAACCATGGAAATGGTTACTCCATGAATAATAATAAATTCATTTTAAGTTTTAAGTTTTAATTTAGTTTATTGAAGGACAGAATCTGTGTTTACTTGTTCAGTAGATGTACCTTTAAAGAAGAATGCTGTGACTGGTCAGTAGCATTTAATGTATCCTTTGATTTTGTCCTTTTGAGAATGTAGTCTGCTACTAAAATGGCAATATAGATTTTTTATTCAATTTGTAGGTTTAATTTGGCAATAAAATACATGAATGTCATTAAATTATTAACTGGCAACAATTGCAACCAGTCAGGAACTTTTTTAAAGGAACATAGTCTTTCTGATAGGCTCGGATTCAGTGTAGTGCTATTAATTACTGTAACTTCCTGGATAAATAAGTGGAAAAAAATTAGCATGTCATGTAGAATAAACAAAATTGACCATACCCAGCCACTGGCTGCAAGGACAATTCATGTTGGAAAAGATAATCCATTCAATCATATCTACTGAGCTGCATGTGAAAACATTATCCCGTGAGTGTACACACTGCTGCAAGTAGTTCAGATCCAATAAACAAAGATCTTCTTTATGCTTCATCATGTTGTGTTAATTAGAACTGACCTGCTACACAGTATGTAGTCTAAGCTTTGGGCACAGATATATTGCCGCTTATGATCATAAAAATATCGAAATTAAATTGAGCACATAAGCAGCTCTTTATGTTCGCAGGAAATGAAAATGTTTTGTGCACATATGCACACACATGCACAGAAACCAAAATACATGTAAATGCTCTGTGTTTCATTCTTAATAAAACTAAATCAAATCATCCAGCTTACCTACCATTTTTCACTCCATAAACACTACCAAAATTAGGAGATTTGATTAATACCAGCTTGCCCTCCTCTGTTTCTCCTACTCTTTCTTTCTTTCAACTTTTCTGTAGCACATGCTAATGGAAGCATACATACCGAATTTTGTTCCCTAAAGTATTAGAACATTATCTTGAAAACAGGCTGATCACATGTATCGATATTTCCACATTATATGGATTGTTTTGTCATGTTTTGCAGATATGCAGATGGATGATGCTAAGTGCGGATCTAAATTGACCCTTTTAAACTGATCACTTCTTTCTATTTTCCACTTCTGCTGCTTGATTTTATTTTCAGAACATCCCTAGTATCTGAAAATATTGCAGTCTGGTGAAAATGGTGGATATATAAAATTTATGTGCTATTTCTGTTGATTTTCTTAGTAATTTAGGGATTTCCCTTAAATATGGATTTTATTCCTTAAATGGAGATAAAATTAAGGATCTTTTGCCAAATCTGTGTGGTAAACCCGTGAAAATTAGGAAAATATTCACTGACTTGCCCTTTTTGAGCACACAATCTCTCTCTCTTCTTGCAAACACAGACAAATTAAATACATGCTTTTTTTTCCAGTGAAGTCAGACTGAAATTGTATGCACAACTTTATTTTACTGTGATGTACAACACTTAACCTTACATGAACCATTTTCATTCAGATCTTGTTTGTCTAAAATGGTCTTCATTTCAGATAATTTATTCATTCATTATTCTACAGTAAATATTGGAACTGTTAACTGCAAATACAGTCAAACCTGTGTACAGTGGCCACCCATGGGAAAAGGCCAAAGTGGCCTTTGTAGACATGTGGCCTCTAAATGCAGGTTCAGCTCTCAAACTTGGTTCATGACAACTACATGTACTATGCACTGAATAGCATTAGCATTATTATTAGTAGTTGTAGTATGCTATCAAGATACATGTATTTAGTTTAGCTATTTAGCAATAAGAAAAATAACAAAATAGTAAAACAAAAAGTTCCATACAGGATTACTGAATCCTCACTTTAATCCATCATGTACATTAAATCATCACTGACTTAAAAAATCACTGATCTTTGTTTGTTTTGTGCATATCTCCATCCCCATTTCAGTTGCAATGTCTGAAAGTTCCATCACTGATTTCAGCATGTTTGAATGGCCATGATGAATTGCAAACCCTGTCAGTTTCAGTATGCATTCCTGTACAACTGTGTACATGCACTCATTTATACAACTCTTTCTTTCTCTCTCTCTCTCTCTCACACACATACACACGCAAACACTTTTATCTCATTATCAGTAGAAATGGCATTAAATCAAATTACTAATTGACAGCTTGCCTGTGATTGTCAAACACAGGACTGACTTTTTGTTAGGCCTGCTGGTATAATTAGGCATGAAAACAGGTGGTCACACTTCAAACAATTGATGGATTAAGTAGTTGCTCAAACTCACTGAGATCAAAAGACGGTCAGTTTTTGTGAGAGCTCTTTGTTGATTAGGGAATGAAAAGAAGCTTCCTGTGGCTATTGTTAGTGGCATATAAACTGTAAGGGTATCACAAGTGCAGTGTACATGCTGGTTGTAGCATCCTGGAGCCATTTCCACCATTGTTCATTATTCGCATCATTTGGTGTGATTGTATGTAATCTTTTACACTCCAGATTAACGTTGTTCTCAAAATTGGACATTATATCTCACTTTCACTTAATAATCCCTTGGATCTGACTTCGCCCAACTCACATTTCTATTGCAACTACTCGACTACTTTTCCACTATCCAGCAAATTAATTGCTTCGATTCTCTCAAGTGAGGACAAAAACCGCCTTGCTTTCAAAGCTGACATGTTGACACCTTTGAGTTTGACTGATAGCGTGACTGGAGTATGGTAAGTACAATCGAGATATAAAATGCCTAAACATCGAATCACATGATATACCTTTGTCTAAACAATGCCTTGCTCATCATACAAAAGAAGTGTTTAATTTGCATTTTTTGAGCAGTCACTGCTGATACACTCAAGTGACCGCTTAAGGCAGGGTGAAATGAAACCATTGTTTGGTTAGGAAACACATGGCTGCTGGCCACTGAAAGCAGGTGACCATTAAATACAGGACATTTATATAGGAAATTTTGGGGGAAATTAGAATGACCGTTGTGACCAGGTGACCGTTGAACACAGGTGACTGTTAGGACTGGTCTGACTGTATTTTATGCTTTTTCAAAAGACTATACATAGCTAACCTCATATCAGCACGAATGGAAACTATTTCTGCTTCTTGTTTTACATACGATTTTTGCTTGCTAATGTATGACATTTTGCACACATTCATTGCAAAATCATACACATAACCATGTTGCGATGGTACAAATAACTGCTCCATGTGCTGTCTCTTTCTTATTGACTTATCTATATAGTCTTTTTAGATGGCATTTGCCTGGTAAGTCGCTAGCATTTGTGTGGTGTTTAGCATGTAGGCTTCATTTGAAAATGTGACCAATTAGCTGAAAGTTTGCTTCTCTTTGCTCAAACTATCGAATGTAACATATCTTTCTTCAAATTAGCTTCAGTTACCACATTGATTTTATAAAATCTTTTAATAAGAAATTCAAATTTTGCCATTATCAAAACACTATGGGTTGACATTGATGACTTTTCAATGTCATGCTCATCAAACAACAGTTTTTGTATTTTGTCCAGAAATTATCTATAGTTATCAACGAAACACATGAAAGTATTTAAAAATAGCTTTTAGTAAACCAAAATGTCCAGTAATTTATATCAGTAACCAAAATGTCCAGTAATTTATATCAATAAAGCAAAATGTCCAGTAATTTATATCAGTAAACCAAAATGTCCAGTAATTTATATCAGTAAACCAAAATGTCCAGTAATTTATATCAGTAAAACCATTTGGATACTGTATTAAGAAAATATAATAGATAATCAGATTTTATAATATGAAGCATACAATAACTTTTTTGAAACCTTTTCTTTCAAGTTCAGCATGAAAAATTAATGTGGGCCACAGACTATGTGTTAGTTAATGCCCATACAAATCTGTTCATGGCCATGAGTGGTATACCCTGTCCACTGCCAATATGTGGGGACATGCATGGATCATAGTGGCCTGCAAGTTGTGTTGGCTGTAGACCCTATGTGGGTATTGCATGGATGTGCATAGATTTGCTTTGTTGTGTGGACATTTATGGTTACATTAATCCTTTCCAGGCATGGGTCACATCTGTGATACATTTGGAACCCACAATGACTGTATTGTACAACACTGTGTACATGGTTACCAAAAAGCAAACAAAAACAATTTTGAGTTACCTTCCAACCATGTTAGCTAGAATTATTTTACAGCCCAATCAAGTTTAATCAAACTTTTTGCTCATCACTATTACAGGTCTCAGTCTCAGATGGATGTAGATTCTGGCATTGAAACTATGGAGGTTGATGACCTTGAAATTAAACATGACATAAAGAGGAAACGGGTGAGTACATTATAATGTATATTTATTCACATGTTTGTACATCCTTTCATTTGTTTAGACTTGCATCAGGATATATTTTACACGGGAAGTCTAACCACTTTAAACTTATAAATGTGGATTCATTCTAAAGCATGGTTCTTTAAATTTGAAAAACGATTGAATTTGAGTGGTTGCCTTGACAACTTGATTCTTCTTCAGATACATTACCTGATCATAATACATCATGAGTACAACCACTATGTTGCAAATCCAGACCTCCCAAGACCCCCTCCCTCAAAGTTACAACCAATTTGGCTTGGTTCAGCAACAGTGGTACTAAAGGTCATCTGCTTGCATAAAAACTTAGTTTGATGAGAGTAGTCTCTCCATGGAAATAGGGATTTGGTGCCAAAAATGATGGTCATCAGTTACTACTTCCCCTCATGCCGGAGTGCATGCTTCTTATGAAGGCCTTGCAAATTCCAATTCTGTTAGTGTCTTTTTGCTGTCAGAGTGCATTCTTGGAGTTTTATCACTTCAGGGAAGTATACTCTGCATGTTTTATCCCTTTTTCTCACTTTGCTTTCATTTCTGGTGAAATTTATCACCTCATTTTTCAACTTCACCATGCATTGATACTGTTGGATACATCTTAATTGCTTGCCTTGTGGTTGTTAGTACTTTTAAACCAACCCATCCTTGTTAACTTGACCAGTAATTAACCATTTATTACTCTACTGGTCATAGACCAGAAGAGCTGATGGGATGGTCTATTGTCTGTCGTCCCTCTGTTTGTTATCACTACTCCTCCTAAACTACTTGGAGGATTGCCTTGAAACTTTCACACACATTCATCACATCATCTAGTTGGTCCTATATGAAAATAGTCCTGCTCGGACATCCAGTATGGTCGCCACAGTGGCCATCTGGAAAATCTTGTTATTGCTACTCCTCCTGAATAGATGGTCATATCAATACAGGGTTTTCACTAAAAGTCTTCTTATGATGTCTACTTGGTCCTAAATGAAAATGGTGCCAATCTGACATCCAATATGGCCACCATGGCAGCCATCTTAAAAATCTTGTTATCACTACTCTTGAATGGATGGTCATATCAACATGGGGTTGTCATTAAAAGATTTTTTTGACGTCTAGTTGATCTTAAGTGAAAATGGTATGGATCTGACCTCCAATATGGCTACCATGGCAACCATCTTGAAAATCTTGTTATCACTACTCCTCCTGAATGGCTGGTCATATCAACATGGGGTTTTCACTTAAAGACTTATTATCGTGTCTAGTTGGTGCTAAATAAAAATGGTGCAGATCGTACATCCAATATGGCTGCCACGACTGTCTTAAAAATCTTGCTGTCTCTACTCCCCCTGAGTCAATGATCATTATGACATGGGGTTTTCACCAAAAGACTTCAAATGATGTCTACTTTGTCCTAAATGAAAATGGTGCCATGCTGACATCCAATATGTGTAACACATGAGCTTTTTGAAAATCTTGTTCATGCTGAAGAATATCAGAGATGGTTTCAACACTCAACAGTTAAAATTAAGAAATGGTTTTATCTTGAATTCCTAGAAATTCTTTTTGCCCAGTTGAGCATCAGTTCCTTCAAGGGATTCTTGTTCATACTTTGGTGCTATTTCCTGAAGTTTTCAACTGGTGTTAGTGTCACCTTTCACAAGTAGTTTACATTGTGCTCGAATGATTTTTAGCTAACCTGACATTAAGGCCAAGTGAGCTAGCAATATGGCCATGCATCTTCTGTGCATCATATGTTATCTGCAGTGTGTTGTGCATCATGTCCATCAACAATTGCTTGTTACCTCTCTGGAGTCCATATTTATGATCTGATTTCAAGTAAACCAGGAATATGCGTTTATATCATCAAAATCTAGGATGAGTTCGATAATGATTGAGAACCATGCATATTAATGAGGTGATCTTGTATCTGATTGGTTAACCTTGTTACCACTCTAGAGGCTGTATTTCTGACCTGGACTTTTCAAACTTGGAACATATGCTTATATCATTAGGATCGTTGGACGAGTTTGATGAGTGAGATCCATGTGTACTAATTAGGTGATCATGCATTTGATGGGCTGAGCAGTTACTACTCTGGAGGCTGCATTTCTGATCCAGTTTTGATCAAACTTGGAATATACTGCTCATGTCATTGAGATCTCAGACAGGTTTGATAGTGAGCGAGATCAATGCATGCTAAATAGGAGATCTTTTCATCTGATTGTCTCATGTTACCCCTCTGGAAGCCATATTTTAAATTTTGATAAACTTGAAATATGGGCTTATAGCATCAACATCTTGGACGGGTTCCATAATGAGCTAGATCCATGAGGTGATATTGCATCTGATTGGATGGGTTCCATAATGAGCTAGATCCATGAGGTGATATTGCATCTGATTGGATGGGTTCCATAATGAGCTAGATCCATGAGGTGATATTGCATCTGATTGGATGGGTCCCATAATGAGCTAGATCCATGAGGTGATATTGCATCTGATTGGATGACATTGTTTCCACTATGGAGGAGAAACTAACAGTTTGCATATTAAAGTAAGGGAAGTAACCTATAATCAGGTCTATTGAGAATCACATGCTTTGGGTTTTGAAGAGAGTTTGCCCCCTTAGAATGCATTTAAAACTTAATGAATTTCAATTATAGTTATGTAAATTAGCAATTAGTACACCTTAGATAATAAATTGAATAACCAGTAATTTTAAGCTGAAGAAAATATGTAAATAAAAATATAATAATAACATAAAGATGAGAAAAGAAAAACTCTTAAGTATATTAACTAATGTTACATATATCACTTAGCTTGGACAGCAATGGAGTGTGTGAAATATTGGGAATGAATTAATTTTGTGCTGTTTGAAATAGGTCTTAGCTCAACCAAGAGCAGGTAGGTATTGTTTGTGCATTTCTGATGCACACCAGTAACCTCATTGCCCAACAAAACTTTAAAGTAACTAATCCCCTTAAAACTGTATTGCTATATTAAAATGCCTGAAATATGTGTTGTTTATAATGTTATCACATGTATATGCATTATTTTATTTAATTTCATATATTAAATGTTATAAATCACACCTTGTTTTAGATTTATATTTGGTATTTTTAACCTTTAATGAAAAAAATAAAACAGTAACCAGGGTTCAGGAAAAAATTTCCCAAGCACTCGTCCCTGGAATGAGTGAGTTGCAAGAATTACCTGTCCCTGTCCTAATTATACTCAACACAGTACACTTCTCCACTACACTGCTTATGGTTTTACTAAAGAACCACATTCAAGCATGACACTAAAATGGGTCAAAACCATGAAAATATTATATTCTAATACATGGCTCCTTAGATAAACACGTAATAAGAGACAATGTTTGTAACTTGAGAAATTGCAGTTGCACAAATAACCCTTGATTTTTTAGTGGTATTCGTGTTTACAGTGAACCCTTTCAGTAGTCTGGATGTCATAATTTTCATTTTCAGCGAGCTATTACATATCTTTAAGAGTTGATATGGGAGAGGTCAAGAGACAACATTTTATGATTTTCATCTGGTAAGACATTGTTACACTTGCCCCAGATCACCAGTATTTTCAAAACTGTGTGGCTTTGTTAATACATTGTCATGCCAAAGTAAAGATGCCAGCAGATATTTATATGAATATGTAATTACTTTTCACAAGAAAAATTTCAGTAACTTGCATTTGAAAGAAGAATTACAGCCATCTCAATTTCCACTAACTTTAATACTAAATGATCCATTGTGGTCAAACCTCTATTCTAGATAGTTACACAGGGACACCATATAAAGGTAGATTACTGATTGGCCAAATGAATTGGAAGATTTCTATGTCATTACCCCAACTATATTTCGACCAATCAGCTGTTGTATCAACATTATCTGCTTTATAAATACATTACAACAGCATGCAATGTGCGAAAGTTGGTGGGAATTGGCTGAGACACTTAAAATACTTATTTCGAATGTAAGTTCGCAATATTTTTCTTGTAAAAAGTAATTACATACTTATAGAAATATCTGCCGGCATCTTTCGTCACAATGTATCAATAAAGCTTCAGTCTTGAAAATATTGGTTACCTGGAGCAGCTGTAACATTGCCTGACCAGACGAAGAAATCACATAAATTTTGACATTCTCTGTCTCCTAACTTCTCAGAGGTCTGACTCATAAAGCTGTGATAGCTCATTGAAAGAAAAACTTCCTCATCAAAATGACACCTAAATTACTGAAAAGTGTCAATGTGAAATGCGAACACCATTAAGAAATTGAGGACTAGGTGTGAAACTGCAACATAATATGTTTATAATATTTACCCATTTTAGTATCAAGCTTACAGTGGATAACTGTAAAAGAGAATAAAGTTGTTTCCTTTGTGACATGTTCTAGACTGACGACAAGTAGGAAAATTAGTCAAAGGTTATTTATAATTGATGCTCGCCAAATGTTAAGCGATGTTGAACTTAGATGCTTGTTAAGGGTTGAAAATACACTCATATTCATTGTCAAGGTGTGAATCTGCATCTACTCAGCCCAGGGACGAGTATGTAGTAAAGTTTTACTTGGCCCAGCCAATTTTAACCTGGTCAGGATGAGAGGACAAGTGGTTTTCCTGAGCCCTGAGTAACCCAATATTCTTTTCTCCTGAACCACATCCAAATTTAATTACCATCATTAATACAGACCCTCCAATTTTCTGGATGCTGACCTTAGATTTTTTTTTACCTTAAAACAGAATTAAAAACATTAACAAGGAACAAATTCAGATTTTCTGAATGTGGTGACCAGACAGTGTTCTCTTTGCTAAATCACAGAGTTGTTATGTATGATGTTTATATAATATTATAAATATTTTAGGAAATTATAAATGTTTCTTCACTTTAATATTTGCTTAAATCTTAATGTTATCAGGAAAAACATGTTTAACTAGTGTCCTTGAATTAGGTTGTTTTGATCAATATGTTTTCTCAATTTGAAGGTCAAGGTTGAATTTTGTTTACAAGTAAAATTCCATTAAGATGACACACATTCTAGAACATTCTGTCATGTGACCAATCTTTATATATGCCATGTTTGGTGGACATTTATTCAGTTTTGACATTACCATCAGCCTTGTAAAGAGTTATTACAGTTGTGAAAATTCATTCCAAATTCTAAGAGAGGAATTATTTTAAATATTCATTGGATTATAACAGTGCTCATAAACTTTTGAATTTTGGATTTTTAATTGATGATTTTGGAATTTAACTGAACTTATTCAGAGATTTTGGAATACTTCATTTTGACATCAGCACATCAAGATTTCTAGTACATCAGGACTTTGGAGACCATTAGCACATCATAACATTCAAGGACACAGCCGTGAATTCGGAACATTCTATATTTAGGACTTGTGATTAGAACAATCATTCTTATTGGATTATTAGGATTTCAAAACACATTACTGTAAGTGACTTTTTGATTTTTCATTTTAATTATCTAGTAATAAATTGCTTGTTGATTTTTTACTTGATTTGTTGGTTTCACTTTCTTTCTGTTACATTTTTCTTAGACCATAGAGTCGTAACAGAAATTGGGGGCTCGTCGTCCAGGATCTGAATTTCTTTAAAGCATATTAGAGATATTAAATTTATCTTTGAAATTCATATTGATTTTGTGTCTTAATTTTTTTTGTCTTTGGCAAAGATTTTTAAAAGAGAAATTTTTTGTGTGTGAAACCAACAAGCATTTACAGTGGCATCTAATGTTCAGAATTTCATTTCAAAACCTACCCAGGAGGGGTTAGAGTGCATGAGAAAGGATGAGTTGCTCGAGCTTGCCAGAAAATACAGTCTATCTGAGGCAAAAGTATCATTGACAAAACAGGAGATCAAGATTATTTTGATTCAGCATTTAGTAGGAAAGGGAATTTTTGAAAATAGTGCTTTAAGTTTGAAGAAAAAGCCTGTATCTGGTTCTGACAGGAAATTAAGGGAATTAGAGTTAAAGAACCAGATGGATTTAGAATTGGCAAAGCTTCAGATTCAGAGAGAGAGAGAGAGAGAAAGAAGAGAGGCAGATACAGATGGAGAGAGAGAAAGAAGAGAGGCAGATACAGATGGAGAGAGAGAAAGAAGAGAGGCAGATACAAATGCAGAAAGAAGAGAGGCAGATGGAGAGAGAAAAAGAAGAGAGGCATTTGGAGAGAGAGAAAGAAGAGAGACAAATGCGGATACAGATGGAGAGAGAGAAAGAAGATAGGCAGATACAAATGCAAAGAGAAGAAAGGGAAATGCAATTTAAGTTAACAGAATTAGAACTGGCAAACAGAGCACACTCCACTCCTTTAAAAACAAGTTCAGGTTTTGATGTTACTAGATATATTAGGTTAGTACCCCCTTTTCAGGAAAAAGAAGTAGATAAATACTTTCTTCATTTCGAGAAAATAGCTGAAAACTTGAAATGGCCCAGAGAGCATTGGACTTTGTTATTACAAAGTGTACTAATTGGCAAAGCTCGTGAAGTCTACATTTCACTGTCAGTACAACAAAGCACTGATTATGATGTGGTTAAGGAGTACATCTTGAAAGCTTATGAGTTGGTACCAGAGGCATATCGACAAAGGTTTAGGAATTGTAGAAAAGAAACTGGACAAACTCATGTCGAATTTGCAAGGGATAAAGAACAACTATTTGATAGGTGGTGCTCAGCCAAGAAAGTTGATCAAGATTATGATAACCTCAGACAGCTCGTATTAATTGAAGAGTTCAAGAGGTGCATCCATAGTGATGTTAAAACCTATCTTGACGAGCAGAATGTGGAAACTTTGGAAAATGCTGCTCGTATGGCTGATGATTATTCCTTGACTCACAAAATTTCATTTGGCAATAAGTCGTCCTCTCAGCAGTTTTCTGGTAAAAAACCATTTCAATCTCATTCGAGTACTTCCAAATTTCACAACAGCACAACTGTTAGGAATCAAACATCTGATAAGACTGATCAGAAATCCTTATCTCTTCCTACGTGCACTTATTGTAAAATGAAAGGGCACATTATTTCTGATTGCTTCAAGTTGAAAAATAAGCAACAGAGAAAAGACAGAGCTTTTCCAAATGCTCTTATTTCTACGAGGTCAAGGTCACGGTCTTGTATTGAAAGCAATACATTTGTTGGGTCAAACAAATCCCAGTCTGATTCTATTTTGGAGGCTTATGAACCATTCATGTCAGAAGGTTCTATATCACTTATTGGTGATTCTGCCAAACCTATCCCAATTAAAATATTAAGGGACACTGGAGCTTCTCAGAGTCTTTTATTGTCAGGTACTTTGCCTTTGTCTGAGGAGTCTTCTTCAAGTGAAAGTGTTCTTGTTCAGGGAGTAGAGTGCGGCTTTGTAAATGTTCCTCTTCATTGTGTAAATCTGGCATCAGACTTAGTTTCTGGACCTGTGACTGTTGGGGCAGTGACTTCTTTACCCATAGAGGGTGTTCATTTATTACTAGGCAATGACCTAGCTGGAGATAAGGTTGTGGTTAATCCACTTGTAACTGACAAACCTTGTTTGGATCAGAAAGTTGATCCTGTCGAAACTGAAATCCCTGATTTGTACCCTGCTTGTGCAGTTACTAGAGCTATGGCAAAAAGAGCTCTTGAGAGTGATGTTGATCAGGATATTATTCCTTTAGCTGACACATGTATTGGTCAGTTTTTTGATGAGGTCACTTTTTCCTCAGGTATTGATCAATCAAATGGTATTGATCACAGTGATCCTCTTTTGGCAACTCATTCTCTTTGTTCTAATCAGGATGACAAACGACAATCCCTTGTCGTTGAACAGGAGCAAGATCCCGAGATATCTTGTTTGTTTCAGAGGGCTATTAGTGAAACTGAAGCCACACAAGTTCCAGTGTGTTACTTTGTGAAAAATGGGGTCTTTATGAGGAAATGGAGACCACCTGAGGTACCCGCTGGTGACAAGTGGTCAGTGAGCTATCAGATTGTTGTTCCTAAGTCATATCGACAGGAAATTCTTAATTTAGCCCATGAAACTCCATTGGCTGGTCATTTAGGAGTCCGTAAGACTTATCACAAGATCTTGAATCATTTTTATTGGCCGAAACTCAAAAGTGATGTTTCTAAATACTGCAGATCTTGTCACACTCGTCAAATGGTAGGAAAACCCAATCAGAAGATACCTAAGGCTCATCTGCAACCTATTCCTGCATTTGATGAACCATTTAGTAGAATAATGGTAGACTGTGTTGGTCCTTTACCTAAAACCAAGTCAGGCAACCAATACTTGTTGACCATCATGTGTACATCTACAAGATTTCCAGAGGCAATTCCTCTGAGAAATATAAAAACTAAAACTATTGTGAAAGCTTTGGTGAAGTTTTTTACACTTGTTGGCCTTCCCAAATCTGTCCAGTCAGATCAAGGATCAAATTTTATGTCTGGAATTTTCCAACAAGTTATGCATGAATTAGGCATCCAACAGTTTAAATCTTCTGCCTATCACCCTGAAAGTCAAGGTGCTTTGGAAAGATTTCATCAAACTTTGAAGAATATGATTCGATCATATTGCTTTGATACAGAAAAGGATTGGGATGAGGGTGTTCATTTGTTATTGTTTGCTGTTAGGGAATCAGTTCAAGAGTCGTTGGGTTTTAGTCCCTTTGAACTAGTTTTTGGTCATACTGTCCGTGGACCACTGAAATTATTGAAAGAGAAACTTCTTTCAAATGAAGATTCGAAGATTAATCTTCTTGATTATGTCTCTGATTTCAAATACAAGTTGTCAAAGGCCTGTGAAGTAGCAAGAACTAATCTTCACACTACCCAGTCAAAAATGAAATTAAGGTATGACAGAAATTCACAGGAAAGGAGTTTTAAACCTGGTGACAAAGTTCTGGCTCTCTTTCCCATACCTCAGAATCCTCTTCAGGCTAAATTTTATGGTCCTTATACCGTTGAAAAGAAAGTAAATGACTTAAATTATATCATTAACACTCCTGGGAGACGGAAACAGAAACAACTTTGTCATATAAATATCTTAAAGGAATATTTTGACAGAGATAGCCCAGCTAATTATTCAGTTAATTTAGTTGTACCTGTCCCACACAGTGAAGATATCAACGATGGAGTACGATCAGACTATAGTGACTCTGGTATAACCAATCTTCGGAATTCAGAAATATTGAACAACCTAGACCAGAAACTTTCACATCTACAACAACAGGAAAGAAACGAACTAAAACAGCTATTACATGAATATGAGCACTTGTTTCCTGATGTTCCAACATGAACAAGTAAAATTTATCATGACGTTGACATTGTAGATTCTGCGCCTGTGAAACAGCATCCTTATAGGATGAATCCTCTCAAACAGAACTATCTGAAGAAAGAAATTCAGTATTTACTGGAGAATGATTTCATAGAACCAAGTAAAAGTAACTGGAGTTCACCATGTATTCTTGTTCCCAAGCCAGATAATACATTCCGTATGTGTACTGACTATAGAAAAGTCAACAGTGTCACCAAAACTGATTCATTTCCAATCCCAAGAATGGACGATTGCATTGATAAAATTGGAAATGCGGAATATGTCACCAAGTTTGACCTTTTAAAAGGATTCTGGCAAATTCCACTGACGGAAAGGGCAAAAGAAATTTCAGCATTTGCAACTCCAGATGGACTTTATCAATATAAAGTCATGCCGTTTGGAATGAAAAATTCGCCTGCAACGTTTCAACGTCTGATGAACATGATAACATTTGGTCTTGATAATTGTGACGCTTATATCGATGACGTCATTATCTACAACAACACCTGGGAAGATCATTTGGAAACCATTTGAAAATTCTTTGATCGACTCAGCGATGCGAATCTGACAATTAATTTGAGCAAAAGTGAGTTTTGCCATGCTTGTGTCACATTTTTAGGACATATTGTGGGACAAGGTCAAGTTAAACCTATAGAAGCTAAGGTCAAAGCTATCTCTGAATTTCAAGTTCCAATTTGTAAAAAGCAACTGATGTGATTTCTAGGTATGGCTGGATATTATTGGAAATTTTGTTCCAATTTTTCCAAAATTGCTGAACCTTTGACAAGTTTATTGAGTAAGAAAACCAAATTTTATTGGTCTGACAAGTGTCAGGAATCTTTTGACAAGTTAAAGGCCATGCTTAAGAATGCACCAGTTCTTTCTGCACCAAATTTTAGACAATCATTTAAATTATCTGTTGATGCAAGTGATGTAGGGGTTGGTGGAGTATTGATTCAGGAAGACAAAAGTGGTGTGGATCACCCTGTGTGTTATTTTTCTAAAAAACTAAACAAGCACCAGAAAAATTATTCTACAATTGAGAAGGAATGTTTGGCTTTGATATTGGCTTTACAGCATTTTGAAGTGTATGTTACCTCAGCTCTTTCTCCAATTATTGTGTACAGTGATCACAATCCCCTTACTTTCATCAACAAAATGAAAGATAAAAATCGGAGATTGTTGAGATGGAGTTTGATATTGCAGGAATATAACATTGACATCAGACACATCAGAGGAAAAGACAATGTGATTGCAGATGCACTCTCACGTGCCTAGAAATGTAATATTGCTTGATGTAATTAAGTCTAGTATCATAAAACATGTTCTTATGTAATTTTGGTTATTATAGTATTAGATGTATATTCAAAAGAAAGCTTTATTACATAAATCTTTCTTTTTCTTTATGAGGGGAGGTGTTATGTATGATGTTTATATAATATTATAAATATTTTAGGAAATTATAAATGTTTCTTCACTTTAATATTTGCTTAAATCTTAATGTTATCAGGAAAAACATGTTTAACTAGTGTCCTTGAATTAGGTTGTTTTGATCAATATGTTTTCTCAATTTGAAGGTCAAGGTTGAATTTTGTTTACAAGTAAAATTCCATTAAGATGACACACATTCTAGAACATTCTGTCATGTGACCAATCTTTATATATGCCATGTTTGGTGGACATTTATTCAGTTTTGACATTACCATCAGTCTTGTAAAGAGTTATTACAGTTGTGAAAATTCATTCCAAATTCTAAGAGAGGAATTATTTTAAATATTCATTGGATTATAACAGTGCTCATAAACTTTTGGATTTTGGATTTTTAATTGACAATTTTGGAATTTATGTGAACTTATTCAGAGATTTTGGAATACTTCATTTTGACATCAGCACATCAAGATTTCTAGTACATCAGGACTTTGGAGACCATTAGCACATCATAACATTCAAGGACACAGCCGTGAATTCGGAACATTCTATATTTAGGACTTGTGATTAGAACAATCATTCTTATTGGATTATTAGGATTTCAAAACACATTACTGTAAGTGACTTTTTGATTTTTCATTTTAATTATCTAGTAATAAATTGCTTGTTGATTTTTTACTTGATTTCTTGGTTTCACTTTCTTTCTGTTACATTTTTCTTAGACCATAGAGTCGTAACAGAGTGCAGAGACTACCATCTTGCTCTTGCCCCATTCACTGTAGTCAGGCTTGTTTTCCATGACACAACTCTTGGGACCATATTGACATTGTATGGATGTCTAGCTGGACTAAGACCTTGCATCAGACAGTTCCATCACCAGTCTCAGAAGTAAGTGGGAGAGGGCCTCCTTGGTTTATTCTGTATCAGTCTCCAGGAGATGAAGGCTATCATGAATGCCTTTCAGGCTTGGCGGGAGATGTCATCGTCTACATCAGGAAGCAAGGTGGGACCAAGACTCAAGGCCTTAGCACTCGCTTGGCATTTTCTGAGGTGTTGTCATCATTTACAAACCCACCCTCCAAGTCTGCCACATCACAAGCAGGCTCAGTGTCTGAGTGGACTCGCTGACTCACTGAATCAGCTGATTCATACCAAATGGTTCATTCACCCGTAGGTCTTCAGCAGAATCTGCACCAACTGGGATTGACCTCTGGTAGAGGTGTGATGAGGCTGAAATATCAAATTCCTGACCTTCACGAGTCCTATAACGGACCTGAGTGCTGACCAGTTCTGATTGCTCCCTTAAGTGAGAAAAATCCTGGGTCTTGAACCTTCTGAATCAAGCAGCAGGGATTCCCAGGAATATCATGTCCTCTCTTCACCTGCACAAACAATCCCAAATGCAAGTTTTTCGTTCTGAACCAGGAGAGGCTGAACCTGCATGTATGGCTCATATCAGACAATCATTCAGAAAGTAGCTTTTCTTAAAAGAAGTGGTGGACACGATTGCTGGGTCAGGAAGGCCCACCACTCTGAAAGTATAGGAAGGCAAGTGGAGAGTTTCTCCCAGTGGTTTGAGCAAAACCACATCACCCCCTCAAAAACTTTAGTACCACAAAAAACCAACTTCCTCATTTAGCTATTCTAAGAAAGGAAGCTAGCCCCATCACCATCAAGTGCTACCATTCTGTAATCTTGAACATGCTTTGACATAGCAGAAGGGAGAACATGGACCAAAATAAGGACATCTCTGACCTTCTAGCCTCCAGACTAAAAGCTTCGACCCTCTGTCCAAATGGAAGCGATCATGGGTTTTGATATGGATGAACAATGCACCATATAAACCTGAACAAAGCACTTTCTAGCTTTTGTTTCAGAGACCTCTGATCCCAAGAACTCAGTTCAACCTGGTGGGAATGGTAATGGCAGTACAACAGGCTATCCTCACTGGTCTCTTGGGATCCTTATAATAATATGGGTCACTCTACTTCACTGGGTTTGTGGGAGCAACATTTTTCCAGTATTATACAACTCATGTTTCTATATGCTAAGTGCTAACCCTCGTCCATATTTACTGTATAATGAAGCTGCTTCACATATGTTAGGAGATTGGAGTCTGTGCCAACTCTAATGTAAGGGGATGTAACTCCCTCCTTCTCTTATCTGTTCACCTAATATATTATGATCAGGTAACATATTTGAAGAAGAAACCAATTTTCCGTAAATAATGTTTCTTCAATAACACTTACATGATCATAATATGGAAACATCCTCCTAAGCCCTCATCACAGTTACATCCATACAGAGCATTCATGTATACTGCAGTAGTAACTGATGACTATAAGGTTTTTGGTGACAATCCCTATATCCATGTGGAGACTACTTTTGTCTGGCTTCCTTTTTAAGCAAGCAGATGTCTTTTTAGCATCATTGTTGCTAAATCAAGCCAAGATGTTTGTATCCTCTTCTTGGGTCAGGAGGACTGGATTTGTACAGTAGTTGAAGAACTCCTAAGGTATTATAATTGGGTAGGTATTATCCAAAAAATATATTTTACCTTAGAAAAATTGGTACTGAAAACAATTGATTTCTTTTTCCTCGAAAAGTTCTTGAATGTTGGCAAAATTTCCTTCAATTTATCTGAGGGATGATGCAACTTTAAAACTGAATAAAATATATTTTGCTTTTTAAATTTAGTAATTTTGTTGTTTATGTGTTTTCCAAAAGTAGTGAATACATGTTAAAAAGGGGATAACATTGAGTGGATCAATTGACACATGATGATTGTAGTTACCAGATAGAGTAGGGTCCCTTTTCTGTAGTGGCACACTAATCATATTTGCATATGGCTGACTTATTCAGTAAAGAATGTGACCCAATTAGGAATTAGCTGTATTTACAATTCAAACATATGGATAAAATTCAATTTCCATAAGAAAAAATACTCCCATAAAAAATTGTGGAAGTCATAGAAAACTTCTTATAATGTCCTTGAAAAGAAGCTGTACAAAAATTCTAAATTAAAAGTCCTTGAAGGAAAACACTCCATGGCTGTATGTACCATGTAATGAGTTACACATTTAATTTATGTCATCATGTGCTATATAGTAATCAATGTAAATGGACACATCTTTTAAGAAGATCGGTTTGGTTTTATGTTTTATACCACAGCAACACAGGTAGGTTATTTAGTGCTGAGGCAGTTGGAGTAAAGTGCTTTGCCCAAGGACACACCATTGTAGCCAAGCTGGAATGATCCACTGGTAGGATTTTAACCTGCACCCTTTCAGTCACCAGTCAGGCACAATAAGCACTGAACCAGGAGAGGCTGAACCTGATGTATGGCTCATATCAGGCAATCGTTCAGAAAGTAGCTTTTCTTAAAAGAAGTGGTGGACACGATTGCTGGGTCAGGAAGGCCCACCACTCTGAAAGTATAGGAAGGCAAGTGGAGAGTTTCTCCCAGTGGTTTGAGCAAAACCACATCACCCCCTCAAAAACTTTAGTACCACAAATAACCAACTTCCTCATTTAGCTATTCTAAGAAAGGGAGTTAGCCCCATCACCATCAAGTGCTACCATTCTGTAATCTTGAACATGCTTTGACATAGCAGAAGGGAGAACATGGACCAAAATAAGGACATCTCTGACCTTCTAGCCTCCAGACTAAAAGCTTCGACCCTCTGTCCAAATGGAAGCGATCATGGGTTTTGATATGGATGAACAATGCACCATATAAACCTGAACAAAGCACTTTCTAGCTTCTGTTTCAGAGACCTCTGATCCCAAGAACTCAGTTCAACCTGGTGGGAATGGTAATGGCAGTACAACAGGCTACCCTCACTGGTCTCTTGGGATCCTTATAATAATATTTATAATAATATGGGTCACTCTACTTCACTGGGTTTGTGGGAGCAACATTTTTCCAGTATTATACAATCCTTGTTTCTATATGCTAAGTCTAGTCCATATTTGCTGTATAATGAAGCTTTGATGTATAATAAAGCTGCTTCATATATGTTAGGAGATTGGAGTCTGCGCCAACTCTAGTGTAAGGGTATGTAACTCCCTCCTCTTATCTGTTCACCTAATATATTATGATCAGGTAACATATTTGAAGAAGAAACCAATTTTCCGTAAATAATGTTTCTTCGATAACACTTACATGATCATAATATGGACACATCCTCCTAAGCCCTCCTCACAGTTATATCCATACAGAGCATTCATGTATACTGCAGTAGTAACTGATGACTATAGGGTTTTTGGTGACAATCCCTATATCCATGGGGAGACTACTTTTGTCTGGCTTCCTTTTTAAGCAAGCAGATGCCCTTTTAGCATCATTGTTGCTAAACCAAGTCAAGATGTTTGTATCCTCTTTTTCCAAAAGTAGTGAATGCATTTTTAAAATGGGATAACATTGGGTGGATCAAATTGATGATTGTAGTTACCAGATAGAGTAGGGTCCCTTTGCTGTAGTGGCACATTAATCATATTTACATATGGCTGACTTATTTAGTAAAGAATGTGACCCAATTAGGAATTAGCTGTATTTACAATTCAAACATAAGGATAAAGTTCAATTTCCATAAGAAAAAATACTCCATCAAAAATTGTGGAAGTCATAGAAAACTTCTTATAATGTCCTTGAAAAGAAGCTGTACAAAAATTCTATAAAAAAAGTCCTTGAAGGAAAACACTCCATGGCTGTATGTACCATGTAATGAGTTACACATTTAATGTATGTGATCATGTGCCATATAGTAATCAATGTAAATGGACACATCTTTTAAGAAGATGGGTTTGGTTTGATGTTTGATCCACTGGTAGGATTTTAACCTGCACCGTTTCAGTCACCAGTCAGGCACAATAAGCACTGAACCACTGCTTTTCCTGCTCCCATTAGTCGTCTCTTACAACATGGGGGAGGGTGCGTTGGGCCACAGGAAGTCTTTTAAGAAAAAATTAGCAAGTACTTTTAGCAGTGTTTCTTCATGACATTGTTCATGTTGCAGTGTGTCCAATAGTCATACCTGTTTGGATAATGGCAGCTAGGGTGAAAATGGTGCAGTATGCTAGTGAATTTGTGTTATGAAAAACACTTTATTGTTTTTATTACAATCAGTAGTCCCAGATTTTAACAATCAATCCATTACTTAAATAGGAAGATTTACTCCCGCAGGATGCTAGCATTGGATCAGAAGCCACTGACGAACAGATGTTAAGCTCTGTGGGCCGAATTTTTCTAGTATCCTGGAGAGAGAAATCACAAGCATATCTTCATATGCCAGAGCTGTTGAGTACAGTTGAAAAAGGTAAGTAATATACCTTTTTTCTATGTTCAGAGATTTGGAAGGTACCATATATACTCGCGTATAAGCAGATGCAAACTGCATAGACCCAGATCTGCCGTCGCATAATGCGCTGGCAGATCTGGGTCTATGCAGTTTGTAAGTACTAATCAGTAGAACAAACAACATAGACCCTGATCTGCTGGTGCATTATGCGATGGCAGATCAGGGTCTATGTTGTTTGCATTTGGACTCGGCTTATACGCGAGTATATTCAGTAGGTGATCCTCTGGCACGGTCCTGCATTCATTACAATGCATTAATATTGCTTGGTTCCTGTTTGTGCTATATGTAAAATATATATATAAATAATATTTTTTAATAATATATTTATGTAAAATATGTAATTATTGTGGCCCCTTAGATATCATTATATTTGGAATTTTAGTTATTCCTCATATGTTTTTGTTACTATAATGAGCCTGATCTTCAAAACTACTTGAGCCATTCAAGATTTTTTAATAACCTTCCTGGATAAGTTTGTCATCGATTTCACAGTGATAAAAATATGCAATCATCAAGCATGAAAACACAAATTCGAATTCCTTGCAGTAATATTAGTACTATCATGTCTCGTGTTCACATGGGGAGAGTATTTACATATAAATATGATTGTTAATTCTCGACATATACTGAAACTCTCTCCAAAATCTTCATTTACAGTTTGGTAGTCGTCATTTTAAATTGTTCAAAACTTGAATAACCTTCAAGAAAACTGGTTAAGTGTGTGTGATAAGAGGTAAGTGATGTTCATCAGAAACTTTTTTATTTTGATACAAATGTCACTATGAAATACCTGCCAACCATTACGCTTTTGGCGTAATCATTAATCTTTTTTTCACCTAATTATGTCTTATGCTCGGTTGTATATAGATTACACTTTTTTGGTACATTAAAAAAAATAGATATCAAGCAATAAAAAGTTTTTTTTTCATTTTTATTATTATCTCTTTAATCCCACACATCATATAAATCTGAGAATATTCTATAAAAAAAAAGAAGACTGCTGCATAAGACTAGCGTAAGAGTACATTTGTCATAGACCTCCATGTACCTTCCTTATTTTCTATTTATAGCAGCTGTATACGACACATTTCCAAGAAACCAGACGGGTTTCTTCACTTTGAAAACTTGTCTCACAGATTCATTATATCAATATATAGAATCTGTTAGCAGACCAGTCTAAAGTTTAAAAAAATGGCATCAGATGTTAAGTGAAACAGGCTTTATTGATGTGACTCTTGGATTTTATATGACTGAAAAATGTTAGAAAAGAGGAATCTTTTTAAACTTTAAAACATGTTGGATCAGAAAAAAAACAAATCAATAGTGCTTTCCAAACTTAGAAAGAAGAACATGAGAGGGGTATTACAACACTCAGGTTGAGCACATGGTAATGATCAGTGGAGAATTTGTGGAGTTGACTTTACGATAACTCGGCAAAAGTTAGACATGTAGGCTTGTTAAAGTGAGTGTTGTGTATATATAATTTGTCAGTATGTTTTGTGTTTGTATTCTGGTACTAATCCACATGGATTTTGCCCATTTGTGTCAAGAACTTTAACCAGCTGCAGATTCAGGCTAGTAGCAAAACTAAATGTACATTTTTCATATGGTTTATTGTAATTATGGCATGTAATATATATATTATACTTTTATGCTCATATTACGCTTTTTTGCCACTTAGGTTACGCTTATACCTCTGTAGGGGTTGGCAGGTATGCTATGATATTATATGTTGAAAAGAAAAGTTATACAATAAACAAGCTATTAAATTTTGTTGTGGCTTAAAGGGGGTTGTGGAGGAGTTGACTTAGTCCAAGCTTGTTGGACTTGGCAAAAGCAAGTCATTCTCTTTAAATTTTGGTTAATAAACATTTAATAGCCCATAATTATCTTATCCTTGCATGCATCTGCAGTAAGATGGCAGTTATCCAGACTCATTTTGAGATGTTATGTTTCCTGCATTAATTGTTTGGATAATTGATATTATTGTAAAAATGTTACAAATTAAGACAATATTATGGTGAGAGGTGGAACACACCCTTTTTTCAGAATAACTAAACAAAAATCTTGATAATTAACATCCAGAAATTCAGCATTATATTTACGTTATATACTTGCATGTAAGTTGGATCCAACAAAGAAAAGCATATACTCAGACCTACACTGCATAATGCAGTGACAGATCTGGGTCTGTGTAGTTTGTTAAGATTAATCAGTAAAATAAACAACAGAAACCTTGATCAGCCACCACATTATGCAGTGGCAGATCTGGGTCTATGTTGTTTGCTGTTGTATCCAACTAATACATAAGTATATACGATTTAGCAACTTATATGTCCTAATATTTGACAATGCTGTATGTTGAGCAGGAAATGTGGACATGAAAGAGCTAATCAACCAGAGCTTGATGGAAGTTTTGTTCCTTATCTGTGACAGTCAGTCAAATCCAGTTCTGGCTCTCCGACCAGAAACCCCTGATGCCTCATCACCCAGCAAGTTATTCAGTTCTAGTCCAAGCAGGTACTTGTTCATAAATGACAATTTATCCTCAAGCTTTTGAAAGAAAATGTTGCTGAGTATAAAGCACACTTTACTTTCTTCTACTCCATCTAAAACAAGGAGTTGTGAGGCTCAGTAGTTAGCATTCTGGACTTGCATTCGAAAGGGTGTGGGTTTAAATCCTACCATCGTATCAGCCCAGTTTGGCTCCTGTGGTGTATCTTTGGGCAAGGCACTTTACTCAAATTTTTGCCTTGGCACTAAATTACCCACTTGTGTTGTTGTGCATTTGTGTTTTGTTCTGAGTCAGCGGAAAGAATGAGTTTGATATGGCCTAGGGATACGACAAGGCTGTGAGGCCAAGACGTATTCATAAGCCATATTAAACGAGTTCTTTCCCTTTAATCTTTATTTATTACATACCCCCTCTTTTACACTTTCTAAATATTTTAACTTTACTGTATGAATGAAATTCAAAACGAATTGAGATCTATGCAAGTTCAATTAACTGCATCTAAAAATATCTGGGAACGTCAGAGAAGACACCTAAGTAGTTTGAATCTGGGTGTGTGATACGGAAATACAGATTGAACAGCTGTATCAAATGCCATATCAAGCATGTAAGACTAAATGGGTATGTAATAAAACAATAAACCAACCATCTGTCTAAAACAAGCAGCCCATAACAACCACTTGTGCACCAAATGTTTCATCACAGAATGAGATTTAATATAACAAATTTCTGCCTTTGTCCTTTGAATGTTTCTGTTTACAAATGGGGAAAACTTCTTTTAGTATGAAGCATATTCAATTAAAGCTCCTGCACTAAATATTTTGCCATGCTATGTAGTTTAAAATATACAAATATAATAAGTTAAATTGAAGTGTTTGTAATGAATTGCGGAAATCAGTCGGACTGTCATGTATTTTTGCAGGTGTACTGTTAATTTGTTCCCTCCAGAATTGATGCCCTTGCAGCTGTGATTCTACAGGTCCCTGCTTAGTGCAACAACAAAAAAAGATACGCACACAAAGTTGATAAAAACCTATTCCTTTGTATTGTGTACATTTTATATCAGTATACTTATGTATTGTGTACATTTTATATCGGTATACTTATGTATTGTGTACATTTTATATCGGTATACTTATGTATTGAGTACATTTTATATCGGTATACTTATGGTCAATTTTAAGCTTTACTACCTCAAACTCGGGCTAAGTGGTGGAAACAGTGGGCTGGTGTTAATCAAAAGTAATTGAAAAAAGAAAAAAGCAAGGAAAGACTGTGCTGCAAATATCAATTTTTTTTCACACTAGTCCAATGGTAACTCCAGATTTCCCCAGTAGAGAATTTACTTCTAAGATCAAGCCAGTCAGATGTAAAGAGACTGAGATGATCAACTATCTTCTTGACTGTTACGAGCGAGTTGCTGTGGAGGAACGATCTGCTCCAAAGGTACACTCATGATAATGTTTTGCTGATAATAGATTGATACCACATAAAGGACTTAGAGTTAGAGTTATTTTCCCTTGATTATATCTAATTGTACTTTCAATACAACTCAGCAAAAAGTGACTTAGTTTCATTACCTTGTAATAAACTCGTCATATGTCTCTTGTCTACATGACAAATAGAATATTGTGCTTGGAATGTGTAATGCATATGTAGCATGGACAAATGAGCTTTTCAATACTACCTATACACTTGGAATGCATGTACCTTGTTGTCAAATGGACTAGGCCTATACTTTAATAAAGGTCAAACTGCCTGGTCATATTGGTCAAGCAATATATTTTAGTGGAACCAGATGCAAAGCTTCATGGCTTTATAATTCTGTATCTTTACAGTTCTAGAAGTTGCATTTTAATTGGTACCGTAGAACAAGTATCGTGTTAAACCCTATACAAGCATGCATACATACATATGTACATACATACATACATACATACATACATACATACATACACACACACACACACACACACACACACACACACATACATACATACATACATACATACATACATACATACATACATACATACATACATACATACATACATACATACATACATACATACATACATGTCATTACATGCAACTAAGACCATAAGGTAATGGGGATAAATTTGGGAAAGTTTATAGTTTTGGCTTTCTTCAAACCTCACCTTAAATATTCGATGAGACATTTGCCAGATATGATTATAATGTGATAACATTTTTATTGTAAATGCATGATAGTATGATCAACATGTTAAATGACAAGGATAGTTAAAACAAGGAAAGAAAATTAATGATTGTATTAATGGTCAAATTGATACACCATAGTTTTTCTTTATCAACAAATTCTGATGACAGTGCCATGATGATAATGACAGTGTAATGATGGTAACGACAGTGTAATGATTGTAATGACAGTGTAGTGATGGTAATGACAGTGCCATGATGATAATGACAGTGTAATGATGGTAATGACAGTGTAATGATGGTATTGATGGTGTAATAATTTTTAGCTCTACTGGTCGTAGACCAGAACAGCTTATGGAATGGTCTGTTGTTTGTCGTCCGTCGTCCATCCATCCGTTAGCACAAGTTTGAAAATCTTGTTATTGCTACTTCTCCTGAATGGATGGTCATATCAACATGGGGTTTTAACTAAAAGACTTCTTATGATGTCTAGTTGGTCCTAAATGAAAATGGTGCTGATCTGACATCCAATATGGATGTCACAGTGGCTATCTTGAAAATCTTATCGCTACTCCTCCTGAATGGATGGGTCATATCAACATGGGGTTTTCACTAAAAGACTTCTTATGATGTTTAGTTGGTCCTAGTTGAAAATGGTGCTGATCTGACTTCCAATATGTCCGCCATGGTGGCCATCTTGAAAATCTTTTTATTGCTACACCTCCTGAATGGCTGGTCATATCAACATGGGATTTTAACTCAAATACTTCTTATGAAATCTAGTTGCAGCTAAATAAAAATGGTGCCAATCTGACATCCAGTATGGCTACCATGGCAGCCATCTAGAAAATCTTGTTATTGCTACTCCTCCTGAATGGATGATCATATCACCATCAGCTTTTTCCTACAAGACTTCTTATGATATCTAGTTGATCCTAAATAAAAATGATGCCAATCTGACATCCCATATGGCTGCCAATCTGACACCCAATAGACTTCTTATGATACCTAGTTGGTCGTAAATGAAAATGGTACCAGTTATACATCCTATATTGCTGCAATGACGACTGTCTTAAAAATCTTGTTGTCACTACTCCCCCTGAATGGATGATCATTATAACATGGGGTTTTCACCATAAGACTTATAACGATGTCCACTTTGTTCCAAATGAAAATGGTGCCAATCTGACAACCAGTATGTGTACCACAGCAGCTAATTTGAAAATCTTGTTATTGCTGAAGAATATCAGAGATGATTTCAAGACTCGACAGTTAAAAGGAAGAAATGGTCTTATCTTAAATTCATGGAAATTCTTTTTGCCCAGTAGAGCCTCAGTTCCTTCAAGGGACTCTTGTTTCTTTTTTTTATGATGATGATGATCATGCCAGAGACAATTGAAGATGATCATGGAATTCAAGTTAAGTGCAAAAGATTTCAGTATAAAGAAAGTTTGTATCAGTAATTCATGGAATCAACACAAAATGTCTTGCTTGAATAGGGCTTGGAAATGTTCTAAAAACCTCTTCCAGCTTGCTTTCTTTCTTCTACATTGTGCAGGAGGTAAGGTAAGATACATTCACTTTTAATATCAGATATATATAATATGTTTGATTTATGTTAACAGAGAGCCAGTTTTCCTCCAATGAGTGCAATGCTATCATCGGCTAGACAACAATGTGTTTGTCACACAGCTCTTGTTCTTCAAGGAATCATGACAAGGCCTAGGTAAAATCCTAATACACTTGAACATAGGGGTGAAACGATTCATTGATATATCGATGCATCGATAATTCTGCCATATCGATACATGTATCGATACAAGAGGTGAAGAATGATACAAAACAATATCTACCCTATATAAGTTACTTTAATCTTCAGCAGTCACAAATAATTATTAGTCATTTGCTTCTTATTCTTTAAACTGAGAATCGATAATGTATTGTATCGTAGGCTGTGTATCGTGTGTATTGTTTTCACCCCTACTTGAACATATACTGTATGCACCATAAACAAACTGTATGTGTGAAAGTCATGTATCATATTTTCAAATACTACCTTTATTTCTTCATTAAATTCCTCTTATGTTCAGAAAATGTCGCCCTTTCTTCATCAACTGGAGGAGGAACTCCCCCCCCCAATTGTCATTATAGAATAGACCCAGCTTCCTCCATTTCTTTTTTAAACAAATCTGTAATTTATCTGTAATATGTAACAGTTTTAGCACATATACAGTATTACAGAGTACAGTATCTTCTGGCCATGACTTTGCCCCACACCCCAATTGCAAACCATGTTATGATATTCTCCTCTTCTTGAGTTGATTATTTGTGTTATTAATTTTAGTTTGTGGTTTATTATAAAACCTCAATTTTGCTTATGTCCCTTATTATTTTAACACTTGGCAGCTTGCATATGCCCATTATTTTTCTCAGATCTTTTTCAGCTAAGTAATTAATAGATATTCATTTCATTAAAACAAATATGAATACATGTATATAGAAATCATTCAGTATCAACATAAATATCCTTGATTCTGCATGATACATTTTTTCTTTATTAATAAGATGGAATCCGTAAGATCATCCTTGGCTGGGGTTTGACCGGCCCCCAACCAGGGTATTGTACTTTGATCCCCCTGCTACTTTTTCAACTTCTGCAACTTTCTTTCTTATTGACACCCTTGGATTTTATTGTACTTTATTCATTTCAGATCTCTAAGCAGTATGTCATTGTTACTTCCTTATTTATTGTCTCACAACCTTCCAAGGGGCTTTCTATCAGAACTTGTACAGACTACATGCAGTGATTCAGACAGTTTTACAAGGGTAAGAAATTTTCAGTCTTGGACTTTTCTAAAACCATTTTTTTTTTTTTGTTGTTGGTCGAAACCTGTGCCATGCTGTCTGCGCTTCTTCATTAAAAATAGTCAGTGTTTCCAATAACAGGCATTTTTCTAGCTCTATTGGCCTTGAAAAAGTCAGTCATACTATATAAATGGACAAAACTCTAATTTTAATCGTGAGATAAAATGATTAGACTCTGAGTGGTTACCTCCCTTGGTATAGTTTGATGTCCTCTGTGAAGTACTTCAAACACTACATTTACTATATTTAAATACAAAATGCTTATTAAAAGTAATTATTTAAATATTTTCTCAAAATATCTTATGAATTTTTTAAAATAAATTCTTAGTTGAGAGATAAAGACAAGAAAAGACTTAAAACATTTATGATTCAGATTACATGTATTTGGAGGAATTATAGTATTTACTTGTGAAAATAAAAAAGGAGAATGATTATCAATATCTCACAATTTACGTTCATCTCTTTCATTCTGTTTAATGCACCCATGTTGTCAGAATCTTCCAAGCCATCAGTATTCTTAATACTTAAATTTTGCAGAAAGGGCCCTTCTTTTTTCTTAAGAATTATTGCAATAGGTGAATGAATGTATGAGATAGATCATCATAGCACATCAGCTTGAAAGCTTGGTAGTGTAGGAAGAATACAGGTAGTCTTTTGATGTGGCACCAAATAATATTAAGTTACATACAGTCTCTGTACATTGCATCAATTCAATTCCCAGTGTGCAGTTAAGGGGATAAGAAAGAAATTACTACTCATGCTTTCAAATTGAATTTTTCTGCCCTACCACACAGGTAGCAAGGGCACATAGTGATACACATTTCCATAGTTCTGTCTAACAAAATTTTGTGTTAAGGTCATTTTTAAGCTCTTTGTTTTGGCATTTAAAAATTAAACCAGTATATATACTCAGAAGTCATTGACAGCATCACTTCAAAAGAGTTTCTTTGCTAAAAAAAAGAAAATAAGTTAGAAGTGTAAAAGTGAATAAACTTTGAATTTCTCTTCTATACATTGTATCTTAAAATTGAATTTCCGCTTCCTCTAAATGTAATCTAAATTGTACTTTTATTATTAATTTGAAATACAAGTAACTGTGCCATTATTTCAAAGTTTAGGGAATTTATTTGATGCACCAATTGTCCTTATTTAATTTGTGTAATTTTAAAAACATTTTCCATTGAATTTTGTAATTAATTCATCCATATTAAAAGATCACTTCATTTACCATTTCATTTGTCAGCAGATTTTATACTGGTCTTACTTGTGATCTCTTTAGAGCCTATTGAATAAATATTAATGGAAATGAAGGGTCTACATAAAACCAAGGACTTCTCTGCTATAATTTTCTCTTTACAGGTATTTGTACCAGTCTTGCAAAGTCTGAACAGACTGGTACAGTCTCTGTCACTGGACTCCGATGAGTACAGAGAACCAGTAGGAGTGCTCAGTGAGTTATGTGAGATCAAGAGTGGAAACCGCAGGCCAATATGTACGCTGGTAAGTCTTCAAATTAGGCTACTTTTATCTGTGACATGGATATGGTAAGTTGTTCTGGTCAACTGACGAGGGCTGCATTCAATAAGGAAAGGTTTACACTTTTAGGGAGGAGAGAGTTGTCTGGTTTTATCGACTGGCCTGGCCTGTTTAGGACTTTATACTTTTGAAGACAGCAGCACTTATACTGAAACTATATTTAGCAACATTTTTATAAATTCATAATGTATACTTCATTGATGAGAAATTAACAACATGTACAAGTAGAGCATGTGATCATCATATTTGAGCGACACATTTGAACAGATGAAATATTCTTAAATCTTTTAATAAAGACATCTGGTCTTTGATTATTCCACAGTTTACAGCATAAAGTGTGAATATAACATTTCATTATACAAGAGTTCTGCGGAACACTCTATAGAACTTATGTGACTTTCAGAAACTTTTAACACATTTTCTTAATATTTGATGATGATGATGACATTTCAGAAGTGTTACCTATGTTGTGACTTTTAATTACAGGTGAGACAATGAATTGTTGTTTTTCTTATTGTCATAATAGTAATCATTATTATTGTATTGGTCTGTGTGATACCCCAGCAGGAAATGTAAATGTAATTGTATCTGTATATTTTGTAGATTGTGCAGCAATCCAATTGGCTGTGTGAACCGCTAACCCAAGCTGTTGGCATGGAGATGGAAAAATTATCATTCCTAGGACCTTTTCTTGGTCTTTCTATCTTTGCAGAGGATAATGTAAGATCTGATAGCATTCAGACAATTTGTCACTAATGCTGCACATTTTAAGTTTTCTAAAGTACACCTTTTTTCTGTCATGTAAAGAATGTTTACTCTTGGATTTTTGTCCATATTCTTTTTTCTGGTTGCAAGTTTCATCCATAACGCTATGTGAATAATAATATTTAATTTGTTCCCCATCAACCACTGGCCTTGCCTGTTAAAAGCTTATAATTTTACCCTTGTGATCAGTCAAAATTGACCTTGATTTAAAATGTAAAACTGGATATCACATCATAAATCTTTCTGTGTCATGCAAGTTAAGTCAATTTTTAGCGTGCCTTAACAAAGTTAAGGAGACCTGTTGTGCTTCCCCCTGCATTGGCACTGGCATCTGCACATAAGAAGCATATACATATATACAGCCATACTTGTGTCGACCATCCTTTCTTTCTAGGTCTTAGGCAACAGTTTGTAGTGGGTTTCATAGCACCTTTCCCCTGGGGTGGGATCTAAGGGGGCAAATTTTGTATGCGTTCATTAGTTCTGTATTCTTGGTTAAGCTTTTGCATTTAGCTCAGGTTTTTTGCATTGTGTATACAAACTGTTTTATCGGGAATCATGAAACTTGGTGAGGGGATTCATCTTGACGAGTACTACACCCTCATCACAAAAGTAGATGAGTGTGACCCATATTTCACGCTTCACTGACTTTGGTTACATTTTGTGTTTTAAGTTTATTGCTCAAGCTCTGTTTATGCTAGGATCATCAAACTAGATGATTGTATGCATCTCTACTGGTACCACACCATTACAGCAAAGAAAAGGTCAATTTGGTCGATACGTCACATTTTACCGACTTAGGTTAAGTTTTTGCATTTAGCTCATGATCAGACAGGTTTTTTTCATTCTGCATACATACTGTTATAGCTGGAATCATGAAACTTGGTTAGGGGGATGCATATTGATGAGTTCTACATTCTCATCACAAAAGTAGGTCACTCTGACCCAAATTTCATGCTTTACTGACATTGGTTAAAGTTTGTGTTTTAACTGTTCACTCTAGAATAATTAAACTAGATGCTTATATACAGCTCTTTTAGTATTACACATGTGCAAAAAATAAGGTGACTGTGCCCTACATTTCACATTTTACTGGCTTTGGTTAAGTTTTTGTGTTTAGCTCATGACCACATATCTTTTTGCATTATGTGTACATACTATTCAATCAAGAATCATAAATCTTGGTGATGGGATCCATCTTAATAAGCACTTCTCTGTCATTGCAGAAGTAGGTAATTCTGGCCCATATTTTAAATTTTATGTTTGATGTTTATTTCGTAGGCACTGATCATGAAAAAATGGTGAAATTGATGACGATATGCATCTCTCTCAGTACCACACTCTTTAAACTAAAGCTTATTGTGATCTATATGTCATCTTTTTACTGGCTTTGGTTAGGTTTTTGCATTTAGCTCATGACTACATGAGTTTTTGGCATGCTTTATGCATACTATCCCTCCTAGAATCATGAAACTTGGTGAGATGATGCATTAAAATTCATCTTCCCTTTTTAAAAATCTTTTACCCATTCAGGGATTGAAAATTCAATTGCCCAACTCAAAAAGGTGAGTGAAAATTTCTGGTAGTCGAGTGAATTTTCCAATTACTTACTCGATCAAGTGCTGATTTAGGACTGACCAGTGTTGTTCTTCAATGAAAAATATGTTCTGTCAAGAATATTGCCAACTTTGTTCATTGAAAGTCTCTACTTTTTAACAGAAATTTGTCATTTTGTTTTGATCAAGTTCATGCAGGTGCTTTGCTCTCACACTTTAGTACTAATAAATGCTTACTAGAGGGAGAGCAGACTGGTCTCAGTTTGTAATTACTTACAACTGGTGTTAGAAGGGTCACAGAATAAGTTTTAAAAAAACAAGTATTCAGACATTATCAAATTTAGGTTGTTAACATCATCAGCTATTATATTTGTATAATAGATGGTTCAGTAAGAGTTTATTTTGGGTGAGTAAAATGTTTAGTATTTGCCTGGCTGGCATCCATGAAAACGCTGTCTCCTAAACCTGTTATTTAAAGAAAGGGGTGCAGGCTGTATTCTTATTCACAACTTTTAAAACATAGCTGAGAACTTGGAGCAGGAGTTCAAATACACTCCATATGGTCATGTCTAGGGGAGGTTAAAGATCACATGGGACTGTTACCTTATCACTCTATGGGAATCAGTCACCTTTGTGTATCAAGTTGCCTGAACAGTATACACATGTATTTTCTTCAGTGCAGATGTAAGATCTTGTTGTCATAAAAATGAGTAGTTTTGATAAAACATTATTTCACATTTCATAAATTATATCTACAATAATATGGAGTTGAAAATGTTTAAAAAAATAAATGAATTATATGACTTTGTAAATGCTCAGAATGTATCAGTGCAAAACTGAAAGTATTGTTTCTTGGAAGACAAATATATAAATAATAACATTAATAAGAATAACTTTTGTATATTTAGCTCACATGGCTGTAAGACTAAGTGCATTTATGGTATGACCATGAATTTGGCATATGTTGTGCATCCATCAGCAATTGCAATTTTCAGCTTCCTAAAAACCACTAGATCAATTTCAACCAAACTTGGCAAAAAGCATTCTGTTATGAAAAAGGCTTTTCAAGTTCATACAAATTATGCTGATCTTCCATTAACTATAGTTGCTATAATTTAAAATAGAAAAACAATTAAATGACTTCTTCTCAAAAATCACTAAACAGAGTTTGACCAGATTGGACAGAAAACAATCTGGCATAAAATGATGCCACTGAATCAAATATGGCTGCCATCACTGAACATAGACAAACCTTTTAATGACTTCTCCTCAAAACTGATGAACAGTATTTGACTAGATTTGATTGAAAGCATCCTAGCATGAAGGCATTTCAGTTTTGTAGATATCATGCCAGTTAATCATCAATTATGGTTGCCATTACTAAAAATAAAAAAACTTTAAAATAACTTCTCAAAACCCGCTGAACAGAATTTGCCTAAATATGAGAGGAAGCATTCTGGTATGAAGACTTTTCAAGTTTGTACAAATTATGCTGATTTGCTATTAAATTTGACATCTGTTACTAAAATTAGAAAGACCCTTAAAAGAATTCTTCTCAAAAACTGGTTAACAGAAGTTTACCAAATTACACAGAAAGATTCCTGGAATAAGGCCTTCCAAGTTTGCACAAATGATGATGCCAGTCTGCCATCCAATATGGCTGTAATTACTAAGAAATATAGAAAACCTTTAAATGTCAGAATGCATCATACTTACCCAAATTTCTTGGCCAACTGCCCTGTCATTTGGCTTTGAGGTAGATATCAGCCAGGTGAGGGATCTCGGGCCCAATTGGGGCCTCTTGTTTATAATTATTATATACTTTTATATCTTCTGTTTTTGTAGACAAAAGTGGTGGAGAAATTTTTCTCTGGTCATCAGCTGACTCCAGATAACACAAAACTTGTTCAGACATCTCTGCAACACAGATTAGGATTTTTGCGAGTAAGTTTATTTTGATGTCACACTTTAGATGGCCCAAGACTTTATCAATTAGTTGGTAATTGAAGTCAAGCTTCAGATGGCCCAAAACTTTATTTTTACTTGTTAATCAAACAAGTTTGAGTTTATGAGCAGCTTGATAGCAATTTCCTTGACAACTACACAGCTGTATAAATTTAGAACAAACAATAGATGATATTAAAGAAAATGTACCTTGAATATTATGGTTTTGAAAAGAGAAGATACATGTATCCAAGAATAGCTTGTTTGGGAGCTAGTGATGTATTCTAGTTGTATTTTTGTAACCTTTCACAGAAACCTATATGTACAAAAGATTTTGAAATGTGGTTAACTTGGCCAGCTTCAAAACTTAACATGTTATGGGGAAGTTGAATAGATTAAAATTTGTTCTATATAATTAAATGTATACATTTGTCCAAGATGACAAACCATGGCTAGGCAGAAGTTTGGGTAGGAGTAATAATCAATTTCCGATTAACAAAGGGAACCTTCAGCCAAGGAGAATTTTGCTTAATATCAGTCAGTTAATCTCAGTTTAGATTCCCAATATGGAAAAAACAGAGTTAGGAAAAAAAAAAGAGTTATTATCATCAGATTCATCTCAAATTACACTTGTAATTTCTACTTATTTATTTCAGGATGAAATGCATAAAATAGTCCATTCCCTGTTAGTCAATGCTGAAACAAGAGAAGCTGCACTAACATATATTACAACAGTGATAGACAGGAATGCCAAGAGGGCACAGTTGCAGGTTAGTTCAGTGTGAAAAAGTAAATATTCTATGTCTTTACAAGGTAGTAAATATGCTATTCACTTAGTGTTTTTAACACTATAGGATAGGTTCAGTGTCAGAGTTTTAGTTTTATGGCATTTTAGCTGTTTATGATGCACATATCTTTTTAATAATGTTTTTTACAATTTCAAATTAATTTGCACATGAGGACCACTTGCTGCATGGAAATATAATTTTGCTATATAAGGATTAAGGTCAACATTAAAATTTTGTGATCATTGGTTTTGTATATGTAATGTTTGGAAACAAAAATAAGATCGTTTTAATTTGTTTGCCCTCAGTCTCTTGTTGGGGATAAATAACTTGATAAAAATCATTTACATAAGCCTTATTTTTCCCCTTTAACTCAACATCTAGCACTTACATTGAAGAGCATATTTTAGTTTTGATAACAAAAAATCAATTGTACATCAAGTAATCTTGAAAGATTTTTGCCATCTTAGAACATGAATGTTGTATAATTTAGGGTGCAGCAGTACTAATGGAAGGTCATAATGAATGATACAACAATAGTGATAATGATGAATACAGGAAAAAGTTACTGACGCATTTATCACACTGTTAAGTAATTTCCATTTTTTAAACCATATCCCATTGTCAATATTTGTGAAATATGAAATAGAAAAGGTAATAAAAATAATTAAATGATTTATAGTTGTGGAGCTCCTGTTCCTCAAAACATTATTGCTGTCACCAGCAACAGTGCATTGCACAGCATATTACTTCTATTCTTACAAGGCATATCCGAGCTATGCATGTAGCAGGGATCCCGAAATTCCAGTGGCTCTTGCTGGACATTTTTATCCAGAAATTAACATGGTGGCCAGATATTTCTGAAATTTAATATATAAACATTCAAAGGAGGTATACCAAATTATAACAAAAAGACAACATTATATACTTAATTTTTAAATGTACCAGAAATTTTGTGTCATTTTTGGTGCCATATTTGCTGTTGCTTTAGTTTAGTGTTATCCTTTAATGCTTTCGTTAGTTTTTCTCAAACTATTTGTTTATAAAAACGATTTATTTTTTTGTTTCAGAAAACTATACTTAAGAGTTTCACCCAAGAACAATATTTTATACCACTCAACTGTTTTTATAAAATAATTATTTTTGATTAACAACATGCAGGCTTCCTACCTCAAAAATAATAACAGTTAATGGGCACTTCAAGTTGAGTCCAGCAGTAAAGTTTTATTTGATCAGGTCCTCAGAGAAGTGTTGGAGGATGGTAAGAAAAGATAGTTGTTGTTGCTAATATCTTTTTTTATTTTTTATCAGGGCCTAGGCTCCACATATTTTGTGCTAAAGGTCTTATATAATATGCTTACACACCGCCACACAATATATAGTTAAAAAAGCACATCGTGTGAAGGACTGTCCGTAGTACAGACTCTGGGGTAATCATTTAATTATAAGTTTTTGAAAAGTCCAGGAGATAAGATTTTACATCTCTTTTGTCTCGTGCTGTGTGGTTTTAGAGTGTTTCAACAATTTGGAAAATATAATGACCAGACAGTTGCAAGGAATAATTAATTAATTGTGTCTAATGTCCGACATGTCAAATTGGCTCATTTGTCGGTCATGCCGAGCAAATAAAGTGATTTTAGGATCCCTGGTATGTATGGTATAGCATTGATATAGGGTCCAAATTTGTTACATAAGCCACATTCCCTCACAAAGTTCATGATTTTCTCAGGTGGTACATCATCATAAAGTTTCTTTGTGGCTTTCAGCGGAATACCAAGGGTAATATAAAAGATATTTAGTTCTCAGTGTTTTATATTATAATTTTTTTTTAAAAGTCGTTATTTATCTTAGGAATGTTGAAAGAATGTTCATAATGCTAGCTACTTTTGTAAAGTACCCAAACACATGGAAAGTGATGTACTAGTACTAAAAATACTTCAGTGCATTCAATCATTGCATATAAATATACTTTATTTGGAAACTATAAAGTCTTTTTCAAGAATATATTTGAACAGTAATATCAGGACTGGTATAGCTGGCTCTCATTAACATTCACACTTGTCTCCCTTTATAAAGGTGTCTGCCATCTTTTGGGACAGACTTGCATTGCATTTATATTGTCCAGCCCATGTCAGTGGAAAAGGGAGACATGGAGACAATAGCAGTTGCTTTTATGCTGCCTGGCATCATTGTCAACAGTCTTGTCAAGCTTTTTTATGCCCCCACTGTGATAGTAGAAGGGAGCAAATTGTTTTGCGGCTCTCCATAGGTATATCTGCACATCCATTCTGAATCCAGTTTAACATAATAGTACAGAAATTATTATTCTTAGAGCCATGAAATTTTACACACCTTGTCATGGTCACAAGTAAATGGCCTGATTAAATTTTCAGGCCATTACAATGATTTCTCACTTTTTGTTAAGCCCACGTTAGTGGGAAATGAGACATATCAGTCACTCTTCCAGTTGTCGCAGCAGTTTCTTAAGGTTTTGGTTAAAGTTATTCAGCAATGCTTTGATCATGGGTTCCACATGCAGGCTATACCTTCTTGTTTTACATATTTTTAAACTTTTTCTACTTTGATCTTTTTTGATTTAAAAATCTTGTTAGGATGTTAGGCCAACACCACTATGTGAATATGTAAAGGACATAATTTGATTTGAATGCAATTAAAGATACGATATACATGGCAGCCAGTATATCTGGTGGAGGAAGAATCCGGGAAAACCTCGGAAAGAACCACCAACCCATGGGAAGCTACTGGCAAGCTTTCTAAAATACCCACCTTGGCCGAGCCCAAGACTCAAACCAATGTGGACAGAGGTGAGATGGCAGTGATCGCTAAAGGTGAGCACCTTAGACCACTCTGCCACACGGGGCACCTTGTATGCATATGTAAATGACCTAATTATATTTTCATGCCATTACAGAAAGTTTTCAGAATTTTGTTGACATTTTTGCACTTTTTGGACTTGGACTTTCTGATCTGCATGGTGGAATGGTGAATTGTTGGATTCTGTCAGTACTTATATTCCTCAACCCCTTCATGGATTCTGTCAGTATTTATATTCCTTAACCCCTTTATGGATTCTGTCAGTACTCATATTCCTTAACCCCTTTATGAATTCTGTCAGTACTTATATTTCTTAACCCCTTTATGGATTCTGTCAGTATTTATATTCTTTAACCCCTTTATGGATTCTGTCAGGACTAATATTTAATTTCTTCGTGGATTCTATCAGTACTTATATTCTTTAATTTCTTCATGGATTCTGTCAGTACTTATATTTCTTAATTTCTTCATGGATTCTGTCAGTACTTATATTTAATTTCTTCATGAATTCTGTCAGTACTTATATTCTTTAATTTCTTCTTGGATTCTGTCAGTACTTATATTCTTTAATTTCTTCATGGATTTTGTCAGTACTTCTATTCTTTAATTTCTTCATGGATTCAGCGAGTACTTATATTCTTTAATTTCTTCATGGATTCTATCTACTTATTTTCTTTAATTTCTTCATGGATTCTGTGAGTACTTATATTTTTTAATTTCTTCATGGATTCTATCAATACTTATATTCTTTAATTTCTTCATGGATTCTATCAATACTTATATTCTTTAATTTCTTCTTGGATTCTGTCAGTACTTATATTCTTTAATTTCTTCATGGATTCTATCAATACTTATATTCTTTAATTTCTTCATGGATTCTATCAATACTTATATTTTTTAATTTTTTCATGGATTCTGTCAGTACTTATATTCCTTAACCCTTTGAGTGATTCTGCTAGTACTTATATTCCGTAATCCATTGAAGGATTCTGTCAATACTTATATTCTTCAACCTGTTGATGGATTTGGTCAGTATTTATATTCCTTAACCCCTTTATGGATTCTGTCAGTACTTATATTCCTTAACCCCTTTATGGATTCTGTCAGTACTTATATTCCTTAACCCCTTGTTTGATTTTGTCAGTACTTATATTCCTAAACCGCTTGTTGGATTCTGTCATTACTTGTACTCCTTAACCCCTTTATGGATTTTGTCAGTACTTATATTCCTTAACCCCTTTATGGATTCTGGCAATATTTATATTCCTTAACCCCTTTATGGATTCTGTCAATACTTATATTCCTTAACCCCTTTATGGATTTTGTCAGTACTTATATTTCTTAACCCGATGATGGATTCTGTCAGTACTTATATGCCTTAACTCATTAATGGATTCTAGCAGTACTTATATTCTTTAACTACTTGATGGATTCTGTCATTACTTGTATTCTTTAACCCCATGATGGATTCTAGCAGTACTTATATTCCTCATCTCCTGGATGGATTCTGTCAATATTTATTCCTTAATCCATTGAAGGATTCTGTCAGTACTTTATTCCTCAACCCCTTGATGGATTCTGTCAATACTTATGGGTACTGTTTAGTACTTGGATTAGTGGAATGGTGAAGGAGTTTTATTGTTACATTTATGGCTTGAAGCAACCACAAAATCCACAAAAGATGATACCCCGATGAAAATGTGTGAATTCACAGTGTCTGATTATATTTATCTGCCTATTCTCTGACACTGTCTCAGCTAGTAACTGTATAACAACATTTATCTGTCTATTCTATGACACACTGCCTCAGCTAGTACAACATAATTTATCTGCCTATTCTCTGACACACTGCCTCAGCTAGTATAACTATAACAGAATTAATCTGTCTATTCTCTGACACACTGCCTTAGCTAGTATAACAGACTATCTGTCTATTCTCTGAAACACTGTCTAAGCTAGTATAACAGAATGAATCTGTCTATTCTCTGACACTGCCTCAGCTGGTGTAACAGAATTAATCTGTCTGTTTTCTGACACTGCCTCAGCTAGTGTAACAGAATTAATCTGTCTATTCTCTGACACTCAGCTAGTATAACTATAACAGAATTAATCTGTCTATTCTCTGACACTGCCTCAGCTAGTATGACAGAATTTATCTGTCTATTCTCTGACACACTCTCAGCTAGTATAACATAATTTATCTGTCTATTCTCTGACATTGTCTCAGCTAGTATAACAATTTAACTGGGCTTTTTTTCTGACACACTGTCTCATCTAGTATAATAGAATTTATCTGTCTATTCTCTGACATGCTGCCTCAGGTATTATAACTGAATTTATCTGCCTATTCTCTTACACACTGCTTCAGCTAGTATAGCAGAATTTAACAACAAAAAATTGTAGCTTTAAATAGCAAAATGTTTAACAGGTATAATTCTTTGAATGTGGGTTTGACATGCACTCTATGGCCACCTTGTCATTCCAGGAAGTGTTCATTTGTGACGTGCTTATTCCTTTTACAGTGGAATCTTTAAAAACAGGTCCCTGAGCAGTCATGATTCCTGCACATTGCAGCCACAAAATTTAAACACAATTATCTTACAATGGATTTGACATTGTCTATGCGATGTATTCAGTAGCTGTGGGAGCTCAGTGATTAGCATGCCAAACTCCTGACAAAATGGGTTCAGATCCTGTAATTGGATAAACCATGGTTGGCTACTGTGGTGTGTCCCAAGGCAAGGTACTTGACTCAAATTAACTTGGCACAAAATAACCTTCAGCTGTTGCTGTGTCATAAAACACCAAACCAAACTGAGTATTGAAGTCATTGTCCAAACAAGTCTAGTTTTTGGTCCCTATCATGACCAGATTGCACATTTCACTTCATATACCTTTGGTTACATTCTTACAGCAATTATACTTTTGTTCTCGTGACATGATGATTATAGTTATTGTAATTTATGATGCTCCTTGGAATCAATTTTGCTCTACATTTCTCATGATAGAACCCTTACCTAGGCCAATTTGTAAGAACAATGTATTGTTTCTTTGCACATAATTCTTTTCTCACATTTGTTCGGAGATGGCATGAGGTTTGAATTACCTTCTAGGGTGGGTTGGGAGAGAGTGTTTGTGGCAGCATCAGTGTTACGATTTTAAGATTTTGTTAAGTTTGTTGAAAGTCATATACAGATAAATAACAGTCTATTCTGGCACTGAAAATTGGGGGGGGGGGGTATTCCCTCTCCATTTAACCCATTTCAGATGCGATACGATTCCATTCATACTTTACCTTTTCATATGGGATTTGATTCCGGTTGTATGTTCACTACAGTCCATCTGCCACTTTGTGAAAGTGTGCATTTAAGCATGTAATACATTATTTTACATGTACACTTTTGAAAAGAAGGAAATAAAGGTAGAAGGTACACAAATGTTATATCATGTAGTGACAGCACAAGTTTTAAAAAAAACAACAAAACTGGTAAAAATTCAATTTAAAAATTGAGTTTTAACATGCGGAGATCAAAATGGCCATCAGGACTGAAGAGGCAAGTGATGGCAGTGATGTGCTTGCTGAATTTGTTGAAAATATAGACAATTTCATGTGGAAAATTGACATTTTAGGCAGTGGGGATCATTATCTTTACTTCATCACAATGAACAGGATTGATGATATCTGGTTATTTGAAAATTTGATTTTAAACATGAGTTTTAATGTGCGGAGATCAACATGGCAGACATCACTGAAGCGAGAAGTGATGGCACTAATGTGGATGCCAATTTAGACAATTTTACGGGGAAGATTGCTGTTTTGGGCAGTGCAGATCGTGATCTTAACTTCGACGAAATGAACAGAGATGATGATAACTAGTTAGTAGAAAATTTGATTTCAAAACTGAATTTTAACGTGTGGAGATCACAACGGCAGACAGTACTAAAGCAGCAAGTGATGGCAGTGATGTGGATGTGGATTTTGATGAAAATATATACAATTTTGTGGGGGAAATTGATATTTTAGGCAGTGGAGATCGTGATCTTGACTACATCGAAATGAACTGAGCGGATGATAACTAGTTAACCCTTTTCATATTGAAGCTCAATCAGCCAGGCAGTTATGTAGAACTGGAAATTTTTCAGTCAGTGGTGTATCAGCATACAGGAATGTAGTGACGTGGTCGATATAGCTTTACTGGACAAGTTTTTCAAATAATTTTTCAGAGTTATGTACCATTTTAAAACATCAAATTTTCTTGAAAGTGATATATTTTTTCATTGAAAATTTTCAAATGTAAAACATTCAGTTGAAAGTAAAGTTAAATAAACTAAAAAACATGCTTTACATTTTTTTTATAACTTACTTTCAATGCAATTTTTCTATCTGCAACATTCATTTTACCTCATATATGTAAGTGTATGAAATGTGAGGAATTTTACACCGTTTAAGATGGTGACAAAATAATAAAAATCCATCAATAATGTCAAATTTTATCTTAATTTTTTAAAATATACTTGCATGAGAATTGGAAAGCAAGCAGAACAGATCTTGACTGGAAAGTCGACAAAGCTGTTCATTTTGTTTCAATGTTTTTATTTCATATTAATGTATAATGTAAAAATATCAGAATTTTTTTGGGTTTATTTTGGTCCATTTCCAGGAATGCAGTAAAAGTTCATAATATTATGCCTACATCTTAACCTCGGAAAAACCATCAGAGTCTTCATCGTCAATATCCAAATAAAAAATACCAATGAATTAATTATCATCCGCTCATTTCATTATAATTTAGTCAAGATCATGATCCCCACTGCCTGAAATATCAATTTCCTCCACAAAAATTGTATATATTTTCATCAAAATCGGCATCCACAACAGTCAACACTTGCCACTTCAGTACTGTCTGCCATTTTTATCTTTGCACGTTAAAATTCAGTTTTGAAATAAAAATTTTGTATTAACCAGTTATCATCATCTCTGTTCATTTTGTCGAAAAGTCAAGATCACTATCTGCACTGCATGCAGCATCAATTTTCCCCACAAAATTGTCTATATTTTCATCAAAATCATCATTCACCACATCACTGCCATAATTTGCCACTTAAGTGATGTCCGTTATGTTGATCTCTGCACATTAAAACTCATGTTTGAAATCAAATTTTCAAATAACCAGTGATCATCAACTCCGTTCATTTTGATAAAGCAAAGATAACGATCCCCACTGCCTAAAATGTAATTTTTCTGCACAAAATTGTCTTTATTCTCAACTAATTCAGCAAGCATATAACTGCCATCACTTGCTGCTTGAGTAGAGACTGCCATCTTTGATCTCCGCACGTTAAAACTCAATTTTTAAATCTAATTTTTACCAGTTTGTAGGTCATTGAAACTCATTCTGTGACTGCATTTGTGTACTTTCTACCATTATTTCCTTCTTTTCAAAAGAGTACACATAAAATGATGATGTATTACATGGTTAAATGCACACTTCTGCGAAGAGGTAGACGGAATGTAGTGAACATATGACCTGAATTGTATCCCGATGGCTAAAGTAAAGTATGACTGGAGTCGTATTCCAATGGAAAAGGGCTAATTGGTATTTTTGACTCAGATATTGACGATGATGAAGACTTTGATGGTTTTCAATCTAACTGGACATTTTAAGAACTTCACTGCTCATAAAGTTAGCCCATATACCGAGGTTGGATGTGTGCATAATATGAAATTTTACTACATTCCTGGAAATGGACCAAAATAAACCCAACAAAATTCTGATATTTTTACATTTTTTAGAATTTATTAAGGAATAAAAATACTGAAACAAAATGAACAGCTTTGTCAGATTTACAGTAAGGGATCTGTTCTGCTTGCTCTCCAATTCTCATGCAAGTAAATTTAATAAAATTTTAATAACCTTTGACATTCATGATGGATTTTTATTATTTTTTCGCAATCTTAAACGGCTTAAAATTCCTCACATTTCATACACTAACGTATAGGAGGTAAAATGAATATTTCAGATAGAAAAGTTGCATTGAAAGTAAGTTTAAAAAAAATGTTAAGCATGTTTTTTTTAGTTTACTTGACTTTACATTCATCTTAATTTGTTAGAACTGAAAATTTGCGATGAAAAAAATATATTAAGCAAAATTTTATGCTTTTGAAAATGGTATATAACTTTTAAAGATTATTTGAAAATCTAGTCCTGTAAAGCCAGATTGACCAACATCACTGCATTCTCTCATGCTAATACACCGCTGACTTAACAAATTTCCAGTTCTGCACAACTGACTGTCTGATTGGGCTTCAGTATAAAAGGGTTTAAAGAAAGGTGAAAATTTTCTGAACATAGGAGGAATTTAGTGAAGAAATAAATGTAAGGCTTGAAAATATGATGTGTGATTTTCACACCTTCAGTTGATTTTTGGTGTGATTTTTGAGAAATTGGTGTAAATCTTGCAGTCATGCATTCTAGAATAGACCCTGGATAAATCTTGGCACAGTTGGTAGATTAGACATATTTTTATACAGAACTTTTGATTTCTACTTTGTTTTCAAACTTACCCTTAGGTTATTGGCTGGTATTTACAGGGTCTGTTATAGAATGGAAAATTTAGGGTAAAAATATTACCCCCATCCCCTAAAAAAAGAGGAATTTTCTGAATACACAGGGATTTAACAAATGAATATAGGTAGGGCTTGCAGATATGATGTGTGATCTTCATGCAGTTGGATGATTTTTTATTACAATTTGTATTCTGTTATGATGTTGTCTGTCTGTCCATCTGTCCATCCATCTGTGACCAATTTCATTTCTGCACAATAACTTTACTTATACGCCATTTACAGTTACCAAACTTCATAGATGGCTTTCACTTTGGGTAGGGAAGAACCCAATCAGTTGAGAGCTCAAAAGCACAAAGGTCAAGGTTACTCTGACTGAAAGAAGGAAACAGGTTTGTGCTCAATAACTCGAGTTTTCCACAATTTAGAGTCACCAAACTCTGTGGATTGCTTGCACTTAAGGTAAGGAAGAATCCTATCAATCTCAGGGTCAAAAGGTCATGGTCACTGTAACTGCAAGAAGAACAATAGTTTCTGCACAATCACTTGAGTTCTCCATCATCTATTGCTCCCAAACTATGTGGATAGCTTGCACTTGGTGTAAGTAAGAACACTATTGATTTTGGAGGTAAATGGTCAAAGGTCATGGTCACTGTGACTGAAAGAATAAAAGTGGTTTCTGTACAATAACATAGTTATGCATGACTTGACCTGATCCAAACTTTGTGGATGGCTTGCACTTGGGGTAAGGTAGAAATCTATTGATTTGGGGGTCAAAAGGTCAGAGGTCAAGGTCACTGACTGAAAAAAGAAAAATGCTTACCGCACAGTAACATTAGTTCCACATCACAGACCGGGCCCAAACTTTGTGGATGGCTTGCACATAGGGTAAAGAAGAAGCTTGTTGATTTAGGGGTCAAGAGGTCAAAGGATAAGGTCACTCTGACTGAAAGACAAAAATGGTTTCTGAAATTATTTTTTAAGTCATCTACATAGAGGACAATTAAACATGGGGCGGGTATATTGTGTGCCATTCATGGTACTATTGTTGAGCAATTAGCATGAATCTTCAGTTGTGTCCTAGAAAAGACCCTGCATTTAGATACATCCTGGTGTTAATTCTGTTTTTATTTTAACAGGTGGATGAGAGGTTTGTTGCAGGGGATGGCTTTATGCTCAACCTGTTGGTAGTGCTACAGAAGCTGTCATCCAAAATCACCCTGGACAAAGTGTGTATAATGCAGTCTATCATGTTTTCAATTATGGATAGTGATATCACACAAAATGTGTCAAAGTTATTGCAGTCCCTGGAATGATGTATTTTGGTGATCCATCTGTAGTTATTCAAGCAACTGCAGTTTCCATTGCCATTGTAGTTGTCCCCCACCCCCCACCCCCAACACACACATTTGGGCTACATGTTAATGAACTTTATTTCTATTTTTAGCTTTAATGTTAACATCACACTTCTGTATAGCATGTATCTGAAATACAATTTTTATCAAATAATTTACTTTTGAACAAAAGTAATTGTGTAAAATGTAGTAATTGTGTATTGACTGGCTCTGCCATAGGATTAAATACATCCTTAGAATAATATTTCCTCAATGATAAGACCATTTGTTATGATAAACCCATCCTCAATGATAAGCCCATCCTCAATGATAAGCCCATCCTCAATGATAAACCCATCCTCAATGATAAGCCCATCCTCAATGATAAGCCCATCCTCAATGATAAGATCATTTTTTATGATAAGCCCATCCTCAATGATAAGACCATTTTTTATGATAAGCCCATCCTCAATGATAAGCCCATCCTCAATGATAAGACCATTTTTTATGATAAGCGCATCCTCAATGATAAGCCCATTTTTTATGATAAGCGCATCCTCAATGATAAGACCATTTTTTATGATAAGCGCATCCTCAATGATAAGCCCATTTTTTATGATAAGCGCATCCTCAATGATAAGCCCATCCTCAATGATAAGCCCATCCTCAATGATAAGACCATTTTTTATGATAAGCCCATCCTCAATGATAAGCCATCCTCAATGATAAGACCATTTTTTATGATAAGCCCATCCTCAATGATAAGCCCATTTTTTATGATAAGCCCATCCTCAATGATAAGCCCATTTTTTATGCTAAGCCCATCCTCAATGATAAGCCCATTTTTTATTGTAAGCCCATCCTCAATGATAAGCCCATTTTTTATGATAAGCCCATCCTCAATGATAAGCTCATCCTCAATGATAAGGTCTTGTCTGATGATAGGCCCACCCCACATTTTAAATCACATTTACAAAATGGGTCCCCGGGTTCATCATGAGAGAAATACTGTTTAAGCTGCTGGTTCTTTCTGTTTTCAGGTTGATGTGCTTTATCCTTTCCATCCAAACTCTCGCATAAAGTTGAGTTCAGAGTCCAGGCTCAAACTTACACCACAGGAAGCAGACCAAGCAATGAAAGAAATGAGTAAGTTTTGCCTGGAGATTATAAAACTCTCAGGTGATGTTTGAGGTTCAGTTTTCTCTTGCAACCAATCAAAAGTGGCATTACAAAAGTAGTAAAAGTAAAGCTCTTTTTGATTGGCTGACATAAAATCTCAAGCTCATAAAATGAATGATTTCTAATGCTGGGTTGTCGTTCTCAAAACTAGAAATTATGGTTTATATTATACTTTTCACTTTGCTTTTAATTTTGATTATCTACACAAATAGATTTGATATACAATGGAACCAACGTAAAACACACTTGGAATAAATAAATTTACTGATTCATTGAAGTACCAATTTAAATTTAAATACAACTACAATCCGCATGCATATTTATTCCTTTTTTCCAAAAATATTTGTTTTCGGCTTAATTAACTGTGAGCTTATGGTAGGGCCTTGTGTCCATTGCGCATCTATAAAAAAGTTGCTATTTTCAACTTCTCGAAAGCAACTAAGAACCAATTTTTTTCAGCATCCTGGCATGAAGGTCTTGACAAATTTCAGAGCAAGCATTCTTGTATGAAGGCATTTCAGTTTTTCTTTTTACAAATGATGTTGATTCTCTTTCAAGTCTGGTCACCACTGTTACTAAAAATGGAAAGACCTTTCAATGACTTCTCAAAAACCACTTAACAGAATTTTACCTAATTGTACAGAAAACATATGGCATAAAAGCCTTTCATATTTATACAAATCATGCCAGTATGCCATCAGTAATGGTTACCTTTGCTAAATAGAAAAATCTTGAAATGACTTCTCAGAAACAAAATTAGAATAATTTGACCATATTGACAGAAAGCATTTGGACATGAATACCTTGCACTTGTGTAAAAATTATGCTAATGCACCATCCAATATGGTCACCATTACTAAAAATAGAAAATCCTTTAAACAACTTCTCAAAAACTGCTCAACCGAATTGGTCCAAATTTGACAGAAAGCATCCTTGCTTGAAGGCCTTTAAAATTTATACAGTTGACGCTGATCCACCATCAAATATGGCTGCCATTACTTAAAATTGATAAACATATAAACAACTTATCTGTTTAAAAAATGCTTAATAGAATTTTGACCAACTTTGATAGAAAGTATTCTGGCATTGAAACCTTTCAATATTGGTCAAATGATACTGATGAACCATCAAATATGGATGAAGATACCATAAATAGAGAAACCTTTAAACTCTTGTTTTCATAACATATATAATCGACAGCTTTGGAAGAAATTTAAACAGAAAATATCCTACTGACCCAGATTTCTTGCCAACTTCTCTTGCATTTGGCTATTAGGCAGATGTCAGTAGGTGAATGATCTCAGATCAACTTGGGTGTCTTGTTTGGTAACAAATTTAAAGTTTACCAGTCCCATGAGGATTATAAATTGATTCCTCTGAATTAGAATCATTCCCATACATCGATAATTTCAGCATTACATATTCTACCTGTTTCAGAGGATAAGCTTAGCCAGCCATGGCAGGAACCAAATTTCCAAACTGAATGTTTCTTTCTCACAAGTCATTCTCACCACTTGTCCATTGTACCCGTCATTCGCAAGTACACACGCCGGCTACGTGCAGTTCGGGAACTGACTCGGATGGTGGAGGAGTTGGAATCAACAGAAAGGGAATGGTCGGTGGGTGCATTAGCACTCCGCAATAAGGAACTAATGAAAAAATGGAAGTCACAAATACAGGTATGAATTCTATAGAACACAGGTAATGCCATGTTCATCACAGAAACTCCATACAAGTGAATCTTTGGCTTGACTAATTCTTCTTCAGATACATTATCTGGTTATAATATATTGGAGTCCTTCACCTGTTCACAAATCAAGCACTCCCAAGTGAAAAAAGACTTGACCCACATCTTTTGGCTTGTTTATCAATAAAAGTGCTAAAACATCAACTGCTACCAAGATAATATTCTGGCAAGAATGGTCTCCCCATGGATTGAGGGATTGGTGCCAAATCTCATCATTCACCAGTTATTACTTCCACCACATTCCCTATCAGCATACTCATTCAAGAATACCTTACATTTTGTGCTTTTTCTCAATTTTGAGCAATACACTGAGTTATCACATGAGAAGTATACTCTATCTCTTTTCTCACTGAATTTGCTCTGTTATCACATACCTGCCAACCATTACGCTTTTGGCATAATTATTCCGCTTTTTTTCACCTAATTACGCCTTACACTCACCTGTATAAGGATTACGCTTTTTTGGTACATTAAAAAAAAATAAAAATAAAGCAATAAAAAGTTGTGTTTGTCATTTTTATTATCATCTCTTTAAACCCACACATCGTATAAATCTGAGAATATTCTAAAAAAGAAGACTGCTGCATAAAAATAGCAGAAGAGTACATTTGTCATAGACCTCCATGTACTTTCCTTATGTTCTATTTATAGCAGCTGTATATGACATATTTCCAAGAAAACAGTCGGGTTTCTTGAATTTGAAACTTGTCGCACAGATTAATTATATTAATACACAGAATTTGTTAGAAGACCAGTCTATACTTTAAAAAAATTGCGGCAGATGTTAAGTGAAACAGGCATTATCGATGTGACTCTAGGATGTTGTATGAATCAAAAATGTTAGAGAAGAGGGATCTTTTTAAACTTTAAAACATGTTGGATCAGAAAAAAGACATCAATAGTGCTTTACAAATTTAGAAAGAAGAACATGAGAGGAGTAATACAGCACTCGAGTTGAGCACATGTAATGATCATTGCAGAATTTGTGGATTTGACTACAATCACTGAGCAAAAGTTAGACAATCATGTAGACTAGTTAAAGTGAGTGCTGTGTATATATAATTTAACAGTATGTTTTGTGCTTTGTATTCTGGTACTAATCCACATGGATTTTGCCCACTTGTGACAAGAACTTTAACGAGCTGCAGATCCAGGTTGGTAGCAAAACGTAATATATAGATTTCGCTTTTTATGCTCAGATTACGCTGATGAAGACAAAAGGCCCAGCATACATTACCACTTCAGGCCCTCCATACTCCTGCGCCCACTTACTTTCAGTCAAACTAGCACCAAAGAGACAAGGACCAATTCCAACACAGTAGAGTGGCCCATGTGGACCAGCCCAAGAAAATCTGATACCACACATACACCTCAGTACTGGCCACAGTGATAGATAGTCAGTATCTGACCTTGGGAACTGACATTAGCCATACTTGTACCTCATCCATGCCAGTTCTGGTATGATCTCAGCTTGCACCCAATGTGACTAGCCACAGGGTACAGTGATCTGCATTCTGAACATATCCTGTCCTAAACCAAGAAATCGATGATGTCTGACATCTGGCCATGCCAGTTTCAGTCCCAACTTTCTTATGGATGTACAGTGCAGCCAGCACCAGATCTGGTTATAGAGTATATTGTAGTATTCAGTACTGGACCACTAAAGCAATGCAGATGGGCAACAGACTATTCCATACTAGTCTTGACTCTGTGATGACTCATCACAGTAGTGGCTATGGCTGCACATTACTGGTAATGGTTATTTTGCTTTTCCAGATACCCAGTACCCATCTCAGACTTTCGACAATTCTCAAAGTCAGTGCTTGGAAATTACCATTTCTCAGCATGGATGGGCTCCTTGCCTGATTAACTGCCCCTTCCAAGTTGCTTCCCATTTTCAGTTTTGGGTACAATTGCAGGAGACTTGTTGGCGCACACCTCAGACAGTGAAAAGAGAAATCAAAAGCCACATCTTCTCTGCTTGATCCAACGATGTGCAGGGAAGACTTGGCCTTCCACACCGCCATAGAAGAAGTATTCTGGCTACTGCCTCCTGAGTTATGTTCTCCTCCATCTCTGTCAATGGCCACCTATAAAATTCCTGTATCAGTCAACATTTTGACCAAGAAAGACCAGTTTTTCTTCAAACAGCTTTCTCAGTCAGGTCAAGTCACTAACATCTTTGCACTGGTTTGAAAATCAGCTACAAGACCCTAGTGTCATCAGGCCTTTCTTCACACAAGAATGACTCCTGTCAAACTTTACCCCAGCCTTCTGCAAAATTCACAATCTGGTTTTTCATAACAAAGTCACAGTCATTGACAAGGACTTAACAGGTCTGGGAATGTCAAAGCCATTGTCTGCATTTATGGACCAGATACCCTTCCAAGATGTGCAACTACTGGTTACAATGTCACACCTGTTGGTTCCATGCATGATCATGTTTCCATGGCTATCATTCAGCAAGCTGAACGTAACCTTGATGCCACCATTGAGACTTCTGATGACAAACATGCCTGGGAGTCAGTCTTCTACATGGCTCATGTACTGAACAGGGTAGCTCAACACTCACTTTCCAGTGCCATAGCTTCTTCCATTAACCTCCAGCTCATGGAGAGAGCTGCTATAGTCACATCCATGCTGCTCAAAGATCAACACAAGGCAGCCATTAAATCTTAGCCATTGTCTTCAGTCTCCTATTCCATACCACATTGATGAGATCAGGAAACTGGCCACCAAGGAAGAAAGCCTCATGCAGGGCCAGCAACGCAGAGCTCCACCTTCATTTCACAAATGTGACCAGAGAAATAGGAAGGACACCACTAAGGCACATATATTGGAGAAACCTCCATATCTTACACATTACAGGCCCATCACCCAGCTCCAGCCCTGCCATCGTCCCCAGCATCACAACCAGATGTGCATCTCATGGCACAAGCTCTGGGGCTAATATTGACATGGTGCAAAAGCCTAGCTTTGCCAGACTTGAATCTTTCCAGTACACACTACTGTAATCTTTCCAGGGATATCCATTACAGGACTTTGTCCCCAGACATCACATGGCACCAGATGGCTCACACTTTGTCTCTGATAAGTGTGGTGGTAGTGGCTAGAGTGATCCTGCCTGGGATAGCTAGTACCAGCCCTCAGTTTCAGACTTTAGTGAGTTCCACTTTGCATGAAGACATGAAATTCCTTATCACTCTCTTGCTCTTACTTGGATTCCTTGTCAACAGGCATGAATCCAATCCATTTCTGTCCCAATACTTAATTCACTTGGGTATGAAATTGAGTACCCTCTTGAGCCAGGTGTCTGTCCCTCAGGAACATGTCTTGAGCATGATCTTGACAACCATACACTTGGAGTCCCTTCTTGACAACCATACACTTGGAGTCCCTTCTTGACAACCATACACTTGGAGTCCCTTCTTGACAACCATACACTTGGAGTCCCTTCTTGACAACCATACGCTTGGAGTCCCTTCTTGACAACCATACACTTGGAGTCCCTTCTTGACAACCATACACTTGGAGTCCCTTCTTGACAACCATTCACTTGGAGTCCCTTCTTGACAACCATACACTTGGAGTCCCTTCTTGACAACCATACACTTGGAGTCCCTTCTCAGCGCAAGCCTTTCTTTGCCTCTTAGGTCTCCTCATTGTGGCAGCAGACTTCATCGTCCTTGGTCATTTGTTTATGAGATTACTTAAGATGATCATCCTTTCAGATTGGCAGCTGAAGCTAAGTTTCAAAATAGATGAAGTGCAATCTCAGAAAATGGGAGGACCTCAGTTGACTAATAGCAGGCATCCTACTAAAGAATCAGCAATCAGAGATCAATCTGCACAGATGCCAGTTTGTCAGGCTAAGGTACCCTTCTCCAGCTCTTTTTCCTGGAGGTGTGTGTGTGTGTGTGTGACCTCTTCAGGAGAAATCATTACATATCAGTCTCCTGGAGATGAAGCGAACATGGATGCCTTTCACTCATGGCAGGAAATGCTATATTAGAGGTGCATTCTTATTCCATCTTAAACTTAGCTGTTGCAGCTACATCATGAGGCAAGGAGGAACCATGTCTCCAGACCTCTGTCTTCTGGCTTTGTCTTTCCCATACCAGACCTGAAAGAATGAGCAGTCTATGTCCCTTCCTTGGATTGGAATGGTCTTGCCCTCTCCTTGCCTGCTGAAATAACCATGAATGCAGATTTTTCATCTGAACCCATAGATGCCAAACCTGGATGGCTCTTATCAAGCAAGTCCTCAGAAAGAAGCTCTTAGAACAAGTGGTGGACAGGATTGCTTGGGTTAGAGGGCTCACCATTATGAAAGTTTTCTTCCAGTGGTGCTGCTGAAATAACACAAGTCCATTAAGAACCTCAGTAGCTACTTTCATCCTCTGGCTATTCAATGGAGTGAAGCTAGCTCACATCACCATTAAGGGCTACTGTTCTATGATTGCAGACATGTTTCCACACCATGGAAGGGAGGATAGTCACCCTGGCTACAGCAGGCAGAATTTGGTGGCACTCCTCATGCATAGGGTTAGATTTTTAAAGAAAAAGAATTACCCAGGTTTTCCTCACTGGTTGTCCTGGCTATTTAAAAAAGACCTTGTATATCTTAGGTATTATTAAAAGAACTTTTAATTCCCTTTATTTTGGTGAATGATTGATGGGTGCAATTTGGGTTATAGAGTATACAGTTTGGTCTTACTTAAGATGTGCACCTCTCAAAAAACTGCTAGCTCCGCATGGTCATTTTCACTTCCTGGACTTCAAAGGTAAATTTAAAAAAAAGAGTTGATAACTTTTGTTACTTTTTATATATTTTGTAATTCATTCATTGTACTTTCAGAGGCTGTATTTCCTACTGTGGCAAAATTCATTTCCCTATTTTAATAACTGCTGAAAATAGTGTACTTTTGACTACTTCAGGCTGATTTTTCGAGTACTTTGGAGTGGCCATTTCTGTCTGCTGTGTGCTTAGATCATGTCCAATTTCTACAAGTACAATACGTGAAGAAATTTCAGCCACAGTACATGAAAGTAGCATAGAGGTATGCCGACATTCTCCAATGTGTATGTTGCAAATGCAAACAACTTCATCTTACACTTGTCACTGTGTCAGAAGCACGTAATATCTGTAGAGTGCCCCCTTAGCAAGCTCCATGCCTTATCAATAAACTCCAACTATCTGCAGTTCCATTGAGATGGTTTAGTGCAGTCCCTGCTTTTGTTGTAAAGAACAGGCTTCCACTCATGACTAACCAATTCTTCAACAAAAGACTTCAACCCTTTGCCCCAAGGGCATCTACAGGCAACCTGTCAGTTCTCTAGAGTGGTACCCAAAGCACACTGAGCCATAGAAAGTAGAGATGAAATTGCCAGACAGGCACTATCATTTTTAATACATTAGGTTATCCTCTCAACATAAAGGGAATTAAAAGTTCTTTTAACAATACCTATGATATACAAGGTCTTTTTTTAAAATAGACAGATGACCAAATAGGAAAAATTGGGAAATTCCTTTTTTCTTTAAAAATCGAATGCTATGCATAATGCACAACTGTAGAGCGCCACCTTAGCATGCAGTATGTAAGCATGCAGGTGAACTAGTAAAATTAAATAAAGGGGAGACTACTCTCCTATGACTTTATTGAGCATGCAGCATGTAGCATACAGGTGAACTCAAGCTAACTAGTAAAACTAAATAAAAGGGGAGACAACTCACATCTGACTTTAGTTAGAATGTAGCATGCAGGTGAACTCAAAATAACTAGTAAAACTGAATAAAATTCCCAGAGAAACTTGGGATTATATGTCTGTTCTTTAATGTATAGATTAATTCATCTTCCATCATTTTCTCCACACTTTGTCCATTGCTGACATTACAGTGTGTTGACTGAGAAAAGTGGATCATTCTCTACTGATTCCGTATAAATTATGTGTGAAAAAAACTAATTTATCACTCATAAAAATATAGAATCCATGAAGAATAGGTATTGGTTTTAATTAACATCCATATTAATAAAATGTGTGCAAAAATGTAGTAGCTACTACTGAATTCATGTGAAAATGTGTACATTGTAATCTGTATAAAACCAGATGTTTTGGTATGATGTCACAGCAAGACAATGGGACTTAATTGAGCTCTTCTTGGAGTACCTGGATGGTAATTAAATTGTGACTTAATTTAGCTCTTCTTGGAGTACCTGGATGGTACAATCCTGTGATAATTAAATTGTGACTAAAGTTTAAATTATCTGATTAGCAAACCCTTTGAAAATTGGCACAATGGCATAGAATTATAAATGAGAATTAATATAGTGATAGCAAGATTAGAGACTGGATTTCTTCTTTAATATTAATAAAACTTGGACATAATATGTCTGTTTTTTTTACAAAATTTTTTTAAACTTATAATAAGTTGAAGCATACTGTATGAAATTATCTTTAATTCAAAACATTCCAGTAACAACATATTGTTTCAATAAATCTAACAAAAGTGGAAATGTCATTATTGGAACAAAAAATTCGTCCTCAGAGAGCTTTTTTAAAAATGTTATTAACTCCTACCTTATCCTGAAAAGTGGGGGAACATTGCATTCATGTTTCCATCTGTCTGTCGATCCATCACAATTTTCATTTCTGCTCTTTAACTTTAAAGCCATTGAGATTAAGAGATGAAACTTTGTATACTTTTACATTATCATTAAAAGGTGTGTTGTACAACATGTCAGATACCACTAGTTCGTACCAAATAGCTGGAAATTATCCTGACATGGGTGTCTTTCAGCCCAAGGCATCAGCCATTTTGTCCTAGCTTTTTGTAGAAATTGGTGGATATTAAATTGGGCTTGTTCATTTTTCTGTCTTTCTGCCTATCCATCCTTTCATCAGTCCCACTTTTATTTCCACACCGTAACTCTTTTAATTATCATTGGATTTCAACCAAATTTACTATGCAGCTTGATTTTGATGAGACCTTGGTTGAGTTTGATTGTCAACATTCTGCATCATCATTTAGTAGGGTTATATCCATTGCTCACATGATCAAAGTGGAGCTTCGCTTTTTTAATAACCATAATTATACAGACTTGCAATGTATTGAAAATTTGCTCAATATTCTGAGTGACACAAATAAGATGCATTGACCTAATTTCAGATAAACCCACTCTCACCTTCCCACAAATGTGAGCATCCTCTTTGATGTGTCAGTCAGGTTTAAACTGATAAACATGTTGCAGATCCTTCCATTAGATAGCATTCTTAATGTCGTTATAGTATATAGACAGAAAGGACAACAGTCTTGTCTTGTTAGGTAGGGCTGGATTTGGAGGTGGCAGTTAAAATCTTAATGTAAATGTGATTGGGTAAATATTACTGGAGAAAGAACAATTACAGGGTAAAAAAGTCCTTTCCTTCATTTACATTACCATATAGAAAAACCAATTTGAAAAAGAGAATAGGAGCACATGAATTTCCTTGTTTTGTTTACAGCGGCTGCAGAAGAGCAAGCTGTGTGCTGATGTGGGAACACTGGATGAATCTCTACTCAGACGATGTCTGGAATTTTACAGCACAATGTCAGATTACCTGTTGAGAGTTGCCGATCCAAACAACAATGGGTATTTACTTTTAACACTGTGAAAAAAAACATTTTGTATGCAACCACCAGTTATTGAGACTTCTAAATTGTCCAGACATACAGAAAGTGTGTTGTATGCGTAAGGTATTTTTTACATAATTATGAATTATAAAAATGACCAATTTTTTGGAGTAACCCTATATCTCCCAACAAGTTTCGATATTCTGGCACTGATACAGGGATTGCAATACAGAAATAAATGTACTTTTTTGTGCTGCAGATCTCCTTTGATCACATAATCATTCAGTAATCATCAACTTCTTTTGATTAGAATTATAGGCAAGGATTGAGGTTTATGTTTTCATAAACAATAAATGTCAAAAGCAAATTCTAAAAATAAATTGCAGTTCAACTGTGTTGTTTCTTTGCAATGCTCACACTAGCATTTCTGTTAGATCCTCTCTAGATCAAATTTGAACATTAGCAGTGTATGGCAAAGTACAACATTTGGATTGAGAAATTATATAAAAATTTTCAGATGAATTATTGTTAATTAAGTCACTATTCAGTTGACAAGAAAACCTGGTCCAAGCATGTATATTAGCCAGTGTATAGCTTGAGTCATGTTTCAATATCTCTTTTCAGAAATTCCCTACCACTTCCCGCAGAGGCACCCATTCTATTTACAGCTCTTCCTGAGTTTTGTCTGGAAGATATTGCTGATTTTGTTCTCTTTGTCTTACAGTAAGTTTAGACTTTTTTATTCCTAAATTATGAATTTTAGAATAGTGCTATTTTTTCAAATTCTCTTTGGGAAGTTGAAAATGCCACTTATTTTTAGGGATGCCATCACTAGAAAAGAAAAGAAATATAGCCAAGAAAACTGAAAAAATGTTAAGACGCCATCTCTTACAGTAGAGAAATAAGAGCGTTCCACCTCCCTCATGTATTTAAATGGAAAAGCCCTATTGTCAGTCAGGAACATAAGCATGTGTGGCAAGTAGGTAATAGGTGAGTAAATCACACATACATACATACATACATACATACATACACACACACACACACACACACACACACACACACACATACATACATATATATCCACCACTTGCAAATATTGTTATTGCTACTCCTCATGAACAGGGGTTTTCACCAGAAGGCTTATTATAATGTCTGAAAGGAAAATGGTACCACTTGCACATCCAATATGGCCACCACTGCTGCCATCTTTAGAATCTTGTTATTACTACTCCTGAATAGATACTCGGTTTTTTACTAAAAGACTTATGATGTCTAGTTGGTCCTGAATGAAAATTGTGCCACTCAGACATCCAGCAAGGCCAACACAGTGATCATCTTGAAAATCATATCACTAGAATGAATGATCATATCAGCATGGGGTTTTCATTGAAAGGCTTCTTATAATGATAAATAGGTCATAAATGAAAATGGTGTTAATCTGACCTCCTATATGGCCTCCAAATTGACCATCTGGAAAATCTTATTATGGCTATTCCTAATGGCTGGTCATATTGACATTGTGTTTTCACCAATAGACTTCATATGATGTCTAGCTGGTTCTAAATGGAAATGGTGCACATCTTGAGTCCAATATAGCCACCATGGCAGCCATCTTGAAAATCTTGTTGTTACTCCAAAAAGAAGGGAAAATTATATCAGCATGGGCTTTACACCAAAAGACTTCTCATAATGTCTTGTTGGTACTAAATTAAAATGGTTCTGATCTGACATCTAATATGGCCACAACGGTGGAGCCATCATGAAAATCTTGTTATCGCAACTCTTAAATGGAAAGTCATTTTGACATGGAGTTTTCATCAGAAGAGTTCTTATGGTGTCTACTTAGTCCTATATGAAAATGATGCAAATTGACCCACAGTATGGTCACCATGTTGGCCATCTTGAAAATATTGTTATCTACACACCTCCCAAATGGATGGTTTTATCAGTTTGGGGTTTTCACCAGTAGATTTCTTTGATACCTAGTTGGTCATAATTGAAAATTGGTGTCGATCATACATACAATATGGCTGCCATGATGACTGTCATGAAAATCTTGCTGTTGCTTCTCTCCCTGAATGCATGATCATATTGACTTGGGGTTTTTACCAAAAGATTTCTAATGACACCTACTTGGTCCTAAATGAAAACAATGTCAATCTGAAATCCACTGTCTCCACCACAGCAGCTAATTTGAAAATTGTGTTATCGTTTAAGAATATCAGAGATGGTTTCAACACTCTTGGTCTTATCATGAATTCCTGGAAATTCTTTTCACCCAGTACAGCATCAGTCCCTTCAAGGGACTCTTGTTTTTATCAAGTCATGAAATCCCATGTTTTTCTTTTGCTTCGCCTTGGATTCCTTATCAGCAAGGACAAATCCTATTTCATTCCATCACAGCACTTCATTCATTTAGGCATGGAGTTCAAACCCTTACTGAATTGATTTTGTCTCACTCAAGAACATGCCCTCAAGATCATTTTGGCACTGTCTTCTCAATGCAGCAACATAGCAACATATGCTACTTCTTCATGAGACCTGTGCAGATTAATCCTTCTGTCCCAGTGATTGCCAAAACTTTGCCATATAGACCAAATAATCCAAGTTTTAGATTCAATGAGGTCCTGTCACAGCATATTGGAGGACATCTCTTGGCTTACAGTGGGTATCCTGCTTCAGAATCAACTGCCAGAAATGACATTCTACATGGACACCAGCATGATTAACAAGGGTGCCCATCTCAAGCCCTCCCATGGTTTGTGAAACCTTGAAAAATCCATGAATTTGAGAGGTTGCTTAGAAAAATCCTTGAAGTTTGAAAAAGTTGGTTTTATTCTTGAAATGTTGTTGAATTTGCAGAAAAAACCTTGAATTTTTCTCCAAACTCTTTAAATACAAAATGTTTAAATTTAATAAAATATATCACTTTTTAAATTCAGAATTGTTGTTAAATGTATAAACATATTTTTTTTAAAAAATGAATGAAGTAAATAAAATCGGATAAAATTGGATTGGTCAAATAACACAAAACATGGATAAGTATAAAATAGAGTAGTGTCCCTTTGCCATAGTGGTGTGCTTATTTTGTTTCATTTTTCTTTTGCTTTTTTTACCTATTTATGCAGTGATAAAATAAAATACAGAGAAAGTTGAATTTCCATTTTTTAAAAATACTCCTGAAAACTTTTGTAAGTCCTTGAAAAGCCCTTAAAAAACAACTCTCAGGGGCTGTATGAACTATGCCTCATTTAAAGATGTGAGCTGGGTTTGGTTCCTTCAGGAGCACTTCATAGCAAATGCCTTTTGTTCATGGCAGGAGATATTATCTTGAAAGGGCATTCTAATTCTCTCTGACAACTCGACTGTCATCAGTTACAGTGAATTCACAATTTTTCATGGGATACCAGTTGTCATGGACTTTTGTCTGGGTTGTCATGGATTTTTTTTGTGGTAGCAATGAACAATGATCCTTCTGCAGTAGCAACAGGATCCTTTCCCTGTTCCATGAATTTAAATATCAATGAAAAAATGCCATTTTTTGAACAACTACTAAAATTGATACCTGCAAAAAAATATGAAACCATAGTAACCATAGAAAGCAAGGGTGAATAAAGTCCCCAGATATCTGCCATTTTGCGCACAAATCCACATTTCAGGTCCACCACACCTGAGGCAGGCTAAATGCTCCAGTGGACTTGTCATCTGGACAGTACAAACTAATTCACGCAGATTAGTCCATTCACCCCTCGATCTTCAGTTGAACCTGTACCTGTTGTTGTCAACCCCTTGTACACCTCTTTTTGCAACAAGGTGGAATGCCAAGATCCTAACCTTCATCTGGCCAGTCCTAAAGCAAAAAGTCTGGGCAGTCAGTGCTCTTTCACTAAACTTGAATGGTCTTGATACATAATGTAGTATTGCTCATTTTCATGGGGTACCAATTTTCATGGATTTCATTGTTGCCCTGAACCACAAATTTAAAGACCCATTGAAAAATTAGCCACATATGATAAAGAAGCCCCTCCCCCCTTTCTTTCATTGTGTTTCAATCCTAGAGATCAACAAAGCTATTTGATAAATCAACATTATTTCTGTAATCTGGTTAAAAATATTAGCTTTTACACATGTCTGTTCTATCTTAACCCTTTTGAAAAAAAATTGTAATGCATTTTATATTGCTTTAATGCACACGTATTGATACAGTATCGGTAGCCGTAATTTCCACTCACTGCCTTAAATCGATATTCTGTGAGATAAGTAAAAATATTGAGAATCGAAAAAAATCATAAGGTATTCAAACACTGTTATTACTGAAAATGAAAGAAAGAATAGGAATTTTAATGAAAATTAGATTTAATACTTATTCAAATCGATTCTTCATTCAAGTGAAACTGTTGTCGAAAAATGTAAATCCTCGTGAAAGCACGTCTCATTTTATCCATGCATGCTTAATCCCAATGAACAACATGACTGTAAAATACTACTAACAGTAAAGTTTAAGGCACAATTACTAATGAAACACTTTGCATATACACTTATTACAGCAGAGTATTGAAGCTCACACTTCACTGATTTTCGGACAGACCACTGAATTGACATTGCATCACTCAAGTCAGCTGGTACACACAAATGTTTGTCGGGTAAATAATCCTGAAATTGTTGAATTAAACAAGTCCAGTATTCTCAAAGCCGCAGATAATTAGGTCTGATTTTTCACCATTTCATGAGAGCTGCAGTTATCCTTTCAACATCAGTCGGCTTCACTGAAGATGTTTTTAAATAAAGTCTAGCAGTTGAAGTTGGTTTGTACATGAGGCAGGCTCAAATAAAGGGGTGATTCCATTGTTTTTCAATTTAGTTTGCATCTTCGCACTTTGATGGGCTCTGAACACATCCAATGTTGACACTGCTTGCTAATTGCATTGAGCAACGGGCAGCTGGTCACGTGTTTGCTTCACATGTGCAATGATGACATTATCCAAACCAACATAAATCTAAGTTGATTTTTACCACTCTGATACCTGTGTTAACATCATGGTCATCAGAAAGTAATTGATGGTGCAACTTTATGGACAGTGTTTTAAGGAAGAGATCATACAGATGTACTTTAATAACCAGTTAGTAGCTTAGTGTTGTTGGCTGCGTCGGCTCCCTTTTGATGTTGAGTGTAGTGATTTATCTTGACAGGTGTTTGATTTGTGCTCATACAGGTGGCAGTACTGTTTTAACCATTGAAGAGGCCATCGTTTGTTGTCCTCATAGTTTTGTTCTTTTGTATTCTTTATTTGGGGTATTTGTAGAGGTTAATCCACTTAATTAAATACCTACAAATATGCAAACTTTGACAGGCAAAACCACGAAATTAAGTACCCACGAAAATGTTCTTTCTTTCAAAACCATGAAAATTGAAAACCATTAAAATAAATGATACTACAGTATGCCTTTTCCCCAACCGTCTGATTCCCAAAGTAATTCAGAAAGTGAGGGAATCTGAGTGGAGACTAATCCTGATTGCTCTCTTCAAGGGGAGAAATTATGGCTGAGAGACCTCTTGAATGTAACAGTGGAGATTCCCAGAAAATTTCTGCCTTCTCATTGCCTCCTGAAACAACCATGCATGAAGGTTTTCCATGCCAACCCTGAAATGCTGAACCTGCATATCTGGCTCATATCAAACAAGTGCTTGGGAACATTTCTGTGAAAGAGGGGTGGACAGAATTGCTTGAACCAGAATGCCCACCAGTTTGAAGGCCAGTGAGGGGAAATGGAAAGTCTTCTTCCAGTGGTGCAAGCAGAGAAGCATCTTTCCTTGAAAAGCCTTGGTGCAACAAATAATTAACTTCCTCCTATAGGTTTTTGAGGAGAAGAAGTTAGCCCTGATCACAGTCAACATCCAATACGTTTCACCATCATGGAACGAAGGACACAGGCCAGAACAAAGAACTTTCTGACCTTCCAGCAAATTTTGATTTGTCTCAACTGAAGGCTTTGACCTTTTGTTTGAAATGGAACCTCCCATGGGTTTTGACATGATTGAACAAGGCACCATTCAAACCACTGTCTAAAGCCTTTCTGACTCATATAAGACCTGCTTCCTAGGCTCCCTATCTTAGCACACAGAATTTGTGAAATTCATGTCTTATTGGTTGACCTGACCAATCTGCAGTTCCAAAGTGATGGTTCAATTTCTCTAAAGATGGTCCCTGATTTCATTGGTAAAAACAGGCTCCCAATCATGGGAAATAAGTCTTTAATTTTGAAACTGCTGTCTTCTTTGGATCCTTTTTCCTAAGGGTATCCTCAGGACCCCTTTGGTGCATTGAAGAGTTACCTGAAATATATTGCATTGATCAGGAGAGGCAGGTCTCGCTTGTTCTTACCAATTAAAGAAGAAAGGGAAAGTATTTCCAATCTGGTTTTTTCATCCTTGATCCATTGGGTTATCCACTCAGCCCACAAGGAATTAGCCCACCATATGAATTTCTTATGCATATTTGCCCTTGAGCCTAAGACAGTGACCACAGCATAGCATTAGTGCAAAACTCTTCCTTGCATGACATAATTTAAGCCGTGTGATGGAGGTCTGATATAACGTTCTCCAGCTTCTATCTAAGAGACCTTTCATCCCAAAAGGGCTCAGTATGATCTGGTGGGACCTATATCAGCAGTGCAACAGGCTACCTTCCGAGTTCACTCAGCAGCTTCATAGCAATGTGGGTTACTAGACTACTGCTTCATTTGCGGGAGCATACATTTTTCCTTTAAGACTCCATCCATACATTGTTCTGTGCTAACTGTGGCCCGTATCTTACATAAGACTCAAGGCTGCATCACATATGTCAGGAGACCGGAGTCAGGGCCAAATGTGGAATAAGGGGATGTTACTCCCTCAACCTCGTACAAAATCACCTAATGTACTATAATCAGGTAATATATTTGAAGAATAAACCAATTTTTGGAGTAAAATGTTTTTTCACTAATACTTACAAGTCATGATACAGGCACTCCCTTCCTAGCCCTCGCTACAGTTACATTCCTGGAAGAGTGTGCACTTCTGCTCCAGTAGTAACTGATGAATACTGAGAATTCAGTGCCAATCCCTCTATTTAAGGGAAGATCCCTCTCACCCGACTTATATGTCATTGTAGGCAGATGTTATTTTAGCACCTTTAATGCAGAAACAAACCAAACGATGTGGTTAAGATTTGTTTTTTCACTTGGGAGGGATGGATTTTTGAGATTGTGGATGTTCACCTAATTATGATTGGGTAAATATTATCAAAGAAACATTTTATTTCAGAAATTTATTTCTTAAATATATCAGAAGTTGTGTGATCCAATACAGCTTTATAAACTATTTAAACAATAAAAGCATGCTTTTTAAGAACAAATCCTCACAGATTTCTGATTATAATTTTCAAATGTATATCCAGACATGTTCTAGAGAAAAAAAGTAGCTAGGTTTGCCTGCTTGGAAATTTCACAACAAGGTCAGAGCAAATTAGCTGTGTCTAGATTCATGACATTTCTATTTGCATATCTTGCTGTTTCTATATTTTGTTTCTAAGTAAGTACACTAAATTTTATTCAAAAATTATTGTTTTCATTATTAAAACACAGATAAGAGAAACAAATAATTTTTCTAACAAAAATCAATTTAATCTTCAAAGTTTTCACAATAATTTTCTCATTTGCAAAAGTCTTGTGCTGAACTACTATGTCCCTGAATACAATTCCATGTATCCTGCTCAGCATCTTCAAAATGTTCTGATGTAATGTCTCCTGTGTAGCGCTGAACATTAAAATTGATCTTTGTCGACAGAAGTGAACACAACATCATCCTGTCTGCGATGACTCATGCTGAAGTGCTTATTGCGCATGTTTCAGAAAGCAAACGTAGGTCCATGGTCACTAATTCTTACCCAGTCCTATTTTTGCTCCAAATCAGAATTATATTTTGTTTGATATGACATGTGTTTTTTCTTTTTTGTTGAAATCAAACACATTATCTTCCTTCCTTTTCTACACCTTCAAACTGACATTATCTGATAATACCACCCTAATTTCATGTAGGCCACTAATTGTACTTCTTTCCCCTAATTATAAGCGCCTGGCTAATTGAGACCAATGACAGTTTTAGACTAGTTCCACAACCAATTATTTCACAAGATTTAGAAATTCTCAACCTTTCCTATTACAGCATGTTTCTATTTATATGTAGACGACCTGATCAGATTTTTAGGCAATGACATTATTTTAAACAATTTTTATATTTGTTTACTGTTTGGAATGTTTTGGTCGACAAAGCATTTTACCAACAACATCACAGCAGTTTTGCAAACATAATTTCTAGATGGTGTTGCCCAAAAACACACTGGCCGACATTGCCTGGTTTGGACAGGATTTGAACCCGCACCCATCTTGCACACTAATGACTGAGCCACCACATCTTTCTTCAGGCTTATAATGTTGTGTGCCTTAATGACCAAAGAAAGGAGAACCTTTTGTACCTTCATTTTTCATGAGGTGAATCAAAGTTAAGGAAACAGGTTGAATCATTTCTTTGCTTTGTATGAAAAACATATAAATCATTCAACAGATTCATAACTTTTATATGAAATTATTACAAGGTCAGTTATTACCTTAGAAGTGTAATTGGACACCTCAAACATCCCACTTGTAGACTGTATTATAGCACTTTTGTATTATAATGTTTAATAGGAAATTAAGTTATAAAATGTGTAAAATGATGTGTGATGAATAGAGGATCTTGCATGAGAATTATTGAATTCTGCAAATTGTGTTAAAAAATATCTTATACTGTTAGTGGCAATTTTCACGAGATATTGTTAGGCGCTTTTATTTATATTTTTTAAAATTTTAATCTTTGAGATAGTATTTCTCACTGAATAGCTTTGATTTTGTGTTACTTATATTCCTTATACATTTCCATGCAGGTTCATGCCAAACGTGTTGGATGACCCAAGCACAGACAGGGTGATCCAGCTTTTGATAGTAACGGTGTGCAGCAGTGGGTCATACATCAACAACCCTTACCTTGTTGCCAAACTTGTAGAGGTGATGTATGTCATGAACCCCACAGTTCAGCCCCGAGTAGAGAAGGTGAACCAGCGACTGGTCATGCATCCCCTGTCTTTGGGGTATCTGGCACCCTCTCTCATGCAGTTCTACACAGGTACTGGAAGGAAGGCTCAGTATTTCTTGTGGAAACAATGTACAGACTTTGTTTTCATACGGCAGTGGATCATGTGTATGATTAAACTAAAGGGACCAGTGAAAAGTGTTCAGTGTGAATAGAAATTCTGTACGAATGTAATAGATACTGACTTCAACCATTAATGTATTATATCTGGAAAATAATATATGTCTGTATTTGTTGTCAGCATGATCCACTATATATTTGTACACATTTGTGAATGATCTCTGCCCAATATAGAGCATTTTACATGAACAAAGGTACATACTCTGGATTCCAATGCAATTGTTCCAACAGAACATCCTTTATATTAAAGAGAAACATTGGTCAGCCTTGAATCAGCACAGTCAAGCAAGTGATTGCAAAATACACTCAAATGCAAGAAGTTTTCACTTGCCATTTCAAGTTGGACAAGTGAATTTTCAATCCCATATATATGAAAATTCTTGTGTGTGCAACTAGTCTCACAGCTTTTAACGAATTGCGTAGACATTTGGCAGACATTATTGATGTCAGGTGAACATATGCATGTCATTCTGTCATCGTACTCTGATGTTTTTTTCCAGACTTATGCCCCTGTTTTGGGGTTAAATGTATATACTTTATATGAGAATTGTTGTGTGTACCTCTATTACCACAGCTTTTGATGAATTGCCCAGACACTTAGCAGACATTATGAGAGCCCCTCTTGAAGAAGTCATCGAATCCTTATAGTAATCACATTCTCTGTCAGTCCATTTATCTGTCTGGCTATCTTCTGTCCACCAATCTGCCCATCAACAATTTGGTTTCACCAAGATAACTTTACAAGGAATTGTTGGATTTAGTATGCAGCCTTGCAGATGAGTTTGCAGTATCTGCCTTGTATGTCATTGTCTAGACAAGTTATGGGCCCAAATTGCCTGTCCTTCTAACTTTAGTTTCTGCAGCATAACTTTACCAAGGGTTGTTGGATTTCAGCCAGACTTAGCGTACAGCTGTATATTGATGAGAATTGAATGAATTTGATTTCCAGCATTTCATGACATCATTTACAGAAGTTTTAGTCCCTACTTGTCTTTCCTTCTGAACTTGGTTTCTGAGCATAACTTTACCAAGGTTTGTTTGAGTTCAACTAAATTTGGTATGCAGCTTTATACAGATGAAACTTTAGATGAGTTTGATTTCCAACATTCCACCACCTCATTTACAGGAAGTCCTGATTTTTGGTTTCTGCAGCATTACTTTACCAAGAATTGTTGGATTTCAACTAAATTTATAATGTACCTTTATTTTGATAGGACTTGTAAGTTTATTTCAAGCATTCCACAGCATCATTTAGAGGAGTTATGGCCCCTCCTAACTTTGGTTTTTGGCAGCATAATTTTCTTAAGGATTCTTGGATTTCAACCAAATTTGGCATGCAGCTTCATATTGATGAGACATTCATTTCCAGCATTCTGCATTTTTATTTATTAGAGTTATGACCTCTAATTATTCATCCTCTAACCTTTTGTTTCTGTAGTATAACTTTACTAACTTTACTAAGAAATATTGCATTTCAGCTAAATTTGTCATTGAAGAGACCTTGAATGAGTTGAGTTTCCAGCATTCCTCATCATCATTTAAAGGAGTTTTGTCCCAAGAATGCCCACTCTCCTAATGTTAGTTTTACAACACATATTGTGGTCTTTAAAACCCTGCCAAGCATATTGTATTGAGCATGGCCATTTGTGATCCATAGCTCTAATTGATATCAGGGAACATATGCATGTGGTTCTGTTGAGATTTTCCCAAGTTATGCCTCTTTTTTGATATTAGATACAAAAACAGTATATATTATGGGAATTCTTTTATTGACAACTTGTCCCGGTAGAGCTTTATGATGAATTGATCTGAAATTTGGCAGACATTATTGACATTATGTGAACATATTTTGTCATTTCACTCTGATAATTTTGTTAGAATTATGCTCCTTTCTTTTTTTGTCTATTTTAAATGTTCCTTTGTATTTTCATACATACATCCATACATTCTGCCAGAGTAATTGCTCTTTTTCTACAAGCACCACTCATTCAATGATAGGGGATGGGGGAGGGGGGAGTTTCTGTGTTCTATGGACATATTTCTAAGAGTTATTTTTTTAATTTTTTTTATTACACTTCATTGCATATAATCCTTCTTAGATAATTGTCTTGTATACTCAGGTTCAGTCAAGACTTGGAGATTAGTCATTCTGACAGCTTTTTAGAGCAACATTTCCAAAACTGCCACTGACCTTTTTGTTGTTTTTGAAGCTAAAACATCAGTACCTTTTTGTTGTTTTTGAAGCTAAAACATCAGTACAATTGCTGTTTCACATGCATATCATTAAACTATATCCTGGGAAAGATGTAGGTTATGGAACAATCTTTGTTCTTTTGTTTCATTTGTTCTTTTGTTTCAGTTGAATTCTTCAGAAAAATGTACTATATTATCATGATGTCCTGTACTTTGCAGATATTGAGACAACTGGATCAAGTAACGAATTCTATGACAAATTCAGCATTCGCTATCACATCAGCTGTATTTTTAAGATGCTGTGGACCATTCCATCCCACCAAATCAAGATCATAGAGGAAGCAAAGTATGGATAATTTTTCTTTCATCTTCTCTATCCATATACATATACTAGAATAGTGGATTAACATTTGCTTCTTCAGCCAAATTTACAAAGCTTTAAGCTTAATTGTTAGCTCAGGAGTGAAATTTCCCATTCTAAACGGTATCAAGTTGTATGTTATCCTTATGCTTTTTGAAGAAAGGCAGGGATTATGTGATTGTACCTTTCTGGAAATGTGTGCTTACGTACATGAGTAATGTTGTGCAACTCCTATTGCTCAGCTTACAAAGGAAACTTACAATCTTGGGTTATGATTCAAGAGTGGTCTCTAAATGTGCAATTTTTTTTTAGATTTGTTCTGCATCTTCTAACAGCAGGGCTTGGGTGATGGGGGTTGTTTTACACATAATTCAAATATATCCTGAGATGTTAGTCTTATATGTCTAAGAATCAGTGTGTGTTATCATTGACCCAAGTGTCAACACATGTCATATGGGGTTTTGAATTCAGATCCACTGGGTCATGTAACAAGGGCATACAGGTGTGGCCAGAGAGTCTTAACTTGCAAACTTAAGGGCTCCCAGCCATCTCTCTGTTTTATATAAATCCCTTTAAAATTCCTGTATTTTTTATGCTCATATATTTCCCCCAGTAATTCATTGTTTAAGCTAGAATCTGAAAAGGGCAGGGTACCAGTCCCCACGATAAGGGCACAGAACACATGAAATTTTTATAAAATGATACTTAATTTGGTTTAAATGTACAGAAGACAATACATATCCAGTTATAAAGATTAATTAGTTTTAAAATTGTATACCTGCTTTTAGTTAACTTTACAAAAATTTAACCATCAAAAATAATTGTAGAAACTTATTTACATTTGCTGCCACTGGATATAAGGGTGTTTGACTCTCTTCTGTGTTCTGTCCTGAGTAAGTAACAGTTGACATCCTATCTGGACTTTGAGTAATTACTCCATTTCTACAATTGCTCAGATATGTTTAGGTACTTAAAAATATAGTACTAAAATAGTAATATTAGCATGTCATGATCTCTCTATTTTTGTATGATTTCTTCATAAAATCCCTATATATTTGAGTAAAGATTGTTTATTACATTCTTGGATACAATGTTTTCTTGGTTAAAATGTTTGAGTTTAATTTCCCTGGCTAAATTCCTAATTACTATGTATTCCAAGAGCTTTGTTATAACATTCCTTTGTTACAGTGTTTAATTGGTTATAGCATTTGATTTGCGTGGTCCACCTGAGAAAATTAGCTTAATTATAATGCTTTTATCACCTGACGCGTCGAAGCCAGATAAACAATGGTGGTCGTTGAATTAATAAAGGTATAACAACAAAACCGCTATAATCACACATCATTCAAAATCGGTAAATAACAAAAGGTCTAACAAAGGCACCAGGTAACAAAGGTGTGATAATCACACCTCATTCATAATCGGTACTTTAGAATCACGGGTTGCTGGTTCAATGCAATTAATGGATGAAAAGAATTGTTTTTATTTTGTATTTTTTTACTAAATAATATAGAAATATCCTTTAGCTGTCGTTCTATACCTGTATGTTGACTAACTGAGTACAGCTTAATAAAATACACATGACTATTAACAATTTCTTTCCATCCAAATAAATAAAGGACTAATTTACTAGTCGTTAAGGTATTGCAAAAAGACGATTTCACATACAAGTTTTTTTTTATGATACACTGGCTGGTACATGTACATGTATGTTGACACTTTCATCAGATGGAAAACTTGCTAATTTATCTTTTTTTTTCTTCATATAACATGTATTTATACAAATGTATGTTGTTTGAAAATTTTATTACCATTACATATGAGTTATGACAGTAATCGCACCAGACAAGTTCATAAACATTTTGAAAAATAAATGATGACTTTGGATATAATATTTCTCTGTTAGAATGTTCTGAAAATCCTAGTTACCTGTGAAATGTTATAAACAATCTTTATTGTACGTACAATTTTCACAAATACGGCTGTAGGGCTGAAACAACTGAGATCTCCACTATAAACATGTATACACTTAGTGGGCATGAAAAAATGTATTCAGATTATAACCAACATTATCTCTTGGGTTATATCCTTACTACCTCCCCACTGTACACTCATCCCCAGGGTCTTATACTTACTACCTCCCCACTCTACACTCATCACTTGGGTCATATTCTTACTACCTTCTCACTCTACACTCATCCCCTGGGTCATATCCCTACTGCCTCCCCACTCCCCACTCATCCCCTGGGATATATCCTTACTGCTCCCCACTCTACACTCATCCCCTAGGTCATATCCTTACTGCCTCTCCTCTCATCACCTGGGTCATATCCTTTCTCCCCTCATTCCCCACTCATCCCTTGGATCATATCCTTACTACCTCCCCACTCTACTACTTCCCCACTTCACACTCATCCTCTGGGTTATATCTTTACTACCTCCCTACTCCACGCGTATCACCTAGGTCATATCCTTACTACCTCTCCACTCTACTACCTCTCCACTTATCCCCTGGGTAATATCCTTACTACCTCCCCACTCCACACTTATCCCCTGGGTCATATCCTTACTACCTCTCCACTCCACACTCATCCCCTGGGTCATATCTGTACTACCTCTCAACTCCACACTCATCCCCTGGGTCATATCTGTACTACCTCCCCACTCCACACTTATCCCCTGGGTCATATCCTTACTACCTCTCCACTCCACACTCATCCTCTGGGTCATAAATTGGAATCAATTGAGGAACTTCTCCAAAAGCTCAAACTTGGCAATCGTGGTCAAAATAGGTAAGCCTAGATTTTTGTGTTACAAACACAGATTTCTAATTGAATATAGGTTTCTGCCTATCAAGCACCCTTTGTCTTAAAGATGTATGAATATATCTGTCAGAAGTTATGATAAAATGAACTAGTTCTTCTTGTGGAATAATTAATTTTCCTTTCAAATTTCCAAGACCATGTTGGCTTATGATATGGACATGCATCTGTTGTGTATCATCGGTTAGGAATTGCAAATTGGCCTTTGTCCATCTATTAATAAATCTAAGCAGGCCATTGAAAGTGGTTGGCTCTGAAAGATATGCTTAACAAAAGAATATCTATTCTGCCTGCTTTCTTCAGTTCACACAATTCTTGTAATAGTTTGTGCATACTGAAAAATGCATCTTTTGATCCTAGGCATAATTTTTTGTTAAATCTTTGATCTGAACAGAATCATATACAGTCAAACCTGTGAATAACAACCACCAATGGGAAAAGGCAAAACTGGCTGTTGCACACAGGTGACTTCTGTACACAGGTTCACCTTTTAAAATTGGTTTTTGAACAAATACCATGCACTGAATATCATTATTATTATTATTATTAAGATTGTTTATGTGACTATTCATCAAAATCATAAAATATGCATATAGGTTGTTCTCTCTCAAAATTTATGTTCCACACAAGATTACTGTATCATGCTCACTTTAATCCATCCTATAAATTAAATCATCACTGACTTAAAAATAATCACTGATCTTAGTTTGTTTTGTGCACCAGGACAAAACAATAATTTCACTACAGATTGACAGATTACATATGACTGTAAAACAGAGGACTGACTCGGTCAACTTGCATAAATTAGGCTTGGAAACAGATGTTCATGCTTTAAAAACAATATCTGGATTAGCCAGTTGCTCAACTTGCTGAGATCAAAAGACAATCAGCTTATGTGAGAAGCCTGTGATGAATAGAAAATCAACAACAACAAAAAAGTCAGATATGGCTATTCTTTGTGACCTGTGAACCGAAACTTCACCTGCCTTTACAGACAAGTTTTAAACATAAAATGAACCCTGACCCTAATGAAAAGGGATGTAACTCATATCTCTTCTCAAAGACAAACTTTTCTTTTCAGAGTTAGCTATAATTCATAGGCAAATAGATGAAGATATCAAACTATACCTGTCACATTGGCACAAAAGATAATTTCCATTTCTGCTGCGATGACTACTTTTCTCACCATGCAGCAAACAAATTACATTGACCCTCTACCGAAATGATAAAAACTGCCTCGCTTTCGAATTTGACATATTGACACCTTTGGGTTACACTATCAATGTTACTAGAGTACAAGTGAGATAAGAAATGCTTGCACATCGATTCATATGATATTCCTTTATCTAAACAATGCCTTCCTCATGAAGCAAAAATTTAGTTTGCATAGACTGAGCGGTCACTGTAGATACATGCCAGTGACTGCTTAAGGCAGGGAGAAACCATTGTTTGGTTAGGAAATACTTAGCCGCTGACCACAGAAGGCAGGTGACCATTACATAAAGGACATTTATATAGGGAATTGGGGGGGGGATTGGGAAATTAGAATGATCATTGTGAACAGGTGACCACTGAGTAAGGTGACCGTTGAAACAGGTTTTACTGTGTACTCTATTTGATTCATTGTAAGTTTATTTTAACTCCTTTTATTCTGACTGAATGATCCTAGAAAAAGTTTTTTGTATGTATTTTTCAGCTCTGGTAAGCAGTTTGTGAAGTTTGTAAATATGTTGATGAATGACACAACATTTTTGCTAGATGAGAGTCTTGACTGTCTGAAGAGAATTCATGAGGCACAGGAAGAAATGGACAACAGAGCTGAGTGGGAAAAGAGATCCAGGGTAAAAATCATTCCATGTATCAAACTATTTGTTAATAATAAACTTAATTTACTTTTCATGGAATTCATAAATTTATGATAGGTGGTCTGGACAGCACAAGTGATGCATAAGGCTGGTGTCTGAGCTGGAGGAAACTAGAGTATGCTCTGAATGGGTCAGCAACACTTGATTGCACCAGTGTTGTGATTGAACCTTAAAATGCTGTGGTAGAAAGTAAATGTGATTACCATTATACCTCAACCTATGCTATGTCTGATGTAATAAGTATACACATTGTTTAATGCAAGAAACATAAAGTAATTTATCATTCATAAAGATACTTGTCTTACCTGCAACAACATGATGAGACATTGGTATCACTTTTCTTCTGGCAGCTGCTGTGTCATCTTTTTTTGTGTTTATGTTTCTGCAAGTGAGATACAATAGGGAGACATCATTGCAGGGGTTGCAGTTGAGACACCATGTTCCATACAACCCTTGTCTTAAAGTTCAAAACTTTATACTTTCTTTACAGCAAGTTGTTTTTCTCTTGCCTGTTAAAACAGATAGCAAGTTAAAGGCATCTCTTTGTGGCAGCATTTGCAGTGATGGGACTGTACAGAGCTCTTCTGTTAAAGTTTTGTTTGAAACCTTTACAAAGTCAGTAACATATATCCACTTCACAGGTGAGATTTAGGGTCCTTGCTGCAGTAAACATTACTTTTTAGATTCACTTGTGGAATAATAGGGGAAGCATCAACATTTACACTGGCTTGACCTCTGTCAGTTAATGTCACATTGTTTACAATAGCTATGTTTTTCTTATCAGTTGCAATGTTGTCCTATCAATAGCTATATTGTTGTATCAAAAGTTGTGTCTTTATGCTTGTGATACAAATATGATGTTTAAGAAGCCATGTTGCCACAATAATCATTTGTTATGTTTTGTTGGAAAAAACATCGTATTTGTCAGCATAATGGAATATTTTATTGTCTTGCATGCAACAACTTGGCCATTTTCTGTTACATAACCAAAGTTATAAACATTTACATTAACATCCCTTAAATTATTGCAATAATTTGACAGTAGTATTTCTCATTGAAACTAAATTGTCGTTAAATTGTTATGTACTTTTTCGATATGGCATACGTAAGAATTTTAACAATAAGAGTGGAAATGACATAATGCATGTACATAACTCCATCATGTGTGTTTTCTTTTAAATTGCTGCACATTTGCGTACTTGCCATATTCCCAGACAGTGTTGTGGTTTTTTGAGACTCAAAAAGTGTTTTGATATCCCTAGGGGGGTCAGTGCGTATGACCCCCCAGAAGCGACGCCATCCAAATGAGAATAAGCCATCTTTTAAAATCAGTCTATAGCAAATGACTGGAAATTCAAATCTGAATAAAAGAATACCATATGTTTTCTCTGAAGCACTTAATATACTTACAAACAAAAAATTGGTAGACTTGGCATTGTCAAATAACATCACCACACACATGTTCACAACTTCACAGTCATTAAATACAAAAATACACAAAGTTACTGTCTTCAAAATCCATTTAACAGTGGAATATAGTTTTAATTACATCCAGTCTTTGCTGCTTTCAATAGTTCAGTAGTTGATTTGAAGGTAATACAAGTGTCATTTGTGTTCACAAAATATGCCTACACTCTTCCTTCTCTGATGTGCTTCTACATCTATGTTGGCGCTAGCAATGGGCAAAGTTGCTAAAAGCGATAAAACCTGTAAGATGGCAATGAATATCCATTTCAAAACAATGAATCTGGTATTGAAAAGATTCAAGGTTTGTGGTAGTCGGCCGAGTAGCTAAAGTCTTTGACCGCCGCTATTGTAACATATTTTTGAGGTTAAAGTCACACCTACGGCAGTGAAGATTTAATTTATTCTCATACTGAATTAATGAAAAAGGTACTAATTTATGCAAATACACAATTTGTCATTTGATTAATGATTTAATACTTTTGAAAGAAAAGTAATTAAGAAAACATGGGTATTTATTATAATAAATCCTAGTAGACAATAAGTGAACTTTAGTGTTAAATGAGAGCAAGTTGCAGAATGGAAAATTCCATGCTGCAGTTCATTTCAGATTAACCATATATTCAAACATGGTAATGTTTTCATGAGTTAATTGATCACATGATAAAATGTTTATTGCAATAATGTAAATGTCCAAGAAAATATGAGAAAGTAAAGGTGGCAAAACTGTCGAAGCAAATAAGATTATCTCATTTTTTTTAGCACTTCTAGTGCATTATGTACTACAATTTTCCTTTATCCCTTTAAAATATTGTGTGTCCCCCAAATCTGGAGGGTGAGGGACACAGTGTTCCCTGACCTTGGGATCCTAGGTGCAACACTGCATTAGAGATTGAAAGGTGCTGTTGTTCAGCCTACCGAAATCATGTTTTGCATTTTATATATGGAGTAGAAATCCAATTTCAAAGAAATGTTGCTGCTGATCACAAACTTTAATAAAGATGGCTTCAACATTCTCACTCAGTGCAGTCAGTGATGTGTAATAACATTTGTTCTTCAACACGCATCTCTTTGATGTACTTAAGACAAATTCGGTTGTTCCACTTAGTGTACTTTACCTATGCAAATTATCCTAATGTGCTCTCCCTCAGCAGTGCTCAAAGGATTTGACATGACACATCACCCTAGCTATTGTGAGCTAATTAAGTAAAACTCTAAAAGGTGTTTGTTTATCTCTGACCACCTCACCTTTTAATTGCATCTAAAAGAGCTGTATAACTGCCCCTGGGTAGTTTTACGTGAGATCTGAGCAGGACTGTTTACTGTTTATACATACACAGATTACAGGCATATATTATGATGATCAAGATATATCCAGTTTTTTTTTCTGTTTGTTTTTGTGGGAAATTTTTTTGTCGCCAAGATTGCTGAAAATCATGTTTTTGGAAACACGACCGTGTCGGGGGGGGGGGGGGGGGGGTTGGGAGTCCAAAATCGTGTTTTTCACGTGACACATAGTCAGAATCTTCTATGACATGTTGATGATGTTTACTTGTGCCCTCTTGAATTTTACTGTGCTAAAAGACGCCAGGGTGCAGCCTGGACAAAACACTGGCCATCATGGTATATTGTCTACATATTGGCCAAAGCAGCTGGCACATATTTAACAGACAGTTTAAGAGGGTGTCCCATTCACCAAAGTTCAACCAGAATTGAGTAAATTATGCCCTCTTTGAGCAATATTTTATCTTTTCCTGACAAGAACAGTTCAAAAGAGATTTTCGACTTTCTAAACAAGTACATACACTATGTTTCAGTAACTTCATGAGTGTATTTTTGCTTCAGATAGGTTTTAAAATGTGGGGGACATTTCGACTCTCACTTAAAAAATGCGGGGGACAATTTCAGAAACAAAAGAGACACATTTTTTAATCATTGCCATTGTTCATTCAACGTTAACATGTAAAAAATTACAACTATTTCATTTCATAAAGAAAAGGAATCATTCAAATTTTATCAAATTTATTTGCATATTAAGGTCATAAAGAAAAGTCTGTATAGTAAATTGATGGTGTACATGTAAAATACCCGATTTAGCTAGATCATGCTGCTGTATTTCCAATTGTGGCATCTCCAGTTTTGACAAAAAGACAATACTACTACATCCTAGCTTCATCAAAACAAAGTCAGGGATATGTCTTTTTTAAACACCTTTGACAACAAACTTTCAAATCCTAGCAACAGACTTTCAGATCTGTGTAAAATTAACAGATCACCAGCTTCAGTAAGAGTGTGTCAAAATTGCATTTTTTAGGAGGTGCTGTGAGCTAACAAAACCTGAAAGTTTCATTAATATTCAAAGCTCCTAGTGATCTTGTTAGGGCTTGATTTCTATCTCACATACAAAATCAAGCATCTTCTTAACAGGCACTTCACACACTTTCAAGATACTTGTCTTCATTACTTGTTGAAAAAAAATGCTTTACCAACTTCATTTAGATAGACAGGGATTGACAGTACTATAGATGTCAGTAGGAATATCTATGGTATTACATACATTTAAGGGTCATATAATTCAGTAGGGATATAAGAAGTATTACATGCAGAGTATATAATTCAGTAGGGATATCAGTGGTATTACATGCAGTTCAGAGTATATAATTCAGTAGGGATATCAGTGGTATTACATGCAGTTCAGAGTATATAATTCAGTACGGATATCAGTGGTATTACTTGCAGTTCAGAGTATATAATTCAGTAGGGATATCAGTGGTATTACATGCAGTTCAGAGTATATAATTCAGTAGGGATATCAGTGGTATTACATGCAGTTCAGAGTATATAATTCAGTACGGATATCAGTGGTATTACATGCAGTTCAGAGTATATAATTCAGTAGGGATATCTGTGGTATTACATGCAGTTCAGAGTTGTATAATTTAGTAGGGATATCTGTGGTATTACATGCAGTTGAGGGTTATATAATTCAGTAGGGATAACGGTGGTATTATATGCAGTTGAGGGTCATATAATTCAGTTGGGATATCAGTGAAATTACATGCAATTGAGGGTCATATGATTTAATAGGGATATCTGGTATTGCATGCAGTTCAGTGTCATATAATTTAAAAGGGATAACATTGGTATTAAATGCAGTTGAGTGTCATATAATTCAGTAGAGATATCAGTGGTATTACATGCAGTTCAGACTCATATAATTCAGTAGGGATAACAGTGGTATTACGTGCATTTCAGAGTCACATAATTCAGTAGAGATAACTGGTATTTCATGCAATTGCGGGTCATATAATTCAGTACGGATATCAGTAATGCAGTTCAGAGTCATGTAATTCAGTAGGGATATTAATGGTATTGCATGCAGTTCAGAGTCATATAATTCAGTAGGGATATCTGTAGTATTGCATGCAGTTGAGGGTCATTTAATTCAGTGGTCATATCAATGGTATTAGATGCAATTGAGGGTCATATTGTTTAGTAGGGATATCAGTGGTATAACATGCAGTTTAGAGTCATATAATTCAGTAGGGATAACAGGGTATTAAATGCAGTTGTATGGCATATAATTCAGTAGGGAAATCAGTGGTATTACATGCAGTTCAGAGTCATATAATTCAGTAGGGATAACAGTGGTATTAAATGCAGTTCAGAGTCATATAATTCAGTAGAGATAACAGTAGTATTACATGCATTTCAGAGTTATATAATTCAGTACGGAGATCAGTGGCATTACATGCATTTCAGGGTCATATAATTCAGTAGAGATAACTGGTATTTCATGCAATTGAGAGTTATATAATTCAGTAGGGAGATCAGTGGCATTACATGCATTTCAGGGTCATATAATTCAGTAGAGATAACTGGTATTTCATGCAATTGAGAGTTATATAATTCAGTAGGGAGATCAGTGGCATTACATGCATTTCAGGGTCATATAATTCAGTAGAGATAACTGGTATTTCATGCAATTGAGAGTTATATAATTCAGTAGGGAGATCAGTGGCATTACATGCATTTCAGGGTCATATAATTCAGTAGAGATAACTGGTATTTCATGCAATTGAGAGTTATATAATTCAGTAGGGAGATCAGTGGCATTACATGCATTTCAGGGTCATATAATTCAGTAGAGATAACTGGTATTTCATGCAATTGAGAGTTATATAATTCAGTAGGGAGATCAGTGGCATTACATGCATTTCAGGGTCATATAATTCAGTAGAGATAACTGGTATTTCATGCAATTGAGAGTTATATAATTCAGTAGGGAGATCAGTGGCATTACATGCATTTCAGAGTCACATAATTCAGTAGAGATAACTGGTATTTCATGCAATTGAGAGTTATATAATTCAGTAGGGAGATCAGTGGCATTACATGCATTTCAGGGTCATATAATTCAGTAGGGATAACAGTGGTGTTACATACAGTTGAGGGTCATATAATTCACTAGGGATAACAGTGGTATTACATGCAGTTGAGGGTCATTTAATTCAGTAGGGATAACTGGTATTGCATGCAGTTTAAAGTCGTATAATTCAGTAGAGATAACAGTGGTATTACATGCAGTTCAGAGTATATAATTCAGTAGGGATAACAAAGGTATTAAATGCAGTTGAGGTGCATATAATTCAGTAGGGAAATCAGTGGCATTACATGCAGTTCAGAGTCATATAATTCAGTAGGGATAACAGTGGCATTACATGCAGTTCAGAGTCATATAATTCAGTAGGGATAACAGTGGTATTTCTCACAGTTGAGCGTCTTATAATTTAGTAGGTATATCAGTGGCATTACATATATTTCAGAGTCACATAATTCAGCAGAGATAACTGATATTTCACATAATTGAGGGTCATATAATTCAGTAGGGATATCAGTGGCATTACATGCAGTTCAGAGTCATGTAATTCAGTAGGAATAAGAGTGGTATTACATGCAGTTGAGGTCATTTAATTCAGTAGGAATATCATTGGTATTACAGGCAGTTCAGAGTTATGTAATCAGTGATGATTTTTCTCTGTTTTAAACCAAAATTTCGCTTTTCTCCTGGTCTCAATATGATTTTTCTCAATATGGTCCTTTTTTTCTATTATCTCTGATCTGGTTTTCAAATAATGGTCTGTCCAGTCCCATTCCGCAATAATTTAACTGTATAAAAATGATCCTTGCAATAGTATTCATTCTGTATGTTATTGAACAGACGATCATTGTAAAGAGCATTCTGATTGGTCAAAAGTTTCTACTCATCCAATGAATCTTTGCATAATGGAAACTGATGGAAATGGAAAGAAAGAAGCATGCTTGCCAAACATGGCATCTTGAATTATTGATGGAGACACGGACATAAAATGTTTGGATAAAGGTTTGAAAAATGTGCGGAAATGGGAATGGCTTGTACGCAAAGTCGATGGGAATGTAGTTGGTCAATTTGTAAGAAAAATGAATGCCAGAGGTCTAATATTTTGCAGTCAATGCCAGAAAGATTTGAACTACTGTTGCCAACTCTAGCCGATGTGTTAAATGAGACAGAGTTGGACCAGTATGATTTGGAAGTTAGAAGATTCCAAACTGATTCCCTTCCAGGATTCAAGGAGGGACAACATATAGATCACTGGTGGGGAAGTGATGATATTGTTGCCAGATACACGTGTCTATCAAAGATAGTCATGTCTTTACTGAATAGTTTTCATGGTCCAGAAGTAGAGAAATCCTTCGATGTCATGAATGATATTATTGATTCCAAATCAGGGAGGATAAGCATAGAAACCTACAACTCGGTACAGAACATCGAATATGGTCTGAAGGCATCAGGAAAAAGTGTGGTACAGTATTTTAAGAAAGATTTCTTACATTAGAGGGCAGATGCAATCATGTGTCAGAATATGCAAACTGCATGTAGACAATACAGTGAGGAGCTTAAAAAACTCTTGCTGAGAATGAAAAGAAAAAATTGAACATTGAGCACAAAATGAATGATTACAAAAAGGAAAGCAAAAGAAATCTTGGCCAAGACTGCAAATAAAGCGAGTCTAGCACATCAGTATCAACAGGTTGCGTCCAATAGGGGAAAAGACATGTGAACTTATGTAAATATTTTTATATAGTGGATGTATACAATTACAAACTTTTACAATAAAAGAAAAAAAAAAAACAGATTTGCTATGAAAAGAGAAAAATGATGTATATGTGCTGCAAAAATTACAAATTATTGTGACTGAATTCTTGTGTGAACACTGACATGCACATGCAGTTAGATTCAGCACTAATATTAATGGACAATAAGTTGATGTGACAATGAACATTGTGAAATTCTTCAAGTATTGTTTAAAATTGGGTAAGTTTGTTATTTTTCAAATTACTTTTTTTTGTTTGAATGAAGTAACAACTTGGCAAAATATTATGATAATAAGGGCCACCAGGAACAGTTTTTTTATGCTCTCAGAGTCGAAAATGCATTTTTGGTCAGATCAGGGGCACCGCCCCTTGACACCCCGCTGGAGGAGTACCCACACACCCCGCTTCACATTTTCAGTTCTCTATTAAGAACCAAAATACTGTCAGTGTAATTCAGTAAAGATATCAGCGGCATTACATGTGGCTCAGAGTCATGTAATTCAGTAGGGATAACAGTGGCATTACATGCAGTTGAGGGGCATATAATTCAGGAGGGATATCAGTGGTGTTACATGCAGTTCAGGGTCATATAATTCAGTAGGGATATCTGTGGTATATTAAATGCAGTTCTGGGTCATATAATTCAGTAGGGATATCTGTGGTATATTAAATGCAGTTCTGGGTCATTTAATTCAGTCGGGATATCAATGGTATTACATGCAGTTGAGGGTCATATAATTCAGTAGGAATAACAGTGGTATTACATGTGGTTCAGGATCGTGTAATTCAGTAGTGATAACAGTGGCATTACATGCAGTTGAGGGGCATATAATTCAGGAGGGATATTATTGGTATTAAATGCAGTTTTGGGTCATTTAATTCAGTAGGGATATCAATGGTATTACATGCAGTTGAGGGTCATATAATTCAGTAGGAATAACAGTGGTATTACATGCAGTTCAAGGTCATATAATTATGGTGGGATATCTGTGGTTATAAATGCAGTTCTGGTTCATATTATTCAGTATGGATATCTGGTATTACATACAGTTCAGGTTCATATAATTCAGTATGGATATCTGGGGTATTACGTGCAGTTCAGGGTCATATAATTTAGCACTATAATCACAATACTGCCACTGTTCTAGTGATGACATGAATAGAAATGTGTCAGTTTTATCATAAATTATTAAAAGTTATTTAAAACACTTTTCGTGAAACATACAGGGTTACCATGCTACTGGAAAATCAGGGAAAAAGTCGGGTGAAAGAATAAGTTTGTTCCTGACCAGGAAAAGATCTTTAATTTTGCAAATATTGATCAAAATCAGGGAAAAACTGGGACTTTTCAGCATCCATTTGATGAGAGAAGAAATATGTAATTGAGTCATCATTGAAATGATTTATTGAGTTCTTACTGGAATTTTCGGAGGTTGCGGAACTCTTCAGTCATTTGAGATACAATTGCTGTATGGATCATTTGGGTGCTTGCCCTAAACATATTTGTATAGTCAGTCCAAGCGCTCAGGCAATCGGATTGGTCAAGTAGACTGATTACAGATTACTCTGTTCCCTGTTGGTATCTTTTATTATGTTAAAGATAAAAAACCAGTCTAGCATCACAGTATGCCAACATATTGTCTGTGACGTGGGATCTCGGTAAATGTTAGAGAAAAATAATAAAGCTTATCTTGCCTAGTTCCCCTTTTGATATGTAAAGTTAATGAAAATACATAGTGATAATCTTTGTTTATTATTTGGTAGTTTGTACTGGGAACTTAAGCATTATTGTCAGTAGTAACACTCGACACCCCCAACTCGCTTTTGCAGTGAATTTTACTATCCAGACCTTGCTATATACATAGAAATCTACAGACTGTTGGGGCAATTTTCAATGCAGAATTCCATGATCTAGGTGTCCTTGACAATGACTGCAATTACATTGAAAGTAGATGTTAGGGCACCAACCTGACATGAGCAGGGCTCAGGAAAACCAATCATCTTCTTGTCTTGACCACATAAAAATTGGCTGTGCTGAGGAAAACTTTACTACTTACTTGTTTCAGGGCTGCGTGATGCAAATTTACACCTTGAGAATATTTGTGTGCATTTTCTACCTTCAACAAGATCAGAACTTCAGCATTACTTAACATCTAGTATACATCAGTTATCGATTACTTTGCCTATTTTGCCTACTTGTTGTTGCAAAGGGAGCTAACTTTGTTTTTTACACATGCTCACTATGCAAACTTGATACTAAAATGGGTTCAGATTGTGAAAATATTATGTTGAGAGTGAAGACAGCAGGTTTAAAAACCCTTAGTATCAAGCTTCCATCAGGTGCCAGTGATACATGTAAGTGTACTGTATTGAGTAAAGTGATGACAGGCATGAATATCTGTTGAAACTGATTCAAAAGATGAGTGCTTGAAAAAAATATCCCTGAGACCTGCATAAAAGGATTTTAAAAAACCAAACAATTGAGTCCTTTTTATTCAAAGGTATATCATTTTTAAGGGCTTCTTGTCAAAATTAAAAACAACCCTTTTCTAAAATACTATCTTCATACCATCATATGCAGTTAAGCAGAGTAAAGCAAACATTATTCTGTAAATTAAAATGAGTTACATGCAAATTTATATGAATTTAAATAGTTATACTCATTTTTAGTGATACATCCTATTGTTTAGTACATGGTCATATGTCTAATTTAAATATTATGGTAAAGTCTAAAAAAGAAACAGCTTATGATTTAAAAAATGAATGTTTTCTAAGCCAAAAATGTTTTAATTCCGTTCAGTAGGGGTCATAAGTGAACCTTGAAAAAATAAATTTCATCTAGGTAAAAACATGGAAAAGACCTGAAAATTTTTTGTTTCAAAATGTGAGGGAACCCTGAACATAAGCAATTAACTGTTCTTTTACCAAGACCAGTGATGTATCTAGGTCTTCAAAGTAGGGGGACACATTGTCCCCCTACCAAACATTTTGGGGGACATTGAGAACTCTAAGAGGACAGGCATTATTTTAAGGAAAAACAAAAAAAAAGAAAAAAAACAAGGAAATAAATCACAGTTTATTTTAACAACTGAAGGTAAATGTGCACTGACATCTTAATGAAAAAACTTTATTTGTCCATTCTCCACATTCTGATTGCAGGCTGAAAGTCAAATTCTTCTAAGGTGGGTTTCAAAGTTTGATCTTAGCATCAACGCAAACCTTACAGAACATTCCAGATTCGGTACAAGAATCCAATGAAAGCCATGTATATTTTGATTTCCAGTCCGTCAAAAACAATCTTGATCTGGTCAAAGTACAAATTTTCTTGCCAGTCTGCTCTGGATTTTGATCTATATCTAATTATTTTTTGCTTGGACCTACATTAGACGGTGGAGCTTCATTTTTTCTCTAGAAAAAGTTGACACTTCACTGAGGCTTCGCCATTTTGAAAGAAGAACCCAGATTAAGTGGGAGTTATGGTCCTTGGATTCTCATTTGGCATCACTACCAGTACCAGAAATCGGCTAACCAGATTAATTCAGTCATTATATTCCGCTAATCTAGGGTTGTTCATAGGAATGACAGTGGATATTGGGCACTGAATTATTCAAGTTAGAAGTCAGCTGAAGAGTTTGTTTACATTCCGTTGCAAAGATGTAGATTCTTTTGATTGCCGACAAGTCAACTTAGGTATGTTTTATCAGAATTCGAGAATCTAGAGAATTGTAATTTATTTGAAACATTTCTTGATCAAAATAGGGATTGACACTACCAGGTAGAGCGTGCCGTACTGGACTCAATGTATTTTATTCTGGGGGACATCAGCGCTAAAATTGCGGCATTGCTGCAATGCCGCACCCTAGATAAATCACTGCAAGACTTTCCGTTTTATAAAATGTAAAGGAACCCTGAACATAAGCAGTTAACTGTTCTCTTACCAAGACTGTCCGTTTTATAAAATGTAAAGGAACCCTGAACATAAGCAGTTAACTGTTCTCTTACCAAGACTGTCCATTTTATAAAATGTAAAGGAACCCTGAACATAAGCAGTTAACTGTTCTCTTTCCAAGACTGTCCGTTTTATAAAATGTAAAGGAACCCTGAACATAAGCAGTTAACTGTTCTCTTACCAAGACTGTCCATTTTATAAAATGAAAAATTCCTATTATAGGCTTTTAGGAATTTCCTTCTGTGCCTGAAAATCCTCTGAGTAAGGTGGACGAAGTGATTGGAATAAAAAAAGTAGGTTTTTAATAGATTTTTTTAAAAATTTTCCCATCAGGAGATGCAACAGAGTCAAGTTCGGCAGTTATCTATGGACGAAAGGCAGTGCAGGTCATACCTTACCCTGGCCACAGAGACTGTGGACATGTTCCATTACCTGACAGAGAAGATCCAGAAACCTTTTCTTATTCCAGTTAGTACATTCTTCAATTTTCATATCTCCATATCTCTACTACATCTCTCTCTCTCTCTCTCTCGCAAACACACACACACACCAAATTCTTAAATATTTGAAAATTTACATAAATAATGTTAACATTTCTCAGGGCTCATATTGTTTTGTAAGTGGAGAAAATATAAACTTGAAAAAATTATATTTATTACTGGCAATTGTTTTGTTTACCACTTTTATTGATCTATACTGCAAGTCAGGAGTTTTGGAGTAAGAAGAAACAAGGATTTTTTTTTGTTTGTTTAAATTGTAATTATTATTGTCATTTTGGAAGAAGAAAAAATTACCTTCACAGCTGAATTGTTTTACATTTATAACTGAAGTCTGATTTTTAAGGGGCACAAAAATGCAGTATAATTCATATGACAAGGAAACAAATCTCATAAAATTAGTATGTCATATTTCTTAGATGGAACTTCTTTAGAAAATATCAAGCAACTAAAATATTTAGGTGTCACAATTGCTAGTGATCTTAAATGGAACATGCACATAAAAAAATATTCATTAAGGCAAATCATATTTTAGGTCTAGTAACTTGTCAATTTGCCCATGAAATGTAAAGAAATAGCTTTGCAAGGTTTAGTTAGACCTATTTAGAATATATTTGTAGAGCTTGGAATCCCCACTCCCAGGTATTACAGGATGAACTTTAAAAAATGCAAAGCATGCAGCAAGATTGGCTTCATCCAATTATGACTACACACCAGGAAGTATGACCTTGCTGTTGAATACTATTCTTTGGTTCCCATAAACTAACATAGATTGAAAAACTGATTATAGAAAAACCTGTCTTGAAAGACCACTTCTATGAGACTACCTTTTTTCAGAGACCAGATTCTCAATATGCGCAGATTGATAAATTATATATTGTTGTGACCTGTCGTGAGATAACACTTGTCTTGGGAGACAATGATTTTTTGGCAGAAGGGATGGTCTTTCAGGACGGGTTCTTACCTTTTTACATAGGCTTAAAAAACTGTGCTAAGCAAGTTTTATTGCACTTTTCGGAATGATGCATGTGTATTTTGCTGAATTTACGTACTGCAAGGAGTTTTACTAAAGATTTGCTGTATATCACTGGAACATATAGCACCCACAAAAAGATGCAAGAGCTTGAAATCTCAACTTGCATTTTCCAAGGTTAACTCCCGTAGGCCATCCTAATGCACAGAATGTCAGCAAATCATTTAAGTATATCCTACAGTCCACAATATTTTTCATTATGGGAATTTCAAGAGCATCAGTTTGATAAAAAAAACAAGACATTTTTCAAGGTTAACAACTGTATATACTTGTGTACAAGTCAGATCCAACTACAGACTGCATAAACCCAGCTCTGCCGGCACATAATACGCAAGCAGATCTGGGTCTATGCAGTTTGTTCAGACTGAGCAGTAGAATGAACAACATATGCCCCGATCTGCTAGTGCATTATGTGATGGCAGATGAGGGTCTATGTTGTTTGCAGTTAGACATTACTTGTATGTAAGTATGTACAGTATGTAAACCATTCCAGGAATTAGCTGACAGGTTAGCTACCATGTTGAATGTAAGTATGTTCAGTATGTAAACCATTCCAGGAATTAGCTGACAGATTAGCTACCATGTTCAATGTAAGTATGTTCAGTATGTAAACCATTCCAGGAATTAGCTGACAGATTAGCTGCCATGTTGAATGTAAGTATGTACAATATGTAAACCATTCCAGGAATTAGCTGACAGATTAGCTACCATGTTGAATGTAAGTATGTTCAGTATGTAAACCATTCCAGGAATTAGCTGACAGATTAGCTGCCATGTTGAATGTAAGTATGTACAATATGTAAACCATTCCAGGAATTAGCTGACAGATTAGCTACCATGTTGAATGTAAGTTTGTACAGTATGTAAACCATTCCGGGAATTAGCTGACAGATTAGCTACCATGTTGAATGTAAGTATGTACAATATGTAAACCATTCCAGGAATTAGCTGACAGATTAGCTACCATGTTGAATGTAAGTTTGTACAGTATGTAAACCATTCCAGGAATTAGCTGACAGATTAGCTACCATGTTGAATGTAAGTATGTACAGTATGTAAACCATTCCAGGAATTAGCTGACAGATTAGCTGCCATGTTGTATGTATGTACAATATGTAAATCATTCCAGGAATTAGCTGACAGATTAGCTGCCATGTTGAATTTCAACCTCCGGCAACTGTGTGGATCAAAGTGTAAAAATCTGAAAGTGAAGAATCCTGAAAAATATGGCTGGGAACCCAAGAAGCTTCTGAATTCTCTGACAGACATCTACCTTCATCTAGACTGTGATGAGTTTGCTGAATCCATAGCTAATGATGAGGTAATCTTGCATAGCCTCAGTATCCATCAATCTGCAAGTCTTTCTGTCTGCCTACCTCTATCTGTCTATCTATCTATCTATCTATCTATCTATCTATCTATCTATCTATCTATCTATCTATCTATCTATCTATCTATCTATCTATCTATCTATCTATCTATCTATCTATCTATCTATCTATCTATCTATCTATCTATCTATCTATCTATCTATCTATCTATCTATCTATCTATCTATCTATCTATCTATCTATCTATCTATCTATCTATCTATCTATCTATCTATCTATCTATCTATCTATCTATCTATCTATCCATCCATCCATCCATCCATCCATCCATCCATCCATCCATCCATCCATCCATCCATCCATCCATCCATCCATCCATCCATCCATCCATCCATCCATCCATCCATCCATCCATCCATCCATCTATTTATTTATTTATTTATATATTATTATGCTTTTCTGTGTGTCTAAGCATACATGACATTGAAATTTGTTTCCATCAAGTACATTTTGGGTTTGTCTCAATGGCCCATAGTTATGACAAGTAAATAGAATCAAACGATTTCATACCAATGAACTTTAAAAATATCCTTTAAATGCCCATCTAACCAAATGCATCAGTGACCATGATGACTAGAATTATGTCCTGTTTTCATCATGACTTATTAACTTACATTTTGGTCAACTCTGTATGTGATAACTTTTGTCCCCCACTGCTAAGGTTAGTAGACATGGAAATGGTCTTGCATCCACCTTTATTATTAGATCTGAACCAAATTTACTGTGAAGATTTAGCTTAGCAGCTTGGATGAGTTAAATGAACACATTTTATGCATATTTTATAGAGATACCATATTCGCGTATAAGCCGGGTCCAAATGGAAACAACATAGACCTGATCTGCCGGCACATTATGCGATGGCACATCTGGGTCTATTCAGTTTGCAGTTGGTATCGGCTTATACACGAGTATATACGGTAATACCATCATCATCTCAGCATAGTCATTTACTAATGCCCAACATGTGAATACTCAAGCTGCCACATTTATTATTAGATTTCAAAACAAGTCTGACATGAAGCTTCATCTCAGCAGCAGCTTGGAAGATTTTAGTCATGAGCCTATGGTGCACATATTTCTTATAGTTATGGCTTTATCTCAACAAGAGCTCGGATGAATTTAATGATGAGCAGATTTGGCTTTTTAAAAAATAATTATTGACCTTGATAGTCTTAGAATAGCATTCCAGTGGCTTGTGAACACCATATCTTTCACACAGTTTTGATTGCTTTCAATGAGATTCACATTGAAGTTATCTTAACAACACCTCAGATGAATTTGACGATGACAAGATTTGTCACCATATTTTATATAGTTATGGCTTTTGTTTGATTTCAGCCAAGTTGGCTCTAAAACTTCACCTCAGCAATATCTGATATAATGAGTAGATTTTGAACTCCCTTGGCTGTAAAGTCAAGTGCTTAGGGTATGGTCCTGCATCAGTAGTGCATCTGTCAACTGCCTATTACCACTCTGGAGTCCATATTTCAGACCTGATTTTGATCAAACTTGGAATATGGCCTTATATCAAATTAATCTCAGATGATGTTCGATAATGAGCAAGATCCACACATATTAATGAGGTGTTCTTGCATCTTATTGGCTGATCTTGTTACCACTTTGGAGATCATATTTCTGATCCGATTTTGATGAGTCTTGGATTATGGGTTTATATCTTCAGTATTTTGAATGATTTTGATAATGAGTGAGATACACACATATTGATGTGGTGATCTGGCATCTGATTGGCTCAGCTTGGCACCTCTCTGAAAACCACATTTCTGATTCAGTTTTGATAAAACTTGGAATATATATATAGTATTATCACAGTAACGCGATCTTGATTGCTAGATCACGTCGAGTTGTCAGCATCAGAAAATCCGGATTATTACGAGACACGAAGCGTCGAGTCATGATCCTGATTGTCTGATGCTGACAACGAGACGTTATCTAGCAATCAAGATCGCGTTACTGTGATAATGATATTTTTGTGATATACCTACTAATTTTCAGATTATTTAATAAAATCACTATATATAGTTAAAAAAACAAGAAATTGCTAAACATTTCAACCTCTTTAATACGAATTTCATCTTAAAGCATAAACCGAATTACATTTTTGAAAAGCTGACATGCGCATGAATATTAGTTGTATGAATAAAATTTTTGGAACAACGGTCACTCACTTTGACTACTATCACTGTCAATAACACAGATTCTTCGACGCTTGGGGGCAGCAGACTCGTATATGTGATTTATAGTTATTTTGCAGTTATCAAATTTTGCATCTCTGATGATTTCACCAGCTGAATGACTGTTGAAGTTGCTTTCCGAAGCTAGGTTGAATGCGTTTCTGGCGGGACATTGTGAGAGGCTCGAGTGGGGACTTGACAACAAAGGCAGGGGCCTTGTTTACTTTTGGTGCTAGTTCTGCAGCGGCATTGTCAGGAAAATCATTTAGAATTGATGGCAAACTCACATATTCATCCATGATCTGCATGTCGAACTCATCGCTAAACAAATCTTCAATATTTAAAATTTCAAATTCATCCATTATGCTGGAAAATCTCTAACGTTACAAATTATGACCTTTCGTAAATGGTTTGTACTGTCAGTAATGTTTTGGTACTCGATTTCCGAATGTGATCTTGTTTCAGACGAACATTTTGGTAATATTGTACTACTTCAAAATAAAGGAATAAATGCTTTTTTATTGTTGTTTTGACAAAAACATTGTTTGGACCTTTCAGATATTTGACATAAAACGCAAGCTTTCTTAACTAAAGTCGCTGTGAGAGCTTTGTTTACTGCTAGTGTTGGCATTCCATCGCTAGGGGCGCTGCTAGTTTCACCAGGAAACCTCGAGGATAAAGTAGTCCCAGCCTCGTTTGAGAGGATGGTGATACGGATTTGGAAAACGATAGTATCGTTTTCCGGCTTGTAGGAAATGACGGTAATATTCGGGCTCTTTCTTGGGTAGAAAATTGTTAGGTGTATAATAAAGGCTTATATCATATGATCTCAGATGAGTTCGATAATGAGCAAGATCCATGCATCTGATGGTGTGAACTTGTTGCTATTTCCTGCTGAGTTATGGCCCTTAATCAGCTTAGAATGAGCATCCCTATGGCTTGTGAACAATTTAGCATTTACACCTTTTGTTTGATTCAAATCAGATTTGCAGTGAAGCTTTAGCTTAAGAAGATCTTGCATTAGTTTGAAGATGACCAGATTTTAGCTTAATTAAGGCCCTTGCATCAGTTTCCTTTCCATCTATCAGTCTGTCTTTCAAGCCACTCTTCTTGCAACCACAAAGCTCTGCAACTCTTTCTAGTTAACTGCTTTTTTCACTTAGATGTACATTTTAAAGGTTTTAAAATGGAGCTATTGCCATTTTACCATCAATTTTAAGTCTCCACTACAGCAGATCCTTGTAACCAGCATGGCTTAGAAACCATTCAGCATATTCTGAGGCAATTTGTTTTGTACATGGCTTCATAGATCTAGATGTGTCTTGTATGGGTTTTGTCATACATATATTTTTCTCATCAGCTCAGTTTTGGATAGAGTCAGCCCTTGACTCTTAACTTCATATCTTTACAAGGGATGTTGCTTGTAACTGGCATAGCTTAAGAACCATTCAACATATTGTGATGTAGTTTGGTGATGCAGTTTGGTATGAACCTTGTCTCATAGACCTTTTATGGGTTTTATTTTGTTGGTTCCATTTTGAATGGAGTTATGGCCATTAACAATTAACTTGTTATCTTCAGATGGGATGTTGCATGTAACCAGCATAGCTCAAGAACCATTCACTGTATTCTGACGCAGTTTGGTATAAACATAGACCTACATGTGCCTTTTGTGGGTCTTGTGTCCTCAACTCCATTTTCGATTTTGTTGTTGCCATTGACAGTTCATTTCATATCTTTGCAGTGGATGTTGATTGCATCTGGCATAGTTCAAAAATCATATAACATATTCTGATAAAATTTCATATGAATATTGTCTCAAACCTAGATGTGCCCTTTGTGGATTTTGTCTTGTCCACTCCATTTTGGATAGAGTTATTGTCCTTGACAACCAATTTCATATCTTCACATGAGATGTTGCATCTAGCTGGCACAGCTCAAGAACCATGCAACATATTCTGGTGTAATTTGACACGAACTTTGTCCGAGAGACTTACATGGGCCATTTATGGCTTTAGTTTTATTTTTTTTATTTTGGATTGAGTTATGGCCTTTGTCAAGCAATTTCTTGTCTTCACAAGGAAACTTTAAATGTTGCTTGTAGTCAGCATAACTCAAAAATGATTTGACATATTCTGATGGAATTCAGTAAAAGCATCGTCTTTTTGACCTAAATGTACCTCTTCAGGGTTTTGTCTCTTCTACACATTTTCGGACAGTGTTATGACCCTTGTCCAGCTTCATGTCTTTACATGGGATGTTGCTTGTAATCAGCATAGCTCAAAAACCATACAACATATTCTGATGCATTTTGATTTGAAGATTGTTTCATAAACCTAGATGTACTTTTTATGGGTTTTGTCTTGTCTTATGGCCCTAGTCAATCAACTTCATATCTTTACATGGGATATTTTTTTCTGGTATTGTTGAGTTATTGAATGAGCATCCCACATCATATGGAGGAGTCATAGCCCCTGAATGCCCATCTTTTCCTAACTTTTGTTTCCCAACACAAAGTTCCTCTGCTTAAGGCCCTATGGAGCAAATTGTAATGAGCAGAGCCCTTTGTGATGCACTCATCACTAATAGTTCTATTTGAAAGAATAGGCATTCCAAAAGCATGTAAACATGCTCACATTCATATTTTCTAAATGATTTGAACTGAATTAGCTGTGTAGCTTGATTTTAACAAGGTATCAGATGGCTTCCACTAAAACAAGATTTAAACAAGATTTTGATGATATTTTACAGAGTTATGGCTGTTGAATCACTTAGGCAGCTCACTGACTTTTGAAAACTTCTGTAGCATTTACATTTTGTCATTAATACAGTTTTCCTCAGCATGGTTTTAGATGAGTTTGATCATGACCAGATTTTGACAATTGTACTGAGTTATGGCCCTTGACTGACTTTAAATATCCATGCATTCCAATGTATTTTAAACACTAGCATCATTGTTTGATATCAACTATATTTCCCTAAAAGCTTCATCTAGACAATATCTCACATAAGATTGATGATCAGCAGATTTGGACTATATTTTACAAAGTTCTGGGTCTTGATTGACTTATAGCATTCAGTTTTTGTTGGTTTTTTAAAAACATTGTACTGAGTTATCCCCCTTGATCAGCTTTGAATATCCATGCATTCCAGTGTATTTTAAACATGTGATTGGCAACTGTTTGTTCTACCACACATACCTTAGTAGTATTCTATACCCTTCATAGGTGTAGTTCAGTACATCATCTTTTCTTTCCCTTTCATCAGCGTTCTTACAAGAAAGAGTTGTTTGATGATGCTATGTCCAGAATGAGAAAAGCCTGCATCAAAAGAGAAACTGAAATAGAACAGTTTAAGAACCTTCAGGATAAAGTGGACGAGTTTGTTTTACGAAGAAACAGGACAGAAATGGACTATGGAGAGATTCCAGAAGAGTTCAAAGGTAATAATTACTTGTTATAGGAATTTTCAGTATTGATCTGGAATTCAAGAGTCACTTGATTGGGTTGTGTATGAAACTAACCAGAGGAAATATATGTAAGAGTTACTTGATTACATGTGGGTAAAATGGTAAATGTTTAAAGAGCACTATATATACTCATGTATAAGTTGGATCCAACTGCTAACTGCAGACCCAGATCTGCCATCACATAATGCACTGGCAGCTCTGGGTATGTGCAGTTTGTTAGGATTAATCAGTAGAACAAACAACATAGACATTAGCAAATTATATAACAGTAGATCAGGGTCTGTGTTGTTTACAGTTGGACCCGAGTTATACACAAGTATAAAATGGTGGCTTAGAATATTTATTCGGAAGAATGCTTTTACCACAGATTGATATTGCTGACAGATCCTTATCTGTTAATCTCTCTGGAACTTACTTTGGCTGTTTGGAACACTTTGTACCATGCAGAATGGAAAGCTTACCAAGACCTCTTAGATGGAATTGATTTTTTCTGTATGATCCATATTCCAAATATAAACTAATGAGGCAAAGAAATATGCCAGTCTTGTGTTTTGTCATGACATGTATTCATTTTGTCTAAAGACCGAAAGGATGTGGTAATTAGTGTGCAAGAGATGTTTCAAAGCAAGACATTTTCATGCGCAATTTACATGCATAAATCTAATCTTGAGAACTTCACAGCTCTTTAATTTCTTCTTCAAATACAATACCCAATCATAATATCTTAGGAGTAAATCCACAAACTCACAAATCCAATGCTTTTAGGCTTGCATTAGCAGCAAAAGTGCTAAACAGTTGTGTGCTTTCCAAGGTGGAAGTCAGAAGAGAGTGGTCTCCACTTGGGTAGAGGGAATGATGCCAAATCCTGCCCATGCATCAGTTACCATTTGTGCCTTGTCATCATTTGATCAGTTCTGGGGAGTTTTCTCAAACTCCATCACTCTTGCTGCTGATGATGCCTCTGTTGATACTTCACTCCCTGTCATGGCAGGCAATTCAGGTTTTCATGAAAATACAGTTGACCAGGACCAGCGTGGTACAGTGACCCAGCCAGACCAATAGTATGCAATCAACACAGACATATCCAGGTACTGATTATGGTGATCTTTCTTGGGATAGCCAGTCCTGGACTTGGGGCACCAGGCACCATGGTTACAAATGACACTAGTGCTGGCTCAGTCCAAACCTATGCCTTTGTTCCCAATGACCAGGTATGGTGATTGATTTTCCTGATATAGCCATTCCCAACTTGGAGACACAGATAGTGCCCAGCACCAGGCCATGACAGTTCTAGTGCTGACTCTCACCTGTAAACCAATCATATTAAGCATATCTCACATCAGAATCTGTGAACGATCTTGCACTACAGAGCTCATGGAAGTAGAGTGGACCAGCATCAGAAAATTCCATCACCATTCCTGGCTCCCTCATGATGCCAGTACCAACTGTGGTGACACCCCATTCCCAGATGCCTAGTACCAGCCCATAGATGTTACACATAGGTGAATGCCTGGAGATAACTGTACCAACATGGACAGACTCCCAGCCTTTGTTCACTGTCCCACACAGCCTGTTTCACCATCTCTGTCATTGCACATCTCACAGGAGGCTGTCCTATGTTCTTCAGTTTTACGATGATTCATGCTTCCAAACACCAGCTTCCTTTATCAATCAGATGATGCTTGGAGAAGATTCAGCTATTGTCACATCAATTGATGAGGTTTTACAGACCCTAATTACAGAGTTTTGGCTGCCTCCACCTTCTAAGCCACCTCTGGCCTCTTACCAATTCCTGCACCTGTTGATACCTTAGTCAAGAGCGGCCAGCCATTCCTCAAGCAACTAACACAATCTGGTCAAGTTGCTGACATACTTCATTGCTTTGAAAGGCCACTTCAGGACCCACGTATCAATAGGCCTTTTCTTTTGCACCAACAATGGCCAGCAATTCTAATCCTGCATGCTACAAGGTACACTTGCCAACATTTCACACTGTAGTCCCAGCTGTCAATAGTCAACAAAGGCTTGGAACTGTCAATTCTTCCTTTGTGTGTATGGATTGGAAAACCTTCATCAACACAAAACTTTTTTTTATGTCATGTCAATAGGACCCATGTTGGACTTGGTTTCCATGGCTATTATTTCAGGAATCTGAACATGGCTTAAACTATTTCAGCAAAAGCCTCACTGACACTCATGCTTGGGAGTCAGTCTTTCAGATGGTTTATATGCTAACAGAGCAGCTCAACTCTCACTTATTGCCATAGCTGCATCCATTAATCTTCACCTGGTGGAAAGAGATGCATTTCTCTCCACATTTGCTACCCAGGAAACCATCATGAAGCTATTTTTAGATCATAACAGGCCACCAAAGAGGCAAAGCTCATGAGCCCAGTGACCCAAAGCCTTGCCATCATTTCCTATGAGAGATCAGAGGAACAGGGATTCACCACCCCTCCTCCCAAGCCATGCAAACCAGAGAACACCCCTTCAATTCCCTTTCTCTTGACAAGAAACTAGTTTCCACAGGCCATGGACGATAAAGGAGGAGCGAGAAAAATTCCAATCTCATCCCATCTTCTCTTCCTGTCAGCAAATAATGCCATTTTTATTCTTCCTATCTGAAATCCCTGTGGAACGAAGGCAAAAATGTTACACAGAATGGAAGACACTGCCCTTCTGACTCAGGGGTGATACAAATTGTTTCGGAGATACTCCAGACCATGTTCAGTGCCTGTCCCCCATTATTAGTAGCTCATCCCAAGAGACCTGTAGATATAGACATCTGGCAGCCAGAAACAACACTCTCCTTATGAAAAGGGTATTAAATTATGTACAATGCAAACTCATCAGGATCTTACACCAGATCTTTTTGTTGACCCCAAAGCCAATGGCAAGATTCATCTGGTCATAGATCTAAATTCTCTCACCCAATTCATTTGGGTACCACATTAAGAATGGAGACACTGAGTTTGGTTCAAAACACAGTTCAGGAGGATGGTTTCTGGGGGTGAAACGATATGCCTTCGCCACATATCAGTATGTATCACAGTTATGAGGGACAAATAATACCTCATCTCATCCCAGTACTTCAGGCATTTGGGCATGGAGTTCAAAACCCTCTTGAACTGAGTTTGCCTTTCCCAGGAACATGTTTTGAAATCATCTCAGTGGTTTCTACCATTTGCTTAGAGAAACGAATTTCAGCCCTAGGATTTCTTTGGCTGTTGGGTCTCCTCAGTATGACAGTGAATTCCTTCATTTTGGGGCTGCATGGTCATGAGACCCTGGCAGATGATCCTTCTATCACAGTGATGGCTGACCTTGGCACTCTAGACCAAATGTTCTAGTTCAGGCTGTATGACAGCCTGTAAATGTACATGGGAGGACCTTACTCAGCTTATGGCAGGCATCCTATTGCAAGAGCAACTGCCATAAATCAGGATCTGCCTAGATGCCAGCATGACAGGCTGGAGTGTCCACCTCCTGCCTCCTTCTGAGAATTGAGCAGGGTCTGGCCACTTCAGGAGCGCTCATTGCACATTAATCTCATGGAGATGAAGGCCATATTGCATACTTTTTAATCATAGCAGGAGATGCTGTCTGGCAAGGGCATTCACAGTCTCTCTGATTAATCAACTGTATTAAATTACATCAGAAGGCAAAGGGGAAACAAATCCCCAGACCTATGCCTCCAGGTTTGGGATTTTTTTTTCAGGTGGTGTCATCACCAACAAATCCACATCCAAGGCAGGCTATTGGTCCTAACAGACTTATTATCCCTTCCAATTCAGTGCTTTCTTACCAAATGGTTCTTTGTCCCTTGGTCTTCAGTCAAACTGTGCCCATTGGCGTTGACCTGTCATAAACCTTGTGCGACAAAGTGGAATGCAGAACTCCCAACTTTTGTCTCACCTGTCCCAGATCTAAAAGCCCGGCAGTTGATGCCTTTCCATGGAATGGTCGTACAGCATATGCTTTTTCCCCTCCCCTCTGATCCCCAAGTCTTGCAAAAAGTGAGGGAACCAGAGTAATGTCTAATTCTGATTGCTCCGCTTAAGTGGGAAAATCATGGAACAATGATCTAATCAACTTGGAAGCAGATATTCCCAGGGAAATCCTGCTTTCTTCTTGCTTGCTCGAAAAATCATGAATGCAAGTTTTCCATCCATACTAGGAGATGATAAACTTGCATGTATGACTCATATAATTAAGTCCTCAGAAAAAAAACAGTAGTCAGAAGTGGTGGACAGAATTGCACTAGCAAGGCCACAATGTTTTTTAAAAACATAGGTAAGTGGAGAGTTTCTGTCAGTGGTGTAAGCAGAAAGACATTTCCCAAAAGCCTCAGTACCGCTGATAGCTAACCCTCTCCCGAGGAGAAGTAGTTAGCCCCCATCACTATCTAGGGCTACTATTGCACAATTTTAGACATGTTCCATCACCAGGGAAAGGAGCATATAGGCCAGGAAAAAGACTCTGACCTTCTTGTTAATTTTGACTTGTCTCAATCAAAGGCTTTGGTCCTTCATCCAAAATGAAATCTTCAGTCAAGTCTGACATACTTGAATAAAGCAACCATTCAAACCGATGTCTAGAGCTTCCTTGACTCACCTATAGTACAAACCTGCTCCCTAGTCATTCTAGCTGCAGCAGTCTGGATCAGTGAGATACATGCTTTATCAGTGGATCTGAACTTTCAGCAGTTCTGCCACGATGGCTCAAGTTCACTCATTATGGCCACTGCTTTCATTGCCAAAACCGGCATCTGTTCACGGGGAATCACTCTTTGTCTCTTCATTGGACCCTTTGCCCTGAGGATACCCACAGAATCCCATAAGGGCTCAGAAGTGGGACCCAAATGAACTGAGCCAATCAAAAGAGGGAGCTCTTACTTGTTCTTACCACTTGAAGAAGAAGGGACAATATTTAAGCTTAGGTTTTTTCATCCTGGATACAATGGGTTATTCACTGTTTATGAGGGATTAATTCGAGACCAGTGCAGTTCTTGCACATAATGACTCACGAAGGTTACATTGGTCACCACTGTTAAAGCATTTAGGTGCAACTGCTCCCAGACTGACATCATCTAACCCATGGGATGGAAGTTAGAGATGACATGCTCTAGCTTTTACCTCAGAAACCTTTCATCCTAAAGAGCTCAGTTTGACCTGGTTGGACCTATAGCAGCAGCACAACAGGTTACCTTCCAAAGTTGTCCAGTGACTTCATATTGGTATGGTTTACTTTACTTCCACTGGATTTGCAGGAGTGAAACTTTTTCTCAAAACTGCATCCATGCATAAACCATGTGTTAACCTTAGCCTGTATCTCGCACGAGATTTGAAGCTGTTCCATGTACTTTAGGAGATTGGAGTCAATGCCAGCACCATTGCAAGAGGATGTAACTCCCCCCTTCTCATGCCCATTCTCCTAGGGTATTATGATCAGGTAACATATTTGAAGAAGAAACTAATTTTTGGAGTACAGTATGATCAGGTAACATATTTGAAGAAGAAACTAATTTTTGGAGTACAGTATGTTTCTTTGATAATACTTACCTAATCATAATATGGGCATACCCTTCCACAGTTAATCCCTGTTAAGAGTGTACACATCCATTCCAGTGGTAATTGATGCATGGACAGGATTTGGTGTCAGTACCTCTATCCAAGGTGAGACCAGTCTCATCTGACTTCCACCTTTGGAAGCAGATGACTTTTAGCACTTTTGTTGCTGATGTAAGCTTGGGAGTGCTGGATTTGTGAGGCAGTGGATGTATTCCGAAGCTATTATGATCTGATAAATATTATCAAAAAGAAACATTTTACTCCAAAAATGTTGTCACAGAAATAAATTGTTATTCAATGGACGAGAAGATATTAATGATTTCTCTTGAATTTGTGCTGTTTTGCCTTCTTTCAGGAAAAATGAGGAAGAACAAGATTTCTACCCATCATAAATATATTTATTTAAAAGTATATACCCTTCGAATGATGCAAGCTGAAGAATTTGGTAATTCTGGTTCATACAAAATTAACTATATAATTTATTTGTAAGAGTTACCTCCCATTTCATTAAAACATCACAGGTTTGCTATCTATCTATTTACAATAATGACTGAAAAATATTTTATCCTAAAATCAGGTGAAAAATGAATGTTAGGATCTGACTGTCTAAAACAACTTTATCACCATTGTTTTTTTTATAATTTCCCTATTCTTCACTCAGATCCTCTTATGGACACCCTCATGAGGGACCCAGTTGAACTCCCAGGGGGCAGGATCATGGATAAGCCAATCATTCTGCGCCACCTTCTCAACTCTCGAACTGATCCCTTCAACAGGCAGCCCCTTACAGAGGATCAGCTCAAGCCTGGTAAGTTACACTTGAACATTTTTTTACACTGATTTAGAATTACAGATTCAAATGTCTACCCCTTATTGCAAATATTTGGAAATATTCATAAACATGAAAAGAAATCACAGGTTTTATCCCAAAGGGATAAAGAAATTAATTTGAGAATTTCATAAGAGTATTTTACACAAAAATGTCAGTCTTTTACACACATCATTTTGTCAAAAAGACAATACAATGAGACTATTTGTTATAAAGCAACCCTTCTGTAAATCACCTTCCCCTGCAGTCTGGCTATATATTTCATTTGCAATAAGGCTGTTTGTTTTAATACTAATCAAACCTTCTTATACTAGCCACCTGTGTACACCATCCAAAACTTTTGTGTTTGGTTTAGGAAAGTATGACTGTGTATGTGAAAAGTATGACTGTGTATGTGAAAAGTATGACTGTGTATGTGACAGTATTATAGGAAATTCTTCTAAGAGTTATACTCCCTTATTATAATTGTGAGATCTTTTTCTTCTGTAGGTAGAAACAGAAAATTAATGAAATGTTTTACTTTACCAGAGTGAACATTAAACCTGTATCCTTATAATCCATACAGTTTAAAAACGGGTTTAATTTTTGAAAGTGCATGATTCAACTACCTAAAACTGTCATGAATTCAGGCAGGAGTAGAGGAAAAGTAGCCAATGACTGAACACTCATAAATTGTCCTGGATTACTTAGAGATAGTTTTTAATGTGACAAATCCATGGTCCTTGTCAGTCTAGAGGTGCCTCATACCCAGTCTTTGATCTAGCATTGTTTCAATAATCACAAATATGTATAAAGGAGACAACTAACATTAAAAAAATTGTATTCATTAAAAAAAAAACATAGTTAAAGAATAAACTCAATACCAGTGAACAGATAATTAAAATATTGTGACAAATTTGCTGTTTAACTGAACTCCTGCAAATTTATAGATGCTGAAATATTAAGATGCATATTATTTACACAACAATGTTAAAAGGTGGCTAAAAAAGATTTAATTCTTCCAAATTTAGGCAATACTGTTCCCCGTGAGTGCCAGCAGAAAGCAAATTAACAGATGATGATTATTTGTATGCCTCAGCCATATGAATGTAGGAGGCATATAGTGTGTCACTCATGTCTTTCTGTCATGCTCGTCACAACAGATGATGGTAATTTGTATTATCAGCCATATCAATGTAGGAGGCATATAGTGTGTCACTCATGTCTTTCTGTCATGCTCGTCACAACAGATGATGGTAATTTGTATTATCAGCCATATCAATGTAGGAGGCATATAGTGTGTCACTCATGTCTTTCTGTCATGCTCGTCACAACAGATGATGGTAATTTGTATTATCAGCCATATCAATGTAGGAGGCATATAGTGTGTCACTCATGTCTTTCTGTCATGCTCGTCACAACAGATGATGGTAATTTGTATTATCAGCCATATCAATGGAGGAGGCATATAGTGTGTCACTCATGTCTTTCTGTCATGCTCGTCACAACAGATGATGGTAATTTGTATTATCAGCCATATCAATGTAGGAGGCATATAGTGTGTCACTCATGTCTTTCTGTCATGCTCGTCACAACAGATGATGGTAATTTGTATTATCAGCCATATCAATGTAGGAGGCATATAGTGTGTCACTCATGTCTTTCTGTCATGCTTGTCACAACAGATGATGGTAATTTGTATTATCAGCCATATCAATGTAGGAGGCATATAGTGTGTCACTCATGTCTTTCTGTCATGCTTGTCACAACAGATGATGGTAATTTGTATTATCAGCCATATCAATGGAGGAGGCATATAGTGTGTCACTCATGTCTTTCTGTCATGCTCATCACAACAGATGATGGTAATTTGTATTATCAGCCATATCAACGTAGGAGGCATATAGTGTGTCACTCATGTCTTTCTGTCATGCTCATCACAACAGATGATGGTAATTTGTATTATCAGCCATATCCATGGAGGGGGCATAAGGTGTGTTACCCATGTCCTTCCATTCATGTGACAGAACAGAGACATCAGCTTAGGACAGATCAGGAGATGTGCAAAATTTGGTCAGGAGTTCTGACTTCAGAAGAGGGAGGATTTTCATCGACCCAATTTTAAGCATGCAAATTTCACAAAAATTACAACTATTGAACAAATTTCCATTTTTTTAAATATTAAATTATGCACATAATCTCTTCACATCAGTCCTTTCACAGTAACTTGTTGCCATTCATATTCCCCTTATATGTACCACAAGCATTTTTAGCATTTCTTAGGAGATCATTGATTGGATCATATTTGTGACAGTCCTCATCTTTGTTGATCTTAACACTTAGGAGAAGATGTACTGTTATTGGATCCAGGTTTCCTCTGCAGTCAGCTTGAAGTTTTCTCAGAATGGAAAATATTCTTTTAATGTCTGCATTAGAATGTGGCATTGTTAATACAACTCTACTGAGTCCACCAAGAAGTTTAATTGTTTCCTGCCTGTGGGTAGATTCAGGTTGCTGACTGCATGCCAGAACTTCTCAAGATTGGTGCTATTTGGGTCGAATTTGGGAAGTTCCTTTTAAAATTGACTTCATAGGACTGGCAGAATGCATATTCATGTTCTTTTTTAACTTGATTCCAACCACAGAAATTTCTGTTTCAAGCCATTATTGAATTTTGTGTGATATTTTGGTTCTTTAGATTTTGGTGTTTTAGCATTGAGAGATCACACATGCTTAGATATCAGCAAACATTATATACTGATAACCAACTGACCTGTTTTATGCAACTGGAGGTTTTTAGTAATGTATAATCCAACCATAATTCATTAATGGTTGGATCCTTTCTGAGTTACTACTGATCACACATAGTATAATCCAATGATTAATTGTAGGTTATTGTCTGTTGTATTAGCAATTAAAGTGTCATGTTCACAGTCATATGATCACATTAAGTCTTTACGGGAAATAAACTACACAGGAAGCAAGGTGTAAAACACGAAAAACCAGAAAAATGTCCGTTCCGGAATTTTTTTAATAATAATTTTGAGTATACAGGAGAATTCATTGAGTGATGGGAGACACCCCTCATTTCGGGAGGAAAATATTTATGTCCTTCTGTTATGTCTTGTTACAACAGATGATGGTAATTTGTATTACCAGCCATATCTATGGAGGAGGCATATAGTGTGTTACCCATGTCCTTATATCATGTTTTGTCAGAACAGATGATGGTTATTTGTATGCCCTGGCAATATCTGTGGAGGGGGCAAATAGTGTGTTACCAATGTCCTTCCATCATTAGTTGTTACATCCTGTCCATTACAAATATTTTTTCCACTCAATAACTGTTTAAGGACTTCATAGACTAAAACCAAATTTGATATGAGGCTTCACATAAAAAAAAGACTGATTTCACTATATAATTGTTCTCTTCAATTACATTATATTGGTGGGGACATCCATGTTTTGTGGATCTATTTCTTGTTGATTTTGCACTCCAGTGAATTGTTTGTTTGTTGGGGTTTTTTTTCTCACTTTAAACACATTACTGGGTATATCATGACAAGGAGAATGGGTGCTAAGTGTCTTTCCCAAGGACACACCAAGGCAGCCAACCCAGTCTGGCCAGGGTGGGTATCAAACCACTGACCCTTGGATTGAGAGTATGATGTTGTATCAATTGAGCTATTGCAGCTCCACTCTGATGAAGGAGGTTGGTGAGAGAAAAGGGTTATTGTAACTCTGCCATAAATTTTGCTTTTTTTTAATCCCTCTAGTATCCAATATGTCATAGGAGGGTGTAGCTTCATTAAATAGCAAATATTTGTTGTATATCAAACATGAATATGAAGTATTCAGATAAATGTGCTTTCTTTCTTTCTTTTTCTTCTTTTGGTCACTGATATTACAGATAGTATTTGATAGGTATTAATACCTGTAAGATAAAAATTATTAAATACATTTTTTTAAAAATAATATAGTTTTTGTTTTATTTTTACAGCAGTGGCTCTAAAAGCAAGAATAGAACAGTGGATAAAGGGCCGTGAAACAAAATTCAAATGAAAACAATTAGAATTGGAGAGAGAGAACAAAAAGACTGACCTGTTTTTCCACTGTTGTACTGAACATGCATAGCAAGATTTCCTACAGCTGGAGAATTTTTGTGTTTTGTTTCTTTTATTTGATCAGTGTCTTATATCAAATTATACATGTGTTGATAGTCTTTCAAGGTTATGAAATTTCATGTCATTAGACTGTATAGTCTGAATCAGAGGGTGAAACCATACTCGTAGTGTTGCTAGCTCTATTGGTCATCTATTTCATTAAATCAGCAAAACAATATCACAATACTAAGAGCATATTATTACTTGTACACATTTTTTTCTTCTTCAATTCTATGAAATTTCTGACATGCTTAATTGTCAGCGATTCTTTGTTACCTGGGGACATTTTTAGACTTGTATATATTTCTACAGAAGTTAATGAACTATTGTGACATTGAGCTTGTCTCCTTTTTCCTTGCATTTTATCAGTATTTATTAATCTCCACAAAGGATATTGAGTCAGATGTTGTTAAATGGTTAAATGGGTTTTTGAACCAAAGACTCACTTATTAAATTGATTAATTAGCTGGGTATTGAAACAGTTTTACATAGTCATTTAATTATTATATATGAGGTAAATAAATTGTGGTTTTCATGGGTGATATATATATAAAAAGAAATTCTGTAAGAAAAGTGAACCATGATGCCACCCCCCAGCCTCCATCAGTTTAATATATCAGCAGTAGGATAGAGCCTTTCAGCTCATACATACATGGAATTTGATGGAGATCTCATCTGATCTAGGAGTCTGCATTTAATATTAATGTTTACTTCATTTTATTTTTTTTCATTGCATTTATCAAAACAGAAAAATCTGTGAAATTAAGTAGCCACAAAAATGTATTTTTCAACTAAGCCAAGAAATATGATACCCACAATTTTAAAGAGATTGACAGTATCTACCATCTATACTCGCGTATAAGCTCATACCAACTGCAAACTGCATAGACCCAGATCTGCCGTCACATAATGTGCCGGCAGATCTGGGTCTATCCAGTTTGTAAGGACTAATCAGTAGAACAAAGAGCATAGACTCTGATCTGCCTGCGCATTATGTGACTGCAGATCAGGGTCTATGTTGTTTGCATTTGGACCTGGTTTATACATGAGTATATACAGTAATATCAATTTATGTTATGAACTGAGGTTAAGTTGACCAGAGCAAGATTGAAAACAGGACAATCTCCATTTAGTTAATTTTCTGTCAATAACTTTATAAAATGGTAGTAGAACTTTTTCAGTTGCTGATGAAAATCAGCATCAGAAATTTTAGTATTTATTTCAGTTAGGAAGGATAAGACTATTTTTCAGGAAACAAACTGTAAGACTCTAATTGATTTTTATATTGTCTTTAACTTTTGCTTCTTGCATTGTACTTTTAAGTCAAATTAGTATTTTTGTGAAAAAGTGGCATTTGTAGGCTACTACATTTGTATGGGAAAATATGAACTCATTTTTTCTGAGCAATACCGCATAATGTTCTGCAGTATTGCGCATTATCACTTAGAAAAAAAACTAGTTCATATTTTCCCATTCAGGTGTAGTAATGTATTTATTATATGCTCATTGTTTTGTCTAGGACAGATTTCTAACATGAACCTAGCACTGAGAACTTGGTAGCATGTGATGTGTACATGATGTGCAGTATGTTGCAGTGGAGAAATTCTTTACAGTTCCAACAGTGTTGAATTGGTGGAGAAAATAATGAGTATATCAGATTTGCTCTATAGTTATTGGTTTTAAGTGATGGAGAGAATGCAGATTATGAAGGTTTCATTTGATTTCAGAAATACATCATGCAGCAAATGATTCACATCTGAAAAATTGTGATCATAAAATAAAACTGACTTTTCATTTTGACCTGTAGAATAGGAAGTGTTGCAGTAAGGATTGTTCTATTCATTATTGTTCCATTGTTACAGTCAGGATTGTCCCATTGTTACAGTCAGGATTGTTCCATTGTTACAGTCAGGATTGTTCCATTGTTACAGTCAGGATTGTCCCATTGTTACAGTCAGGATTGTTCCATTGTCAGAATCGTTCCATTGAGGACACCTTATTTATTGAGGATGTTGTAAATTGTGTGCAGAATGCATTATAAATGTACACACTTGCTAGCAAACTTCAGTAAATGAGCCAATATTGTTCATGGGACCTTTGCTGTGTTTCTCTTTAATTGGATGAAATAACTGTTAAAACTACTGTAACATATTTGAAGAGAAGAGGTAAATACCCAGATTTCAAAGAAATGTGTTATCATCATCCATCCTACTTGAACAAAGAAACATTGACATGTTTGGATTAGCTTTAACATGTTCTAAAAATCACAAAATCTCAGCCTCTATCACTCTCTCTGTCTGACTCTGTCATTCTCTAATAGTCAGGGAAGTATAGATATGCATAGATCTGGTCAAAAAGTACAAAGAAGAAGAAAATATTCTTATTGTATGCCTAGCAAGTTTGGTGAATGCTTTTAAATACTGTTGAGTCCTTTCTTTTTATGGGTATCATTCTAACATTGGTTTGCAGAAAGTGACATTTTCATCAATTTTCATCGATCTGTCTCCGACAGAAATCACATTTATAGTGGTGATATGCTATATTGGATCTTATAAATGGTTTGTAGCAAGTAATAATTCTGCAACAAAAAAATGGTGTCTGTGAATAAAATTGAAAATATAGTGAATCTTTTTATGTGCAACTATTCAAATTAAATTTTTTGTTCGTTGTCTTTATGTATTTTATTCATTTGCTTATTTGTAAATTATTTTGAAATAAATTTGTGTATAAGTTCAATGTTGTTGTTCATCCTTTGAGTTCGAAGATGACCATGACATCAATAACTGGTTTGGTTTCTGTGAATATGTGAGTGGCTGATCAGGCCAATTTGTGCTCTGAACTGTCTGTGGCACACTTGACAGGAGATGCCGCTTAGGTTTGCTTGATCAATAGAGGACTTGCTGCAAGTGCTTATTTGTAAATTATTACTTCTTTGGTAGTCTCTCTTCTGACATCTTGGTGACGTGGACTGCTCGTCTCAACTATGATTTCATCAGCAGAGTGTGGATGCTTGGAATGCCTGCCTGTATGAGAACATCAAGTGTCTGAGACAATGTCCTGCCATCTTTTCCTCATCAGTTTCCTCAGGCAGCCTATGTGAAAATGGTTCAGCTTCTTGGCATGGCATCTGTACACTGTCCAGGTTTTGCAAGCATACAGCAGGGTCGGCAACACAATGGCTTTGTAGATCTTAAATTTTGTTTGTAGACTGATGCCTCTGCGCTCCCACACATTTGCATGTTGTCTGCCAAAGGCCACACTTGCTTTAGCATTTCTGGGATTGGTTTCATCATCGATGTGGACTGCACGTGACGCTGTGTTGCCAAGATAGGTGAACAATGTCCACTGCCATGAGGGTTTGGCCATTTACTGTGATGGTAGACTCTATATATGGCTTTGCTGGTGCAGTTTGGTGCATCACCTATGTCTTCTTGCTATTGATCGGGAGACCAAAACTGTCACAAGCTGAAGAGAAATGGTCTTTATTCTGTTGCATGTCAGACTCAGATTTGGCATTCAGGGAACAGTCATCAGCAAATAGGAGATCATGAACAGTCTCTTCCTGTAACTTTGTCTTCGCCTGTGGTCTTCTCAGATTGAAGAGCTTGTCGTCAGTCCAGTATATGATGTTGATCCCAGTGTCATAGTCATGGAAGGCATCAGTAAGCATGGTAGAGAACATCATACTGATGAGGGTTGGGACCAACACACAGCCTTGCTTGATTCCATTGGTGACTGGAAATGGTTCAGATGACTCACCATCATCCATATCACAAGCGAGCACGCCATCATGGAATTGCCAAACCATCACAATGAATTTCTCTGGGCAACCAAATTTTGCCATGATCTTCCAAAGGCTTCCACGGCTGACTGTGTCAAAGGCTTTTGTCAGGTCAATGTTTAGTTTAGATTTTGGGAGATAAAACGCATGCCTAGATATCTCAACAAACTCAAAATACAGAAACCAAATCATAATCCATTAACATCTTTAATCCTTTCTGAATTGCTACTGATCACACATTGTATAATCCAATCTGTTGAATTAGCATTTAGAGTGTCATGCTCGCCAGTTCATAGTCACGTGATCACAGGAAGTCTTTACCCGAAATACATGTATACTACAATGGAAGCAAGGTGTCAGAAAAACTGTAAACTGTCTGTTCTTGAATTTTTTAAATAATAATTTTAAGTATGTGGGAGATTTCAGTAGGTTCACATGTATCCTAGAGATTGTATTTCTGATCCAATTTTGATCAAACTTTTTAAATAAGCATAAATCATCAAGATATTGGATGAATGCATTTATGAACGAGATCCATGGATATTAATAAGGTGATCTTGTACCTGATTGGCTGAGTTTGTCAACACTTTAGTAACTCTATTTCTGATCAGACTTTTATCCGACTTGGTAAATAGGCTTTTATATCATCAATATATATAATGCACTTTATTGTGAGTGAGATCAACACATATTAATGAGGTGCTCTTGCATGTGATTGGCTCAACTTCTTACCACTCTAAATATGATATTACTGACCCGATTTGAATTAAACTTGGTTAATTGGCTAATATCGTCAAGATGTTGGATTGTTTTTAATTATAATTAAGAGATGTACATATTTATAAGGTGATCTTGCATCCAATTGGCTGACAATTTTTACCACACAAATGACTGGATTTTTTTATAGGATTTAGGTCAAATTGGTAAATATATCATCAAGATCTTCATGGAGTATGATTATGAGCTAGATCAACACATATTAATTACATGATCTTGTATCTGATGGGTTGAGCTTGTTACCTCTCCGAAGACTGAATCTCAATCAGATTTTATGTAAGCTTGGTAAATAAGCTTAAATTATCATTGTCTTAGTTTCTATAATAAGTGAGATTTCTTGCATCTGATTGGCTGAGCTTGTTACCTCTCTAGATCTATATTTCTCATCCAGTTTATATAAAACTTGGTTGATGGGTCTACATCATCAAGATTTTGCATGACTTTGATTATAAGCAAGGGCCAATGATATTATGCAAGAAGGTACTGCCTGATAGGATGTGGAGGTGTTCCATCCCATCTGCTGGGGTGGTTTAGTCACCCCCAATCCCAGACCTGTTTTGTAATTTTTGTAACTCATCAGAGGGAATTGGTCTTGTTGATTCATTTTTTCAACTGATCACCGTACCTTGTAAGTGTGGAGTTTATATACCCCAAATTGAGGAAAAGAAAAATTAACTCGTGAATTATGGTCAAATCAGAGGAAATTATATAGATAGAAGGCCTAAATTATAACATCAATTACACTGAAGGTACCCAATTATAACATCAATTACACTGAGGGTACCCAATTATAACATCAATTACACTGAGGGTAACCAATTATAACATCAATTACACTGAGGGTACCCAATTATAACATCAATTACACTGAGGGTACACAATTCACCAAATATTGTTTCACTGCAGTGCACTCTTAATTTAAACACTTGTGCAAATAAATGGCATCTGCAGTAAATGTGCACAAATATAGTTTCCATAATACTGAATGCTGTGCCATATCATTACTATAAGGTGAAATGTCACATGTTATGAATGTGGCCACAGAATTTAAAACCATAATGAAAAGGTTGTTATGTCCAGTGGCGTAGTGAGGGGGGAGGGGGGCGAAGGGGGTGGTGGCCCTGGGGGGCACTTTCTAGGGGGCGGCAATTTGGTAAGAGTACCATCTATATCATAAATAATACGAATGGAGTGGGGGCGTAATTTTTGTAGTTGGCCCTGGGCGGCACTTTGCCTCGCTACGCCACTGGTTATGTCAGCCTGCTTTTCACAGTGTATGTTGTTGATCACCATTGGTTTATAGGCTTTTGTAAAGAATGGCATTTTTTAAAAAAAAAAAGAAGTTCAGTTTTTTTCCCTTAACACTTTGCTGCAATTGACTCGTGGGTGGGTACAGAATTAAAATTTGTATATGTTCATCCATCTGTCCATCTCACTTTTTTTTGAACTTCAAAGTCATGTAAGGAAAATGGATGAAACTGTGTTTTATTTTGTTTCACAACTCGAGGCTATGTCCAATACTACATCTATGTCATGTCTTTAAGAACAAGGTCACCAGTCAACATTTACATTTCTTGTTCCTGATCTCTAACTTTACATCCATGATTGATAGAGATTCCTTTTCCTACCCTGAATGTTTTCAAGATCATGTAAAACTTAGAAAATCCAGCTGATTGTAATGGCGAGATCCACATAGTCCTGGTACTTTTGCAATATAAATCTTCCTGACATATTAATCGGTTTCATTGTAAAATGTAAATGGTACCAAATACATATGATGTCTGTGTATCAGAGTCAGCTTCTCATTATTGATTAAATCAATGCATGGTTTCTGCTTTATATGCTGAAAATTCAAAATGTATTTTACTGTCGAAGGTCAATAAAAGACATTTCTGAAAATAGTTAATAAAATGATTAACAAAAACATTTTCATTGTCGCATTGCTTTTCTCAAAATTCATTCAATTGTATTTTAAACTGATATAACAAACATGTTCTTTGTGGATTCTTGCTATTTAAAATGATTGACTTGCCACTTAAATCCATCTGGATCATCCAGTTTGGTCATTTATTTGGGGAACCCCAGCATTGTGGTGTAATAGTAGTATTGACTAGACTTGGAGACATAGTGCTTATGAAAAGGTGCCAACATTCATGTACAGCAAGCCTGTTGCCTACTCTATCTATGAATTCGTGTAATAATTTCTTGAGATCATGAGCATTTATCTCAACCGTCATAAACACAATATAATCTACCATGAAATCTACGTTTCCCTCCAATATGGTCGACGATGACATACTCCACAACCTTGCTACCAAATAGGTTTGTCGCCACTACTCCGAAAATTCTTCTTATCGTGGAGTGAGACCTACCCTGCACTGGCGGACTCCAAAAACTATTTTTAGAGCACTAGTTGCTGTTTATTAATCTTCACAACCATATTCGAACGAGATTTGATTTCGTCACCTGTATGAAATGAGTTATTGGATTTTAGAGAGAATGCGTAAAACTTGACGTGAGTTACGAGACTGAGATGATTTTCACAAACTTGGATAGAGCTCCGTTCTGATAGAAGGTAACTGGGGTAAACCCGGGTAATTTCGGTCACCTTAGCAGATACGAATTACGTACAACATTGTTGTGCACGATTTACGGGAATACGAAATAAAATCGAAAACAGGTAACACAGATATTATTATTATTTAATCTTGGAATGGACTCGGGTCTATGCAAAAATACATACCTACTCCTAACAAGGTACTCTCACGGAGGGTAAAATCGGTAAGTGTGATGTTTTGGAAACATACATCCAGTTATGCCAGCTTTCATCTGTATTAAATAAAATGTCTCAAAAGTAGATTATTTTGTTATAACATTATAATATTTATGGGTAAAGACGTCGATGAACTCTATTGCAAAGGCGAGTATCCCATAAACAGAGGTATACTTACACGTGACTCTGTTTTCGCTTTGGACTCTAGTTTTACTACAAGCTTGGTCAATTAATTAAAAACTGAATTATAACAGTGTTTCAGGATTAAGATGAAACATTATGTAAGTATCAGAATGTGAAATTCTCATATTTTCACAAAAAGATTAATGAACTGATATTTTGTTGAGACCCGGTTCTTTTCAAGTATATTTATCTCTGTAATTTCACTCGTATAGTTTTTAAATGAAAACACAAACAAAACAATGAACTTTAGAAGTTTTCTCACTGAACCCAACCTCGAAATATATAATGGGTGTTTACTTAGTATAGGAATGAAAAAGAACACGTTATGAATTAGACGTTTCGGATCAAATTATATGATTCCCCCACCCCGTTTTTGGAACTTAACCTTTAATCAGCACTGTATAGTCAGGACTGTGTTGACGTGCCGTAAAACCTATACATAAATAATAATCTCATCAAAACCCCGGGCCTGTCCCGGCAGATAAGTCCAGGGCCGAGTTGCTTACCCAGTACACCCCTGCACACACACACACACACACACACACACACACACACGCACTCTCACTCTCACACAAGCATACACTCTCCAACGCTATATGAAAAATCTCTTTTTGACAGGAGAACAAGCAGTCTTATATACAGAATGAACACACAAGAAAAACGCGTTGAAGCGAACAACAAAGAAAGGCAAAAATGATTTTTTCAGCATAAACAAGAGAGGAAAAAATCTAAAAAGGAATCAATTACAATGTGTTTTCATCTGGAAGAGAAGAGCTTTGATAGTAATACACACTAAAGTGAGATTATATGGGTCATTCCAAGGATCGAGATACATTTTATAAAGTGATTATCATTTTGACACACACGGTTAAATTTGAAATATTGAATACAATTAGCGAGGTGGAGTTAGCCTTGAATGTCGTGTCATTAAAAGGAACGAGGAGCAATAATTAATGTCTCGCTTAAAATCAAACGCGCAAAAGGCGAAATACATCGATTGGCCACAAGGCTCCTCGTCCATCAGCCTGTCCATCCATGCGTCGATGTTTCTTTGTTCTTCAAAAGATAATATCTCCAGTTCGTATTGATGCTCACAACTACAAGGGAGATTCGGGGTGCTCTGGGAAGAAATTTCTAAGATTAAAGGGCGAAAAGGTCAAACGTCAAGATCGATATAACGGGACAATTTTTGAATTTTAAATGGGTGGTCAGTATCCCCCCCCCGACCCCCCTTTCTGGCGGTATCTTCTGCTACCATGGACAAAATGTCATCAAATATTGCACATAAATTTACCATTAGCAGTTGCTTATATTAATTGACCGCACAGCAGAGACACCATTTCCCTTCCCTAATATATTTAAAGCTACATTCCGCGTGTTTTTTTTTATAAAAAGTATTCCATGTCCTTTCAGAAACAGAAAACAAGTAAGACCATGGCGAACGTTGATGACACATTAGATCCCATAGTCATTGATGCAGGATCCGGACTGGTACACGCGGGATTCGCAGGAAATAAAACTGTCAGTGCAGTTTTTCCCACTGTTGTAGGAAAACCAACAATAAAGGCAAGTCAATGTAATTTTAACTTCTTCATTGTCTGAAGCATTTGAAAAATTGCGTCTGATGTTCGATGCTTGAACTCAGTAGTTAGTTTAATTTGTATATCTGTACGTTATTCCTGGAGATTTTTTCTTTTTTTTGGTAGTAAATTTTATTTTGCAAACTATCATGTACGAAAACATGTCTTTTTTTGGCAAAGTTCCAATCGACTCGGCGGAATTGCCTCTTGCAATATCTTGACCTTAACCTTTAAACTAGATCGAGTTCGCAACACCGTGAAAACTTTTTCCCGTTTTATTTTATGAAGTTAATTCCTGTGATTTATTCTAATTCAGCAATATTAAGTCATTTATCAGGTTATGAATGGGTCCGGTGCACTTGTCAGGAAAGCAGACAATGAAGGCCGATTACGACTAGAACTTTATCATCGTAATAACCAGTACTATCTACTTCGCTAACAAAAATATATTCAAAGTCTTTTTTAAGACTTTTACTGGAATGGAAGCATTTTTCAGAAATTTTAGTGCTGATTTTGAAGCGTGTTTCATGAGATAAATATTTTTATAAAGATAGAGATGCTGTCCGCTTGCTCAAAACGGCTAAGTTCAGCCACGAATACGGACCAATCACGGCTGTAGGAGTTTAAGATTGAAAAGGAAGAGTTTTTAAGATAAGTATGCATCATAAAAGAAAATGTGAATAAACAAGTGGTGGAGCTTGAGCCTAAATCTTCCCCAGAATGCACAGAATTGAAAAATTGCTTTAAGCTGGGCAACCGTTATATTAAAGTTGTAATGTAATAAATTATCCTTTTGCAAACATTATGTGAAAAATAAAATTTGATTGAGTTGAGCATTTATTCTAGTTGAGAAGCTTTATGAAAGCCTAGCTGTACTTTTCAGGAGTTAGTGCCAATGATTGGCAACAAGGACTGTTACATTGGGGATGAAGTGGAGTCTCGACAGGAACTACTCTTATTTCATTACCCTATTCAGCGAGGACTAATAACGAACTGGGAAGATATGGAGAGGGTCTGGCATTATACTATTTTCGACCAGCTTCAAACAGACCCGGAAAATCGGCCCATTTTTATGTCCGAAATACCACTGAACCCGGCAAAGAATAGGGAGAAAATCACTCAGGTAATAAGTAATGAATAATTGTCTAAATTTTTGCACTAATCTCCGTTGCATACATGCATGTATATATATTTCCCCTTGTTTCCAGTATGCACAATATGAAACGGCCGGATTTTTAAAATATAAAATCTAATTGTTTGTAAGTTCTTCTCCACTTCTTCCGCTCCTCCTCCATCTACTGCTTCGTCTTCTGCTGCTGCAGTTCCGCTTCCTTCTGCTTTCCCGCCACCTCCTCCTTCTGCTTTCCCGCCACCTCCTCCTTCTCTTTCTTCTTCTGTAGATGACAGATTAGTACCTATGTTTGTGTCATGTCAAGAGTAGGAGACGTTAGAATCATGCTTCTAAATTCTATGGTTTATTGATTCACAAAACATACATTGAAATGTTCTCCCATATGTATTTTTAATTCCTCGATCACCATATGTTCTTTAAATTACCTTGACGTGAAGAAAAAGCGGCTACATGGTCGCGTACCCCATTTAGCCTGTTTTCAAAAGAAAATTATTTCAGAAGATGCCCTTGTTTCATATCTTTATGTTAACACATTTATTCATCGTTTGAATTGTTTACGTAAAAAATGACACTTACTGTCTTCCATACGGCAATATATCTATAAAAATAGCACGTGTTCTTTTTTCAACGCAAATTTTCCCAGCACAAATTCCCCCTAACCGCACAAATGCAGTCTGGGTTCGATCCATGGCTCCCGCATGAGCTGGATAAAGATGTCACCCATGGAAAATGCCGGCTGTTTTTTGTTTTTTTTTTTTGTTGGTGGTGGTGGGGGGTCTCCTATTCACTTCACCACAAAAAGACCACGTAGCGTGAACGTCTGAGATTTCAAGAGTATTTTAAAGAAGTTGTACGAACTTATACAATCGACCTAAACTAAATAAAGTTCGAACTTTAATCTGCTAACGACAGCTGTAGGCAGGTCACCTACCGTTTACCTCACCTAACTGGAAGAGAGAGAGAGAGAGTGAGAGAGAGAGAGAGAGAGAGAGAGAGAGAGAGAGAGAGAGAGAGAGAGAGAGAGAGAGAGAGAGAGAGAGAGAAAAGAAGCCGAAGAAACTGGCAGCCAGTCTATCAAAAGCATTAAATTATTGTCTTCGTTCACCATGTCAATCCAAACGACTTGGGGACTATCCATATTTTAAAATTACTTCCAAAGGTTTTCCACACTCATTTTATGAAGTTTGCTGTAAACAGGGATCGGTTGAAAGCCACGAAGACTCCCAATGAGTTAAGGATAATCGCTTGTGAAATGTTGGAATATTTAACTTTTGGAAAAAATTAAATTTTTTCGTAGTTAAGGGTCCAAGCAATCCAAAATTAATAAATACATCATTGGTTGGTGTACATTTTCTACTTGTAGTTGAATATCTATCCGTTAGGTGAGGGTCATTATATAGCAAATGTGCTGGAAAGAGTATCTTGTCACCAATTATCCATAAATTAATATCGGAATGAATATTTAAAAATTAATCAAATTTTCACAGGCTGGCCACTTTTATCAAATACACAAAGAAAGGGTATGTCGGTGAGTGACTTTTTTAGTGCGACACAATTATTGAAATAACAGCGGTTTTCCGAAACAGAAAGCCAGTGAGACTGATTTCCGGTAGGCCGTACATCGCAAAGGTTTTCAAAGGTCTCGAATACTTTCGTTGACTTTATGATTTTCTTTCACAAAACTGTTATTGCGACAATTAAAATTGTGTAAGAATTTTTCTTTTTCATTATTTCATACGAAATAAAAGTTGCAACCACGTCGTTTTAAGTCCTGTCTCACTCAGATTCTATAGCTCTACGATACAGGTTACGCTCCAAAGTTTTCGCAAACTTTCACATGTGTTACGATCCAAAAATAAAATTCCCTACCTGTCTAGCTGATGTTATTTTCCGTATTTGTAAGTCAGAATTAAGTCTCTGTGCACATGGCTGGGAGCTAGCTCCACACAATAGGAACATACAGTAACCGCTCTGTTGTTTCGAATCAGTCGATCACGTGGATAATTGGCATTAAGTATACTATTTCACTCTGTTGTCGAACAATTGCAGAGAGCTAATGTATGTTATTATATTCTCTGGGTATACTTTGATCAGTAGTGTTCAAATGGAATAGATATAATTATTTGCATAAAGTATAATAAATCTGAAAAGAAAAGTTTCATATAAGCTGACGACTGTCAATATTAATATTGAAATGCACGAATAATGATGCTTGATGGTAGATACAATAACAGCTCACCACACCCATCGAATCCACGTGAACTGAACACAAGTTATCAAATATGCTCTCCAAGAATCCAGAAAATAAAATAGTCCCAAAATGCACTGAAAATACGCTATCAAATTAACACAATCCAATTGAATACCTAATACACTCTGGGAGAAAAAAAAGATCACAAAGTAGGTGTTCGTCCGTCTGCATGGGATAATAAATTCCCAGAGGTCACCACTGAGTACATCCGCTTGCGCGAACCAGTCACTCGGCTAAACGGCTTCGCACTTACAGATCAGTTCGCCATCGGGGTAATGGTCAGGACAACGTGTGCAGACGAATTGTTTAAACATAATCGTACCGCTGTTACAATGCTATGTCCACAATTTGTTCAGAAACACGACCATTTGACACCAGGGATCGTTCAGCACAGTTTATTTAACATCACACAAAGACAGTGGTTGCGTGAGGGTTCGAGGCGCCCGGGGCCAATATTCTTTAGTGGCGCCTCTACGTTGCCACAGAGAACAGTTTTTATGTCAGTTGCCAACCTCCAACCCCCCTACACGCTCCCGGTTACAGGGAAAAAAAAAAAGCTCCCGACGGTGCCCCCACCCCCTCGCCCGGCGCCCAGGGGTTATTGCCCACTCCTGATCCCCGCCCCCCATCGCGCCGCCACTGCACAAAGAAGTATGCTTGAAATCATATGAAACTATTTGCATGTGGATAAGAGACTAAGACATAACACATTTCAAGTTATCATAACAATACAGAGTTCACTCTCGTAGGAATAATGACTGCAACTGATAAAAAAATTATTATTTTATGCTTTTCTCTACCTACCTACACACACACACACACACACACACACACACACACACACACACACACACACACAACATCTGATTCTCTCTATTTATACAATACAAGTAGAAATATGAAATACAAAACGGAATGAAGAGAGATCATTTCAAATAGGATGATGTTTATTTGCCTGCACAGTCTCAATGAATTTCCAAGGGAAAAATAGAAAATAACGGAGTACGACTTCTCCCTTGACGAGTAACGGAAAAATGCGCGCAAAACAACAACAGAGGATTATGCCATAGCACATGAAGTCAGAAGAGAGGTAATGAAAAAGAATCGGAATTCAGCGACATAATCACCAATAAAAATATGTTTTTACATTCTGTTTTTCCTACTCCTCGCAACATTAGCTCTATTGTGGATTTTTTTTATTAATATGTCCTCTCATTGACCAACTTTTCACATATCTATCACATTCACATTGAACTGGCCTTTTTTTTTTCTTTTCTTTTGATCTTTTATATTTGTTGCGCCATTCTAACTTTTGTTTGTTTTCACATTTTGCACATCTGTTCCAACCATCTTTCCTTTTCCCGAATTGATTAGGATATTTTTGTTCATTACACATATTGCAATTACAATTTGTAGCCCCTCACAAAGTGGTTTAGTATGACAGAGATGCGAAACATTATACTCCTTCTTTCTTTGAAGAGTTGTTGATTTATAATTTCCTCTAACATCTTCAGTGATGTATTTATCTAACTAGAAATTCTTCCAATAATTGTTTCTGCACACATTTTTAGTTCTTTTTCTGGTGAACAAAGTCAGCTTTAAAGAATACATTATTTCATACAGTCATATACACATTTGCTGGATTAGAATGATTTTGTTTGATTTGGCTTTATTAATTAGTTACATTTGTAATAATTTGTCTGTTACTAATAACATTTACTATGTGTCATATATATATATATATATATATATATCTATATATATATATCTATATATATATATATATATATATATATATATATATATATGGTAAGTAATGCCAAAGCAATGTCCATATTGCCCTCTTACATCAAGAGATATGTTGGGTTTAGCCTTGCATATGAAGAGCAAGCACCATGACAAGTTAGAGGAATTCAGTTCTCTGCTAAAATATTGACCAATAATTATGGTAACAGAAGATAAACAACAAGGTAAACAACAAGGACTGGACTACATTTGGCATACCTATCTTCTGGATACGCTACAGCAACAAGAAAAAATACAACAGATTGAAATTAAAATGTAGTTGAGGAACATTTAGCAAAAGTGGATAGAAAATTCAAATTGATATAGAGTACAATTTCATTCTAAATGAATTTAAAATTTGAAATGAAAGATAGAGTTTGGAACATTTATTTTTTTTATTTAAAAAAAAATGACTGTATAGAAGGAACCTTTATAAATTAGTTGCTTTAGATGAGATGTCATACAAAGAGGAAGTTGATGAGTTAGAAGATGATTTTGAAGAGTTAGGAAACGAATTATTGACGGTTAAAAATCAAAATAAAGAAAACAGATGAAGGCTTCAAATCTATGTCGAAGTCTACCTTTATTGGCATGATTTGTACGATCTTCCTGGTCATTAAAGATGTTGATTTGTACGATCTTCCTGGTCATTAATGATGTTTATTTGTACGATCTTCCTGGTCATTAAAGATGTTGATTTGTACGATCTTCCTGGTCATTAAAGATGTTGATTTGTACGATCTTCCTGGTCATTAAAGATGTTGATTTGTACGACCTTCCTGGTCATTAAAGATGTTGATTTGTACGATCTTCCTGGTCATTAAAGATGTTGATTTGTACGATCTTCCTGGTCATTAAAGATGTCAAAGTCTACCTTTATTGGCATGATTTGTACGATCTTCCTGGTCATTAAAGATGTACGATCTTCCTGGTCATTAAAGATGTCAAAGTCTACCTTTGTTGGCATGATTTGTACGATCTTCCTGGTCATTAAAGATGTTGATTTGTACGATCTTCCTGGTCATTAAAGATGTTGAAACAAAGCGCAAGCTAGTTGACGCTGTACCATACAAATTAACTGAAGCGACAGGAAAAGTTAAACCAAAAATGTAAGTTGCAGGTACTGCGTCACCTGTGAATTACCAGAACATCACTGGGACACACATATTGTTTTTGATTTATCAGTGTCGTGTAGGAGTATGAGAACATCACTGGGACACACATATTGTTTTTGATTTATCAGTGTCGTGTAGGAGTACGATAACATCACTGGGACACATATATTGTTTTTGATTTATCAGTGTCGTGTAGGAGTACGAGAACATCACTGGGCCATACATATTGTTTTTGATTGATCAGTGTCGTGTAGGAGTATGAGAACATCACTGGGACACACATATTGTTTTTGATTGATCAGTGTCGTGTAGGAGTACGAGAACATCACTGGGCCATACATATTGTTTTTGATTGATCAGTGTCGTGTAGGAGTATGAGAACATCACTGGGCCATACATATTGTTTTTGATTGATCAGTGTCGTGTAGGAGTATGAGAACATCACTGGGACACACATATTGTTTTTGATTGATCAGTGTCGTGTAGGAGTATGAGAACATTACTAGGCTACTCATACTATTGGGATATAAACATAGTAGTATACAAGTGGCGAATTCTGGTTACTTAGGATTCTTTTTTTTTATTACATTTGTTCATTTAGTCATTACATATTTACTTTTTGGCGCTGCTATTTTGAATTCTATAATTAGTATATTAGCATTTGGGTTACGCGAACAAGTAGAACGTGGCGAAAGCCCATGCGAGAGCAACACTGAACTGTGCAATGAGTAAAGATGACGTAGCTTTGCTGCTACCCATGTTTCTATTTTTAGAAATTACCTTTTTTGTTTTACACTTGTAAGAACTTAAATTAGACACCAACTAAAAAAATCCGATCCAAAAGAGGGCCCGGAATGCGCAATTTATATACTACTCATGTTTCGATTTAAGCACCTGCTTTCCACTACACAAAATTTGATATAACAATATTTTGCTTTTCAAAACCGGGTATTCACTTTCAGTGCATAGTTTCGGATTAGAACCCTGTGATAATCACACAGAGCTAGATACTAGCAGTATCTGGTGCATTCTGAAGACTTAAATAACACTGACTGACGCTGGCATAATACTTCCTCGATTCTACTTCAAGTAACACACGATCCCCTGGTAAAATATCAGGATTCACTTTTTATTTAAAAATTAACCCGGTGCAAAATACGAAACTGTAGAGTAGAGCTACAGCTAGATTTTAAAATCTGACGTCATATATATGACGTAACAATGTAAAGTTGATGTCATTTTTAGCTGCGCAATAAGCTTTCAATTTACAAAAGTAGACTACCATAAATAGTAGAAAAAAAGTAAAAAATCTTCAGATAGCTGTAATCGCGAGGTTTGAACGTTGTATTCGAACTGTAAATGTTAATTAAGATTGTGATTAACTTTTATTTTTAGATCATGTTTGAGACGTTCAACACGCCAGCGTTTTACTTGGAGAATGAGGCCATGATGTCCCTGTACTCCTCCGGCCGCACTACAGGCCTCGTGTTGAACTCTGGCCACGGAGTCACTCACTCCGTCCCAGTACTTGAAGGTAGCCTTAAATGTTGTCCAAAATATGGGATCCATATCTCGAAATTTGGACGCCCTATAGTAACTACCTTCTCTATTGTTCTGTCCGTCTGTACACTTTCCATGTAAGCATCTGCAACTTTTAAACCCTAAGCCATATTTTGATAAAGCTTTTTCCACTTATATTTCATTATATGGCGTGTGGCATTCCCCATTTAGCCTGTGTTGTAACGGAAGGAGTCCATACTACTGGTGTCGTGCAGATGGTGTTGTCATCAAATTGTCCGTTTTTCCAGCGGCGCCGCAGGTTTATAAGAATCCAAGGTTGTTGTTGTCGTTAATGTTGTTGTTGTCATGGAACTTGTAATTCGAGTTTGAAATAAGGTATACAGCAGAGGTAAGGAAGAAAAAACTCTGACATCAGAGATGACCTGACCTGTCCATGCCTTTAATCAGGTGATAGAGACTATAACGGAGTAAGGTCCTTGAAATGCATTCTTGTTCATCTATTTCATTACAGCGCTTCACAGCTTTCTCGTTTCCTGTTTGAAAGCAGGTTGTTTTTTCCCTTTAGATTTCGCTTGTTGTTGCTATTATGATGATGATGATGATGATGATGATAAAAGATGTACGCTCTCTTTGCGCGAACATTAGAAAACCTTTTATCCATTACACTGGTCTACAATTTTTTCGAAGTCGTCTGTTTCAGAGATAAAATGTGTTATTTTTTTATAGGAATTTTGATGTGCTGAATTCAAATATGACTATTAAAACAACTGATTGGCTGCTGTTTCCAAGATATTTAAGGTTTTACATTTTACGTCTATGTATGTTGTGTACATAGTAGAGTTTTAGTCATAAATTTTAAACCTAGGTCTTTTCATGTGTTTATGGTTGCTTTACATGATAATATTTCACCTGTCCTGTTTATGTAACACTTTAAAAAACAGCAAAAGGATTATATAAATAAAAAAATATATTGAAACAAAAGTAAAAAAAACTATTATGTATATATAAGTACATAGTTTAGCCCTTATTCAGTGTCTACTCGGCGCTTCTTGGCTTGTCTCTTGTATTCATTAAATGGAGCATCTCTTGTCACTGTCCAGCAATAGTCTGCAAGCATTGATGGGCTCCATTTACCCTGATAGCGTTTCTCCATTGTGCAATGTCCTGGTGAAATCGCTCGCCGTGCTCGTCGCTCACTGCTCCGCAGTTCGGTGAAAAAATAATCTAGATGAGAGTGCAAAAAAATGTATCTTTAGTGACATGTTGCAACCAAGGCTTTTGTATGCCTTGAGGAGGTTTTCCACCAACTCCCTGTAGTTGTCTGCCTTGTTGTTTCCGAGAAAATATTTGGCCACTAACTGGAAGGCTTTCCAAACCGTCTTTTCCTTGACACGCAGTGCACGGTGAAATGCATCATCTCGAAGAAGTTCACGAATCTGAGGACCAACAAAGACACCTTCCTTTATCTTAGCTTGACTTAACCTTGGAAATTTTCCACGAAGGTACTTGAAAGCTGCTTGTGTTTTGTCCATGGCCTTGACAAAGTTCTTCATCAGACCCAGCTTGATGTGCATGGGTGGTAACAAAATCTTCCTTGATTCAACAAGTGGTGGATGCTGAACACTTTTCATCCCAGGCTCCAATGACTGTCGGAGTGGCCAATCTCTCTTGATGTAGTGGGAATCTCTCGCACGACTATCCCATTCGCAGAGAAAACAGCAGTACTTCGTGTATCCAGTCTGCAGACCAAGCAAGAGAGCAAGAACCTTGAAATCGCCACAAAGCTGCCACTGATGTTGGTCATAGTTCATGCACCTTAAAAGTTGTTTCATGTTTTCATAGGTTTCCTTCATATGGACTGCATGACCAACTGGAATTGATAGCAAAACACTGTCATTATGTAGCAAAACAGCTTTAAGACTCGTCTTCGATGAATCAATGAACAGTCTCCACTCATCTGGATCATGAACGATGTTAAGGGCTGCCATCACACCATCGATGTTGTTGCAGGCTACAAGATCACCTTCCATGAAAAAGAATGGGACAAGATCCTTTCGACGGTCACGGAACATGGAAACCCTAACATCACCTGCCAGGAGATTCCTCTGCTGTACTCTCTTGGGTAGCTCCAAATCCCTGACAAGTTCATTCAGTTCAACTTGTGTTATGAGATTCAGAGGAGGAGGATGGGAGAAAATATGGATCATGGGACATTGACAGTTCAGGAGTAGAAGTTTCATCCTCTTCCTCTTCCTCGTCTGACTCAAGTGAAAATGATTCTGGTGCATCAGGAACCGGCAGTCCTTCTTCGTGGGGTACTGGGCGTATAGCTGATGGAATGTTTGGATAATGCACAGTCCACTTTTTCTTCTTTGACACACCTTTCCCAACTGGTGGCACCATGCAGAAGTAACAATTGCTGATATGATCTGTTGGCTCTCTCCAAATCATTGGCACTGCAAAAGGCATAGATTTCCTTTTCCTGTTCAACCACTAGCGAAGATTTGTTGCACAAGTGTTGCAGCATATGTGTGGGGCCCACCTCTTGACCTCACCTCCAATTTTGCAGCCAAAATAAAGGTGATACGCTTTTTTAACCATAGGGATTATACTGCGCTTTAGTGATGCAAAAGTCACTTCACCACAAACATAGCAGAAGTTATCTGCATTGTTCACACAAGTACGAGGCATCTCTGCTCATTTTGGCTAAACAGAAATGTGTCCCTTTGCAAAATCAAACACTGACAAATAAGAGAGCACAACACTGTATGATTTGTAGAGCTGATATAGGGCAATTTCTTCAGCAGAGTGATGTAAGCTTAGTTATGATTGCATCATCCATGACTTATAGGAATAACATGATGCAATTCATATCATGTATGACGCAATATCAGCTTCAGATTGCGTCATTCATTGTTTTGCCTAAAAAGCAAGTACTGTCCAAACCCGGTCATAGATTTATTCATAGATCCAGTCAAAGATGTATTTTAGTCATTTCTGGTTTCAATTGAGATCCCTTCCCTTTATAACTCACTTATCCTCCGCCATTCCCAAGTCAAGGGTCGTATATACTGACCCAGTATAAGATCTTTAAAACTAGAGCCAATCAACAATTTTAAGCATAATTTTCCTTCTCGGTGACTCAGAATTAGTAAAGTTTGACAACATTTATTGCGGAAGCATTTTGGCTGTAGACCAGTGAATTATCAGAGAACTGTATAGAGATAATGTTGCATATAGTCTTGAACCTTTTTTTATTAATCGAGCAGGAATAATGTTTTCCAGAATTCACTAGTTAGATGTCAGCAATGCAAAACCACTCAGTTTAAAAAAATATAAGTTTACCTTTCAAAAGGAATCTAATTCGATGCCAGTGGCATGTTGTTATATATACTTAACTTTTGTCTATGATTGTAAGTTGTATGGTTCTTTGAAAATGCATACTTAACTTTTGTCCATGCTTGTAACTTGTGACGTGCAAGGTAGGCGATTATTTTTATGGGCATTTCGCAATTAGACGTATGTGACATAGATCATGTAGGCATGTGTATTTATATACACATTTTGGTAAACAAATTGATTCCTGTTCTAGAATTCCGGTTCTATAAGATCAGTCTGTAAGGAATCTATTTTAGTTGTGTTGTTGAAATCAGATATTATTTGAGGGGAATTATTTATTTACAATATTCATTGGAAATACAAAAGTGCTCACTCACTTTTGGATGAATACATTGTTATGTATGATGTTTATATAATATTATAAATATTTTAGGAAATTATAAATGTTTCTTGACTTTAATATTTGCTTAAACCTTAATGTTAAGTATAATGTGGACATGTTTATTATTGTCCTTTAATTAGGTTGTTTACTTTTTATTTTAGTTCATGGACAGTTTTGATAAACAAGTTGTTGATTCAGTTTGAGGTCAAGGTTTATTTTGTTTACAGATAAAACTAGAATTTCCTTAGAGTTATGTGTCAAAAGTCACACACACCATAGTGTATTCTAGAACATTCTGTCATGTGACCTCTCTTCATATACATCATGTTTAGTGAACAGTTAATAAGTTTCGACCTTACCATCAGTCTTTTAAAGAGTTATTACAGTTGTGAAAAATCATTCCAAATTTTGAGAGAGAAATTATTAAGAACATTCATTGGATCATAAAAGTGGGACTTTTGGATTTTAGATTTTTAACTGATGATTTTAGGATTTATGTGAACTCATTCAAAGATATTCTGGAGTACTTCATTTTGGCACATCATCACATTAAAGACTACTGGCAAATCAGGATATTAAAGACTATTGGCACATCAGCACAGTCAAGGATACAGTCATTTATTCGGAACATTCTATATTTAGGACTTGTGATTAGGACACTTAGGATTATTTGATTATTTGGATTTTAATTCACGTTACTGTAAGTGTCTTTTTAATTTTCACTTTAATTGTCTCGAAATTAATTGCTTGTTGATTTTTACTTGATTTGTTGGTTTCATTTTCTTTCTGTTACATTTTTCTTAGACCATAGAGTCGTAACAACATGAGTTTGCTATTTATGTTAACTCATTCAAATACATTCTGGATTACATTTTTGTGGTACATTAGGACATTCAAGGTTATTGGAATTTATTCGGAACAATCTATTTTTTTGGGACTTGTGATTAGGACATTAGCATTATTTGGAATTTAACTCACAAATTGTAAGTGTCTTTTGAATTTTCACTTTATGGGTCTGAAAATAAATTGCTTGTTGATTTTCCTTTCATTGTTGGTTTCACCTTCTTTCTGTTACATATTTTATAAGACCTAGAGTCGTAACACATGTCTCAAAAGAAACAATTAATTATAATTTGTCCATGCTTCTGAAAGAAAACGTAGTTTCTAGAATGCATACAGCGCAGCGGTTACGAGCTCACTTTGTACCTCAGCATTCCCGAGTTCAACTCCAGGTCTGACATGTACAAGGGTAGGTGGTCACCCATCCAAGGCTGGTAGTTTCATCCGGGTTCTCTGGGTTTGTCTGCATCAAATGCTGCTTAAATTAGTCAACATCAGAGTCCTCGAGATTCGTTAAGTTGTTAGCACTTAGTGTACAAGATTTGCCCGTGCATGGTTAGAATGTCCCAATGAAGTTGGAATTGATTTTGGTGGTTGAACATATCTTTTTGTGACTGCAAAAAAATAAAATAAATTAACCCAAACTATTATTCTTTATAAGAAGATTCGTTAGTTGGTACATGTGAAAATTAAAAAGTAAAAAAAAAAAATATAAACAAACAATCATCCTTTCTCTTCATATATAAAATTGACTCAGGATTGATACCTTCTGCAATTATTTTGCAGGATTCACACAACCACATGCAATCCGACGACTGGACCTTGGAGGCAGAGATGTTACAGCGTTCCTACAGACTTTGGTAGAACACGATTACAACACTCGTCTATCTTGTTAGTACACATTTTAAAACTATACATACTTGGTAGAACACAATTACAACACTCGTCTATCTTGTTAGTACACATTTTAAAACTATACATACTTGGTAGAACACAATTACAACACTCATCTTTCTTGTTAGTACACATTTTAAAACTATACATACTTGATAGAACACAATTACAACACTCGTCTTTCTTGTTAGTACACATTTTTAAACTATACATACTTGGTAGAACACAATTACAACACTCATCTTTCTTGTTAGTACACATTTTAAAACTATACATACTTGGTAGAACACAATTACAACACTCGTCTTTCTTGTTAGTACACATTTTAAAACTATACATACTTGCAACTTTGCTCTTTTGTGTTCGTTGAATTGCTTCATATGCGTGAACAGATTTGCATGCCAACCGTAAATTTCGAGAAATATCACATTTTTATTTACTTTTAGCTGTTTTCAAAATCAGGTGAAAATTGTGCATTTTTCCAAGACACTAACATGTGTGTCTCTCTCTCTCTCTCTCTCTCTGATTGGTATCCACCAGTGGAATTTTAAATTTACATTTTCCACTAAAATACAAAGAGTTTGTAATAAGATCTACATTTTATTAAAAGTTTCCATTTTACTTTTAGTGGCTGAAACTACAAGTTTGAAGCATGCAAAGTGTTCTTGTAGTATCTATAGTAAGCCGGAAGTGGCGACTGATACTGCACCAACGGAAGTGAAGTATCAGCTTCCCGATGGGCGTGTTCTCGAAATTCCCAATGAACCCTTCAAGAAGGTTACAGAAATAATGTTTCAACCAAGTTTATTAGGTATCCTTGATTCAATCATATAGAAAGTCTGTGAGATTATTTTCAGTCTGCTGCAGTTGAATCACGATGAGAATAATTTTGTTTTTAGCTTTAACTGGTGTTTTACCCGATGTGATCTACCACCATGATTAAGAAGCACTTTATTGGATGATTGCAACCTAATTTCTCTATCTCGAAGTATTAAATGATACTGCTCTATCCTTACGCTTTGTTGTGGTGTGTATATACAGAAAGCTGTACAAATGTGTTGGGCAAAAAAAGTATTCATTCTAATTGGTCAAACGATTTTCAGCTTCATCTTCCAGACTACATAGTTTCACTTTGACTTGCAGTTAGCAAATTTTAACACAGAATAAGTAATTGAACACAGATACTATGAGAAACTTTGATAGTGTGTGTGTGTCCCTTTTGTATATTAAAAAAAAAACACAAAAAAAACCCCAACAAAAAACTTAAGATAAAAAGAGACTTGATTTATTAATTTCAGTATTGACTGTAAGCTCCCAGAATATTTAAATTTTTTTATTTTTGCCGCCTGGGCGCACATTGAACATTACAGGACATCAACATTTGTATCCACGCAGGCAAACCGCACCAAACGCGATGCATTGTTAAATGCCAATTTGTGCGAGTAAATAGAATACATTATTTACTTGGAAGCATATTTTAGGTTCATGTTAACAGAGATTGTGAACATAATGCGAAGAAACGGAACAGCATCGGCGTAATATGTTGTCGTCCACACGTTTTGTCAATCTTGCCATTGATTCTTCTCTTGCTAGGTTTAGAATCTGATGGAATACACCAGATGATATTAAAGTCTATTTCGGGCTGTGATGTCCCAAAGCAACAAGACCTATTCTGTAATATTATAATGTCGGGCGGCAACACAATGCTTCACAGTGAGTACTGATTCCCCCTCCCCCATCCACTCTCTCTCTCTCTCTCTCTCTCTCTCTCTCTTTAATTTTTTGTCTTACTTCTGTGTGTGTGTATATATATATATATATATATATATATATATATATATATATATATATATATATATATATATATATTGGTGAAATAATATTGCTGTTCTTGTTTTACGAAACCAAACTATATGCAAAGTGTAGTTATTTTAAAGAATTCATTGAGATCCAATTAAATCTTTTCGTTTCATTGTTTCTTAAAATCAGTTGATAGGACTTAAGGCATTAATTAAATAATTTGCTTGATGAGAAAAAGAACGTTATTAAGACAGACCCTTGTAAAACACCAGATAACATTATAATCCAATCAAGTGAATTGCAGCAATCGTCACTCGTAAACGTATCCTTTTTTGACATTTTACAATGGTCTTTTTTGACATTTTACAATGGTCTTTTTTTTGACATTTTACAACGGTCTTTTTTTTGACATTTTACAATGGTCTTTTTTTGACATTTTACAATGGTCTTTTTTGACATTTTACAATGGTCTTTTTTTGACATTTTACAATGGTCTTTTTTGACATTTTACAATGGTCTTTTTTTGACATTTTACAATGGTTTGGAGTTCAATGTTTGGGTCCATTGCTATAAATATTCCCTTCTTTTAGTGGATACAGTATTAAGATATATATATAATTTTCACGAACTTTATATTCTACTCTGATGTTCTTGTGGTGATATTTATTACCACGAACTTTATATTCTACTCTGATGTTCTTGTGGTGATATTTATTACCACGAACTTTATATTCTACTCTGATGTTCTTGTGGTGATATTTATTACCACAAACTTTATATTCTACTCTGATGTTCTTGTGGTGATATTTATTACCACGAACTTTATATTCTACTCTGATGTTCATTTGGTGATATTTATTACCACGAAATTATATATTCTACTCTGATGTTCTTGTGGTGATATTTATTACCACGAACTTTATATTCTACTCTGATGTTCTTGTGGTGATATTTATTACCACAAACTTTATATTCTACTCTGATGTTCTTGTGGTGATATTTATTACCACGAACATTATATTCTACTCTGATGTTCATTTGGTGATATTTATTACCATGAAATTATATATTCTACTCTGATGTCTTGTGGTGATATATATTACTACGAAAATGTTTTCGTCACATGATCTTTTCTTACGGAACTAATGCCTGTCCTTGCACGCGGTTTTGTCCTTTGCTGATCGATGTTTGACTGTAAGCTTCTTTTTCCAGATATGAGTAAACGACTAGAGCAAGAACTAAGTCGCACTGTATCAGCTGGGTCAAAGTTCAAGGTTATTGCTCCACCCGAGCGGAATAAATCCACATGGCTAGGAGGTTCTATTCTAGCCTCGCTTTCAGTTTGTCCCTGGATTAGCAAGCAGGAATATAATGAACATGGACCGAGTATAGTGCATAGAAAATGCAATGAAAACATTAATTTTTTTAGACTTTTGTCAGTAACTTAATTCTATGTATAACTTTTCTCAATTTGATCATTTGTTTAGTCAATATTTTAACCGCACTTGACAAAGATGCATTGAAGAAAATTTAGATAAAGCAGGTTATATCGACCCTGGTTTTTCGACTGCTGTGTAAAAGCATAAGAGACAACCAAACACAGCACGCATTCCGGATGCAGTTAAAACATTTCCAATAACAGCATTGGTTTACTACTTAATAAAGTAAAGAATGCAATTACCAGACATGAACTATCGCTTAAAAAACCGTTTCACATTATTGTGCGTTTGGGTTCATTAGTCCATTCTATAATTTTCTGTTTTAAGAAGACCTGAGAAATAATACATACTACTAGTCACTAGCAAATAACTGACACATTACATACACATAATTTAAGATACGAAATATAAAACCAACAGTATATGATCTACATCACATAAGGCGAGTCACGTGTATATATGACTCTACGTCATACACCTTTACAATAAATACACGTATACATCAAGCGTTTGGAGAGCAATACAGCTAAAACTCTTACTTCTTTTGTGGTCCTGTACTGAAAGCAATCACTTCTTTTGTAGCCCTGTACTGAAAGCAATAACTTCTTTTGTGGCCCTGTACTGAAAGCAATAACTTCTTTTGTGGTCCTGTACTGAAAGCAATAACTTCTTTTGTGGTCCTGTACTGAAAGCAATAACTTCTTTTGTGGCCCTGTACTGAAAGCAATAACTTCTTTTGTGGCCCTGTACTAAAAGCAATAACTTCTTTTGTGGTCCTGTACTGAAAGCAATAACTTCTTTTGTGGCCCTGTACTGAAAGCAATAACTTCTTTTGTGGCCCTGTACTGAAAGCAATAACTTCTTTTGCGGCACTGTAATTAAAGCAAGAACTTCTTTTGCCCCGTGTAATGAAAACAAGAACTTCTTTTGCCCCCTGTAATGAAAGCTAGAATTTCTTTTGCGGTCCTGTAATGAAAGCAAAAACATTTTTTGCCCCTCCTGTAACGAAAGCAAGATATCACTTTTTAGAGTACATGATAATCTGACTTGTGTTCATCTGGTAGGAAAGGTGACTGCAATCCCATCAACCTAAGAGAAGAACGTTTTTATTCCAGTCAAATTTTGTGTAGACCTTGGTCACCATACATGTAAACCATTTTAATCAGAATTTTTTTTCATCCCAAACCTATTATATTACACGTGACATTGCCTGTCTAATCATATTTAGTCGATATTACTACAACGAAAGTCATATGATATAACGTGAGTTCTATTACAACGAAAGTCATATGATATAACGTGAATTCTATAAGTGGTAAATACTTCTAGTCCAGGTGTGCAATACGGTAATTTTTGGTGCTAAAAAAGAAATATGGATTGGACACCCATCTTGAACACCATATCAAAGATGTGATTGTAAATAGATATATAATAAAATCATATAATTTACTGATTTTCAACCTCATTGTACCTTTATAGCTATCAACCCATATCAGAAATGGCGAAACAGGTGTCGTTTGTGTAACACATTTTTTAATTGCTCATCAGTCACTTTGTTATTCATGTTGGAGGGATTTAATGAAGTTGTAATATAAATATATCTCAAAAGATCTAATCAGAAAATCTGCAGCAGCTATTATTTTTTCTTTGTGGCTTGTTGATCTATCATATCAAACTCGAAGATCCACCTCATTATGCAGATGATATTCAAATTCTCTATCCATGAGAAGATATTTGATACAAAAGTGCACTGAATTTCTACAGAAAAAGTAGGTTAAACTCCCAAACCTACCGGACAAGGAAACAAATCTTTTCAAAATTACTCTTCGTAAAAATGTTGTAAATTCGTACAGTTATGCCTTTTTCAATACAGATTTCCTCGCCGTCTCAAAAACGTGAACATTCGGTACATACTTCCAGAATAGTTCCAGTCAATAATTCAAGATAGTAAACTAGTATGATAGTCATTATGCCTGGGTGTCAGTTTTACTGGAAAAATAATGGAACATGTTTGTAAGTACGCACGTAGGTTTGTTCGATCGTTCATTCTTATTTCAATCAGTTTTGTTTTGAAACCTCCCAGTCTGATATCCCAATCTGTAGAAATGATGGAGCGCGGGGTAAAATGTTGAAAGACAAAACGTTAATCCGCGACCAGGCGTTAATAAGATCGAATGGATAAAGCAAAAAGGACGACAATTACAAAAAGGAACAAGTAATTTTCTGGTTAGATTCAAGTGTTCATGAATGTACGTGTAGATGGTCATAGATTGTTGAAAAAGTTAAATGTAACACCGTCCGGATATGTGAAAAGTACATTTAACTTCTTCTGTTCATTGTAATAAAACAAATTTAGTGTGCAAAGCCCTGAAAGGTAATAAGTTACTGGACTCCAGCCGTTGGAGCCTTATTCAATCAAATGTTGCAAGGAGGGAGGCGTCTAGGTTCATTCACATCTATTTCCCCTTGAATTAGATATTCTGTCATTTGATATTTCATCACATTTATTATTTCGACATTTTTACTTTTTGTCTACATCTTTAACAAGACTTTTTGACTATATGAAATTGCTATATGTTCCAACGATACTTTTATTGGCACCATTTTTCTATCGCTATTCACGTAATACTGTGACACTGACTTGACAGTTTCAGTGATTTAGGAGTGAGTGTCGTTACCCTACTGTACAGCTTTGCATTCAAGTTGAACTGTAAAGTTAATAGTTAGGAGTGAGTGTCGTTACCCTACTGTACAACTTCAAGCTTAACTCTACCATTAATAGTTAGGAGTGAGTGTCGTTACCCTACTGTACAACTTCAAGCTTAACTCTACCATTAATAGTTAGGAGTGAGTGTCCTTACGCTACTGTACACCTTTGCATTCAAGTTTAACTGTACCATTAATAATTAGGAGTGAGTGTCCTTACCCTACTGTACAACTTTGCATTCAAGTTGAACTGTACCATTAATAGTTAGGAGTGAGTGTCGTTACCCTACTGTACACCTTTGCATTCAAGTTGAACTGTACCATTAATAGTTAGGAGTGAGTGTCCTTACCCTACTGTACACCGTTGCATTCAAGCTTAACTCTTCCATTAATAGTTAGGAGTGAGTGTCGTTACCCTACTGTACAGATTTACATTCAAGCCTAACTCTACCATTAATAGCTAGGAGTGAGTGTCGTTACACTACTGTACACCTTTGCATTTAAGCTTATCTCTACCATAAATAGTTAGGAGTGAGTGTCGTCACCCTACTGTACACCTTTGCCTTCAAGCTTAACTCTACCATTAATAGTTAGGAGTGAGTGTCGTTAGCCTACTGTACAACTTCAAGCTTAACTCTACCATTAATAGTTAGGAGTGAGTGTCGTTACCCTACTGTACAACTTCAAGCTTAACTCTACCATTAATAGTTAGGAGTGAGTGTCGTTACCCTACTGTACAACTTCAAGCTTAACTCTACCATTAATAGTTAGGAGTGAGTGTCGTTACCCTACTGTACAACTTCAAGCTTAACTCTACCATTAATAGTTAGGAGTGAGTGTCGTTACCCTACTGTACAACTTCAAGCTTAACTCTACCATTAATAGTTAGGAGTGAGTGTCGTTACGCTACTGTACACCTTTGCCTTCAAGCTTAACTCTACCATTAATAGTTAGGAGTGAGTGTCGTTACCCTACTGTACACCTTTACATTCAAGCTTAACTCTACCATTAATAGTTAGGAGTGAGTGTCGTCACCCTACTGTACAACTTCAAGCTTAACTCTACCATTAATAGTTAGGAGTGAGTGTCGTCACCCTACTGTACAACTTCAAGCTTAACTCTACCATTAATAGTTAGGAGTGAGTGTCGTTACACTACTGTACAACTTCAAGCTTAACTCTACCATTAATAGTTAGGAGTGAGTGTCGTTACCCTACTGTACACCTTTGCCTTCAAGCTTAACTCTACCATTAATAGTTAGGAGTGAGTGTCGTTACACTACTGTACAACTTCAAGCTTAACTCTACCATTAATAGTTAGGAGTGAGTGTCGTTACCCTACTGTACAACTTCAAGCTTAACTCTACCATTAATAGTTAGGAGTGAGTGTCGTTACCCTACTGTACAACTTCAAGCTTAACTCTACCATTAATAGTTAGGAGTGAGTGTCGTTACCCTACTGTACACCTTTACATTCAAGTTTAACTCTACCATTAATAGTTAGGAGTGAGTGTCGTCACCCTACTGTACACCTTTACATTCAAGCTTAACTCTACCATTAATAGTTAGGAGTGAGTGTCGTCACCCTACTGTACACCTTTACATTCAAGCTTAACTCTACCATTAATAGTTAGGAGTGAGTGTCGTTACCCTACTGTACACCTTTACATTCAAGTTTAACTCTACCATTAATAGTTAGGAGTGAGTGTCGTCACCCTACTGTACACCTTTACATTCAAGCTTAACTCTACCATTAATAGTCAGGAGTGAGTGTCGTTACCCTACTGTACAACTTCAAGCTTAACTCTACCATTAATAGTTAGGAGTGAGTGTCGTTACCCTACTGTACAACTTCAAGCTTAACTCTACCATTAATAGTTAGGAGTGAGTGTCGTTACCCTACTGTACAACTTTGCCTTCAAGCTTAACTCTACCATTAATAGTTAGGAGTGAGTGTCGTTACACTACTGTACAACTTCAAGCTTAACTCTACCATTAATAGTTAGGAGTGAGTGTCGTTACCCTACTGTACAACTTCAAGCTTAACTCTACCATTAATAGTTAGGAGTGAGTGTCGTTACCCTACTGTACAACTTCAAGCTTAACTCTACCATTAATAGTTAGGAGTGAGTGTCGTTACCCTACTGTACACCTTTACATTCAAGTTTAACTCTACCATTAATAGTTAGGAGTGAGTGTCGTCACCCTACTGTACACCTTTACATTCAAGCTTAACTCTACCATTAATAGTTAGGAGTGAGTGTCGTCACCCTACTGTACACCTTTACATTCAAGCTTAACTCTACCATTAATAGTTAGGAGTGAGTGTCGTTACCCTACTGTACACCTTTACATTCAAGCTTAACTCTACCATTAATAGTTAGGAGTGAGTGTCGTTACCCTACTGTACAACTTCAAGCTTAACTCTACCATTAATAGTTAGGAGTGAGTGTCGTTACCCTACTGTACAACTTCAAGCTTAACTCTACCATTAATAGTTAGGAGTGAGTGTCGTTACCCTACTGTACACCTTCAAGCTTAACTCTACCATTAATAGTTAGGAGTGAGTGTCGTTAGCCTACTGTACACCTTTGCCTTCAAGCTTAACTCTACCATTAATAGTTAGGAGTGAGTGTCGTCACCCTACTGTACACCTTTACATTCAAGCTTAACTCTACCCTTAATAGTTAGGAGTGAGTGTCGTCACCCTACTGTACACCTTTGCCTTCAAGCTTAACTCTACCATTAATAGTTAGGAGTGAGTGTCGTTAGCCTACTGTACACCTTTGCCTTCAAGCTTAACTGTACCATTAATAGTTAGGAGTGAGTGTCCTTACCCTACTGTACACCTTTGCCTTCAAGCTTAACTCTACCATTAATAGTTAGGAGTGAGTGTCGTCACCCTACTGTACACCTTTACATTCAAGCTTAACTCTACCATTAATAGTTAGGAGTGAGTGTCGTCACCCTACTGTACACCTTTGCCTTCAAGCTTAACTCTACCATTAATAGTTAGGAGTGAGTGTCGTTAGCCTACTGTACACCTTTGCCTTCAAGCTTAACTCTACCATTAATAGTTAGGAGTGAGTGTCGTTAGCCTACTGTACACCTTTGCCTTCAAGCTTAACTGTACCATTAATAGTTAGGAGTGAGTGTCCTTACCCTACTGTACACCTTTGCCTTCAAGCTTAACTCTACCATTAATAGTTAGGAGTGAGTGTCGTCACCCTACTGTACACCTTTACATTCAAGCTTAACTCTACCATTAATAGTTAGGAGTGAGTGTCGTCACCCTACTGTACACCTTTGCCTTCAAGCTTAACTCTACCATTAATAGTTAGGAGTGAGTGTCGTTAGCCTACTGTACACCTTTGCCTTCAAGCTTAACTCTACCATTAATAGTTAGGAGTGAGTGTCGTTACCCTACTGTACACCTTTGCCTTCAAGCCTAACTCTACCATTAATAGTTAGGAGTGAGTGTCCTTACCCTACTGTACACCTTTGCATTCAAGCTTAACTCTACCATTAATAGTTAGGAGTGAGTGTCCTTACCCTACTGTACACCTTCAAGCTTAACTCTACCATTAACAGTTAGGAGTGAGTGTCCTTACCCTACTGTACACCTTTGCCTTCAAGCTTAACTCTACCATTAATAGTTAGGAGTGAGTGTCCTTACCCTACTGTACACCTTCAAGCTTAACTCTACCATTAATAGTTAGGAGTGAGTGTCGTTACCCTACTGTACACCTTTGCCTTCAAGCTTAACTCTACCATTAATAGTTAGGAGTGAGTGTCCTTACCCTACTGTACACCTTCAAGCTTAACTCTACCATTAATAGTTAGGAGTGAGTGTCGTTACCCTACTGTACACCTTCAAGCTTAACTCTACCATTAACAGTTAGGAGTGAGTGTCCTTACCCTACTGTACACCTTTGCCTTCAAGCTTAACTCTACCATTAATAGTTAGGAGTGAGTGTCCTTACCCTACTGTACACCTTCAAGCTTAACTCTACCATTAATAGTTAGGAGTGAGTGTCGTTACCCTACTGTACACCTTTGCCTTCAAGCTTAACTCTACCATTAATAGTTAGGAGTGAGTGTCCTTACCCTACTGTACACCTTCAATCTTATCTCTACCATTAATAGTTAGGAGTGAGTGTCGTTACCCTACTGTACACCTTTGCCTTCAAGCTTAACTCTACCATTAATAGTTAGGAGTGAGTGTCGTCACCCTACTGTACACCTTTGCCTTCAAGCTTAACTCTACCATTAATAGCTAGGAGTGAGTGTCGTTACACTACTGTACACCTTTACATTCAAGCTTAACTATACCATTAACAGTTAGGAGTGAGTGTCGTTACCCTACTGTACACCTTTACATTCAAGCTTAACTGTACCATTAATAGTTAGGAGTGAGTGTCGTTACCCTACTGTACAACTTCAAGCTTAACTCTACCATTAATAGTTAGGAGTGAGTGTCGTTACCCTACTGTACACCTTTGCCTTCAAGCTTAACTGTACCATTAATAGTTAGGAGTGAGTGTCGTTACCCTACTGTACACCTTTGCCTTCAAGCTTAACTGTACCATTAATAGTTAGGAGTGAGTGTCGTTACCCTACTGTACAACTTCAAGCTTAACTCTACCATTAATAATTAGGAGTGAGTGTCGTTACCCTACTGTACACCTTTGCCTTCAAGCTTAACTCTACCATTAATAGTTAGGAGTGAGTGTCGTTACCCTACTGTACACCTTTGCCTTCAAGCTTAACTCTACCATTAACAGTTAGGAGTAAGTGTCGTTACCCTACTGTACAACTTCAAGCTTAACTCTACCATTAATAATTAGGAGTGAGTGTCGTTACCCTACTGTACACCTTTGCCTTCAAGCTTAACTCTACCATTAACAGTTAGGAGTGAGTGTCGTTACCCTACTGTACACCTTTGCCTTCAAGCTTAACTCTACCATTAACAGTTAGGAGTGAGTGTCGTTACCCTACTGTACACCTTTGCCTTCAAGCTTAACTCTACCATTAATAGTTAGGAGTGAGTGTCGTTACCCTACTGTACACCTTTGCCTTCAAGCTTAACTCTACCATTAATAGTTAGGAGTGAGTGTCGTTACCCTACTGTACACCTTTGCCTTCAAGCTTAACTCTACCATTAATAGTTAGGAGTGAGTATTGTTACCCTACTGTACAACTTCAAACTTAACTCTACCATTAATAGTTAGGAGTGAGTGTCGTTACCCTACTGTACACCTTTACATTCAAGTTTAAGTCTATTATCAATAGTTAGGAAATATTTTCAAGACAATTTACCGAAGCATATTCAGTAATTAGACCATTTTAAGTGTTCCACATTGACATGCTTGTATCAAAAGTCAAGGTAACAACATGGTCAAATATCTCTTTGTAACCATATTCCTGTCCACCCAGTGGCGTAGCGAGGCAAAGTGCCGCCCAGGGCCAACTACCAAAATTACGCCCAATCCATTCGTATTATTTATGATATATACGGTACTCTTACCAAATTGCCGCCCCCTAGAAAGTGTCGCCCTGGGCCACCTCGTAATAGTCATTGAAATATTGTTTATTTCGTGTAGCGTTTGTTTGCGTCACTGGTATTCTTTGTTTCATTTGACGTGTATTTGATTAACTTGTACTTTTGTATGTGGTCTTTAATTTTTTCATTCTGCTATATTCATTTTCATATGATATTGGTTTGCCTCGTCTGAATTTTGCTTGTTTCATTGATGTATTTTTGATTATTTTAACATAAGTCAGTTTCATTCGGCATCAGCGTGTTTTGTTTGTTTTGGGTTTGCTTTATTCCACTATTTTTTGTGCCTTATTTGTTTCATTTGAATATTTATCGTTGTGGCTGAAAATTTAATCTTTTTTATTTTACCACCACGTTTGTTTTATTTTAATATTAATCGTTGTGGTTGAAATTGGATCTTTTCTGTTTTGCCACAATGTTTTTTTTTTTTTTTAAATATTGATCGTTGTGACTGAAACTAGATCTTTTTTATTTTATCACCATGTTTGTTGTATTTGAATATTGATCATAATGGCTGAAATTGGATCTTCTTTATTTTACCACCATGTTTGTTGTATTTGAATATTGATCGTTGTGGCTGAAATTGGATTTTTTTAAAAATTTTACGACCATGTTTGTTGTATTTTATCTTTTCTTGCTCTATTCGAAATTGACATATTTCGTTTGATCTTACCACTTTTGGCAGTGATGGCCTTCGATACTATTTACTTCTGTCGCCGATGGATTGAAATAGATTCATGCTCAGTAATGAATTCCCCTAGTAGCAGTTTTGATCCTCTGTTTTGGGGCAATAGATAAAGCAAGTCATTGTGTTTTGTAATGGTATCGTATGAAGTCATCTCAATGTGTTATATAGTGAAAGTTTACGCTATAACATCTCTCTCTCTCTTTCTCTCTCTCTCTCTCTCTCTCACACACACACGCACACGCACACAACAACAACAAAAACAAAATAATTAAAGGATAAGCCTTATATCTATTTAGTTGATAGTAACGATTGATTCATGTTCGACATCACTTATACTTTCAATATATTTTGATAATATTATCGGTGAAGACAGTGCAAAAGATCGAACAAGGAGTATAGATTTTATCTTTTTGTAATTATGAAGGATGTCTAGTAGAAGAAAACAGCAGTTCTCAACATCAATAAGGCAAGAATTTTCAATATAATTTTTGTAGGTATATCAGTCTATGTTATGTAAAATAAGTAGTATGAGATCCTTAAGGATTGTTCTTGACTTGCCAAGTGTAATGTTAGGAAAACTCTTTTTCATGTAAAATAAACACATGAGTTCTTATCAAATAACGACCTTTTGCTCTCAAGCCATTTGTAATAAGTTTCTGATACAACTATAAACTCCTTATAGACACTGAAAAATGTATTAAGTTACCGAATATTATTCATCTATTCAATCCTTGAAAATTATCTGCCAGAAATGTACAGACAGGGTAGAACCTGATAACAAAAGCTGCACGAAAAGCTAGGTAGGCCATGGAGTACAATCCCATTTTATATTGGTTTAGAAATACAATGGGTTATTTTAGGTTCAATTATGTAACAATTAATAAAGTTGTCTTCGTCTCAAAAATTAAAATACCGAATACATTGAAATCTGAAGGGAATTGTGTCAGCAAAGAACACTAGACAGTTTGGAACCATAAGTTGCGAAATTTGTAAGGAAACTGAGTCAGCAAAAGACCCTAGACAGCTCTGACTCATTAGTTATATGTAGACAGTGTCACTTGTGTAGTTTCACTCTGGATGATTGATTGGGTAAACATCGCATTTATTGTAATGCAAAGCACGAAAATGCATAATTTTTCAAAGTGAAATACATAAAAGAACTAGAATTAGGTCAATGACATACCGTTGCATATCCTCACGGTTCCAAGCTATGCATTTACGGGCGTGGCCTCTCCCAGGGGCCATTGTTGCAACACTCTAAATGTGTATTTCTCTTTTCATATCCAGTTAGTGTATATATGGTTATAAGGTGGAAATCTTGATAGTTTCCAAGTAATGAGCTAAGATCAAGTCCCCGACTCAAGGAGCATGACATAGGGCATGTATTAGATGTATACACACGTGTATTTATCTGCTCATGCCCATTAAATGTATACATGATTGTAGGGTGGGGATCTTAACAGTTTCCATGTTATCAGCCACGGTCAAGATCTCAACCGCAGGGGGGCACAACAAAGGGTCTGTGTTGGATATATGCCTAATTTCGTCTCCTCATGTCTTTCAAACCTATATCTAGTTATAAGCTGGGGATCTCAACAGTTTCCAAGTTATGACCCAGGGGCAAGTCCCCTTCTCCAGAGTCCGTTCTGGACATATGTCTGAATTTGCCTTATGTCCTTTAAACCAGTATATGGTTAGATGGTGTTAATCTCAACTGTTTCCAAGTTATGACCCAGAAGAAATTCCCTACCCAAGGGGCATGACTTCCGTGGTCTGTATTGAATATATTTAAATTCAGTCTCCTCATGTCATGTATACCTATATGTGGTTATAGGGTGGGGATCTCTACAGTTAGCAATTTATAACCCAGGGGCAAATCCCGCACCTAAGAGGCATGACCCATGGTATGTATTGGACCTATATCTAAGTTGGTCTCCTCATGTCCTTTCAACTATATACATGGTTAAAGGGTGGGGATCTCAACAGTTTCCAAATGATGACCTAGGGGCAGCAACACCACAGAGGCCAACCCTTGGGCAAGACCAGAGGGTATAATCCCAAAATCTGTTGCATATATTTTGACCCTGGCCATGACAATGATACAACCAACTTTCAGATCTCCACCTTCAATACTTAAAATATTGATATTTTGCAAAAAAAAAAAAAAAAAAACTTCTTCCCCCTACTCCCACACCAAGGGCCATATTACAATTTTAAAACCGTTGTGCACACAGTACATACACACCACAATCGTATTCCAGATTACAGAGTTGCATGTATCGTCAACGGTGTAGGAGATACACGAAATTACTAATGGACGGATTGGTGGATGGACAGACAAACGGATGGGTAGGAAGAAATAAATCCCACTCTTTTTTTCAAAATAAGCGGAGATAAAAGTTATTATGTCATTTTTGACGTATGTAAACATTGTAAATGTCAATATTAATTATAAAAAGATTTCAAATACTATCAATACTGAGGAAAAAACCTTTGATTGGTTGACAAGGTACACCTTGTATGAAACACCTTGTATGAAACACCTTGCATGAAACACCTTGTATGAAACACCTTGCATGAAACACCTTGCATGAAACACCTTGTGTGAAACACATTGTATGAAACACCTTGTTTATGACATGAGAAGCACAGAATACAAGTTACATATATTTGAACATCAAGCTTTAACTTATAACTACACACATTAACTATATTGACAAGAATTTGATTTAAATGTTCAGTCCTAATTATACTTCTATTACAAATATAAACTACCAAAACTCTAGCTAACACATTTTTTTCCATTTACCCTATTAATATCATATTCTAATTATCCTGAAGTTTTTCGTAAGATATAAATTACTGTTTTCCTTTAAATTGTATAAGGAATAGTTGTAAGGTATATGCCACCAATGAACGGGGGAAAATAGCAAATAACGAATGCACATTGCAGATTGTTATTATTATTATTATTATTATTATTATTATTATTATTATTATTATTATTATCTTAAGTTTTATAATTAGAACAAAAAAGCTGTCAAGGTTGTTCTTTTTTATGTGAAGTTATCAGTCTGAGAATCCATGGTATTTGTCATAGCTGATCTCCTCAGATTATTAGGTATTCAAAGTCTATTGAAGTTGGGAAGAAGAAATTTTTATTTCTTCGCTTCAGGCGATAATTTGAAAAGATACTGAAATTGTCATCTATATTAATGTATTGGACATCAACACTGTTTTACATGCAAACATTAATACAAAGCATCATTTTCCACTGTTCAAGAACACCAATTTAAATGTACATGTATTTTAAAAACAGAAACTTAACCTATTCAATCGACGCCCTGTTGGTAAAGTACAGATAAAAAAAAGATAAAAAAGAATTTCTACATCATAATTGCACTTCTATCAATGTAAGCTAAGTTCACAATGAATCTAAACAGACAAAATAGTTTTGGATCCTAATGTTTGAAAGTCACTGTCAGGCCGCTACCATGTTGGCTTGAAAGTCACTGTCCGGCCTCTACTATGTTGGTTTTTTAAAAGTTCTGTCAAACTGGGGTGCTTTACGTGATGTCATACCTAGAAAAAGAAGAAGAAGAAGAACAAAAAATATGTACTGAATAATTAATATAAAGTAAAACAAACGCATTAAGTACCATGCCCTAATAAATGCACATGCAATACATACAATGTGCAAAGAAGAAATGTTGAGTAAAGCAACTGAATTTTGGTGGAACAGTAAGTTATGCATTCCATTTATTTTATATAATAATAAATAATAATAATAATAATAATAATGCATGTCCTAAACTTTTGATATTTTTTCTATATTAAGCGGCTGAAAATGTTAGCGCAAAATATCTTTTCTTTTAGGTGTACATTATTGGCAAACTCACACACTCATACATACACACACACACACACACACACACACCAAATTATTGGTGAAGAAACACGTGTGCCAAGAAATAACTTCAACTTTTTTCTTCTCTTTATAGCGAAGAGAGTGAGAGAGAGATTATTATTATGTATGACTGACATTGATTCATTACCAATTCATGTTCAAACAGATGGTTTTTATGAACATATGAAGGAAATGATTGAACATTTTGATAAAAATGCTTATCCAATTGATAATATATACAAAATACCACAAGTTAACAACAATATACCTTGGTTATTTAAAGATGGAATGAATGGCACCCCAATACATAAGTAAGTCGGACTTAGATCAAACATGTATGCAATACTAAGGACTGATTATACAGCAGGGGGGGGGGGGGTTCTAAAGGTATTAACAACACTGTCATCAAGAAACAAATAGTATTTAGCTACTATAAAGATTGCTTGTTCAACCCAAAACAATTTAGGCATCTTGTTATAAATATTCAATTATCGATTATATACAAATTCATGTATAAAGAAATCACTATCATCTTTCGATGACAGGGTGAAGCTTTTAAATATATTAGAAACAGAACCCTATCGTTACATTCACAACCAACTAAAATACCTTCCGGTTTACACTTCATCAAATTTTCATTAAATATCTTAGATTCTAGTAATAATTTATGTTTATTTATTTTAATGTGATATTTATAACCTCTGTTTGTTACTAAAGCTCCACATGCACATATTATTTTCTTTAAATTTCTATCTCTATTTGCATAATAAGAGTTTTGTTTTCAAATATTGACTTTAGTCATAGAAATCCATTTTCCTACAATAACATATTATGTTATTAAACTTATGACAAACCATTTATTACTTATATTCTAATTAAATGCATATTAATCAAAGTATGTTCGCTCTAATCTTCTGACAACTCAACACCAGGAGAAGAAACGCGTCCTTTTGGGGCGTATTTAAACCCTTTTTTCCTAATTAAAATATAAAGACAAATGCACCAAAAGTTAGTACAGGCATGGTAAAGAACTCATTTATAGTCCTAAGGTCCTGTGTTCAATTCTTATTACTCTTTTTACTATTTTCTAGAATTTCCTTCAACATTTTATGCTGTTTCCACTTCTATTTATCCCTTTGAACTTTTGCTGATATGCTATTTACTGCTCTGGACTACAGGTCAATCCGGTTTTTGCCTTTGGCACAATGTTTATTATGTCAAGTGATGATAAGTGATTTAACAAGGTTAAACGTGTCTTAGGACAACGACGAAACGGAAACAATACGGAGTTCAAATTGTTGGTAGAGCCTACAGAGTATGTTATCTGTGTACCCATTTAAAATTTAAATAGTAAGACGAGGAAGTAAATTTAAGTAATAACTCTCAGCAACTACTGACATTGAATAAGTCTGATATCAAATAGGTAGTATATTGCTTATTACACACACACACACACACACACACACACACACACACACACGTGTGCTTGTCGCATTATTTGTAATGTAACTAACAACTGTTTGTTGCCCCCGCTGGTTTATTTGTATATTATGTAGTCCAATAAATTGATAGCCAAGCTTTTCTAGTACTAATACTAATGCTTGTCATGAGTATCATGCCATAGTGATAACAAATGCATCTTGGTGATTCATATTATTTTTGTTCCTGATCAACCTCTTACCAGTAAGTAGTTTTACTATTATACCTTGTAAATGTTATATTAATAGTGATATTGCTTGCACTTGTATGTTTTATATGTTGGTGAAAATTTAAGTTTAGTTTACGAGTAGGTTACTCTTAGTGTAGTAATTAGAGTCTACTTCTTTTTTCCGACTTTAGTTTGTTTTTGTTTAAATATTTCTTAATTTGGTTAACAATTAATGGTCCGGGTTAGTTGGAATGTAAGAGCATCAACGTACAAGACAGGCGTGTGCCAGTTTTAGCTTGCCAGTGTGTGACATTTAATTAGTCGTTCTCCTATCACACTTAGTAACTGTATGCTGCCCCATGTTAATCTACTGGGAAATAATTTGATGTAGTCAAGTCACGTGGTCACATTCCATATTGCGTGAAAGGACGAATAAGAACTTGTACATGCCTCTTACTCTTTCTCATTTTCTGCAAAAAAATTCGACATAATATTTTTTATATTATAACACATGACTAGAACGAACCAAAATAGTATTTATTTACCTATTTTATATACAACATTTTATTTATTTCATTTATACATTGTTGTTGTTGTTATTGTTGTTGTTGTTATTATTATTATTATTATTATTATTGCTATTATTATTATTTAAATAATGAAAATGGATAGGTGGATTTCTATATAAAATAAAAAGTACTATAATATGCAATTAACAATGAAAGGTTTCCAAGGTTAATTACTAGAAAAAACAGGGTCTCTTTAAAACCACAGCTGCGATTGTAAGAATACAGGGATGTGGGCAATTACTAACGACATAATGTAGGCTCTTAATATACCCAATGCCAATTCAAAACATGTTCTTGCCAGTTAGCGCTAACAGAAATTACCCAACCAATATGCATTATAATTTCATTTCCAATGACCTCTGACCTTATGTTAGGGACGTAAATCACATCCATTCTCTGATCAAATAGTGAATGATTATGTGAACAATACTTCCAACAATACTTTCAACAATACTTCCAACAATACTTCCAAGATATGGAGTAGTAATAGTAAATACCGATCCTGGATAATCATATGTTTTCTAATTTTATTTTAACTTCACTTTACTTCTCTTCGCTTAAGGGCTCGCTAAACGCTCGCCCATCGCTCCGACCCGTTCCGTTCCGTTAAAATAAAATTAGAAATCATATGATTATCCAGGATCAGGTATTTACTATTACTACTATAAAACTACTATAATTACAAAAACAAATAAACCACAATACTATTATCACATCATTCTATACTAGTAATCACATAATTGTTAATTATTTTAATATGTCACACAAAATTTCATACTTAAGAACTACTATCATCATTATTATCATCATTATTATCATCATCATTATCATGCTCTTCCACATTTATCACATCAGCTTTAGCGATGATATAACTCGTACCATCATACTCGAAAAGATAAAATTTTACTAATCCCGTTATTGTTTGCCAAGGTTCCAAATAATTTTTAAAATCTCTTAACTTTACATGTTTGTTATTAACATAACATTTAGTTTCATTGCCTATCGTAATGTTCGTATATTTTTCCTGCGCTATTGGATCATACAAATTATCAATTTCATTACTTAATACATCTGCAAGTTCTGCAACAAATGTGAAATAATTGGATTCTTCTTCTTTTACCAATGATAATTTTAATTTGTTTTTGCTTTTAAAGCACGAACCTGTTATTTCATTATTTTTTTTGTTGGTTAAATGCTCACCATCGTATAATATTTTTTTCATTTTTTTTATCACTGTCTTCGATGCTTATGTTATCATACATTTTATACAATATATGTCACATAAAATTACTTGGCATATCCTTATTTTCACGCTCATAATCCTGTTCATAATGTGCCATTTTTAACGGCAACAGATCGCTCAACATATCATCCTTAACATGAAATTCCTGGACTAAATCCAACGTGATGTATCGTTCTCCACGCAAATATGTCCTTAATTGGTTCAAATATTTGCTGTACGTGATCATAGCAAATTTACAAGCCAATTTTTTTTTTTTAAATTTAGGCTCAATTTTTTTGCAATTCGCATTTAACCCAATTACAACTGCTGATATTATTAACACCAAAGGATTTGCTGTTCCTTCAGCTGATACAACACCACCTGCTGTTAGTGCCATAAGTAAGTACGCAATTAATTTTAGTATTCGTCCATAATATCTGTAGGCTTTCTTTGCACAGCAGACTTTCTTATGATAATAGTTATAATACGCAATTAACTCGCGTCTTTCATGTTCCGGAATATTCTGTGAGATATGATTAAAATCTATCACATTTTTTTTGCCATCTATTAATTATTGCTGACAAAATTATCAAAGTATGTTCCTTCTGTAAAAGAGATAAGTTCATTTAAGGTAAATATCGAAATCGTTATTGGTCCTACTAAGCTGTACACTCCGTCTAAAATTTGTTTGTGTACTTTATCATCATAAGAAAATATCAGAGCCTTATAAAGCAATAATTTCCTGAAATTAGAATTATTTTTTAATATTTTCATAAACCTGTCATAAATCTCAGCATCTACCTTATTATACAGTGTCTTTACTTCTGCAGTGTAAGTCAATCTCTGTGTATAATAAAATTTATTTTGAAATTTTACAATTTGAAATTCTGTGTTGTAATCACTGACCTGATCATCATACATCTTTATATATTCAGAAGCTGCTATTACCAAATCTAAATTAACATCTCTATCTAACAATGTTTTCTGTAATACTATGAGAAAAGCTGCCAAAAGTTTTGGCTTAAATCGTTCTAGAAAATCTATCGGTATGTGATATAGCTCCACAGTATTTACAACATTTTCTAGCAGCTTCTGATTTTTCTTAATGTAATCTGCAGCTCGTTGATAAAATCGTTGTTTAAGCGAATTAAGATGTCCTATTCTAGCCTGATACATTATTGTATATGCTGCGGCAAAGTCGCTCAGCTTATTATTGATGCTAGAAAATAACTCCGTTAATGAAAGTCCCAGTTTCAACGAAATAAGATCGACTATTTTTGTGTAATTTACATTATGTTTCAGCTTATTAACATCAAGATAATATTCCCCATTTTTAACCCTATTCATTTTTTCAACAAAAGATCTTGTCTCCATTTGCCACGTAATATTTTTATTAATATATGTCAGCTTAGCAATTTCATCATAAAATTCCTTTTTTACATCATCCTTCAGCTTGGTAGTTGTTTCCTCTACTCCTTCGACAGCTTCTACTGCTGTATAAATATCTTCTTCTGTATATTCCATATTTTTTGTTATTGACGCTGCCAAAATGAAATAGCTCGTTGCCAATACATGCGCATTATCAGGCTCATTATGAACCTCTAAAATTGTCTCAACATGGTTGTAATCTAATGCTATCATCTTAAACAGGCGTCTCCTTGCAAATGTGTCTCGTAGTTCCTTTTTCTTAAACAGTGCATGTTTTTTTTAGCCACATTTTTGTCCATACATTCCGCATTATCCTTGTGTCTTTTGTCCTCTTTTGGTTTCTTATCAAATTTACGCCTTGTTATTATTTTTGCATCTGCTATTTTTAACGCACTATTTTCATTACTCAACTCTGTGATAATATCATGCACCAAATTTTCCAGAACTTTTTCCTGTTCCACTATCGCACGATCCGAGCAATATTTTACCATAATATAAAAATTTTCTATTTCTGCTCGTAATTGCGCAGCTCTCATACTTCTCACAGACCACAGATTATTTTTTTTGTTCTGCGTCTACAACAATTGTAGGATATTCTAAACTTGATTTTAGCTCCCATAATCTATTTGCAGCTTCATTACCCACAGGTAATTTTTCTTTTGGCTCAAAAACTTTCTTGTAAAAATCACGACAAACCTCAACAATCTCTGAAGTGCGTTTTTCATCTAAATCTGTCATATTTATATTATCTGCGCAGACAAAATTTACACTAAATCATCGATACTAAATACATGGAAAAAGGTTAGTCCAGGATTTGCACCCTCTGCTGAAACACAAAAAATTCTGAAATATTTGTACTTCACATTTGTAACATCCGTGGCTAAATCATACTGTTTCATTGTTGCGCCAATATTATCTGGCAAAGTAATCTTGCTGTGCAATATTGAAAATGTGACATTATCATTAGATCCCTCTAAACGCCAATAATAAATACGTTCCGTACCTGACGCCCTACCACGTAACTGGTATTTCCATATTGCAACACTAACTGGACACTCAATCTTAATCCAAAATCCTTGCATCTGCCCTTTAGTTGCCCACTCATTTGTATTTGCACTTGTCGATAGATGGTATGCAAAAGCGTTAAATGGATTGTATCCCGGATAAAATGTTAACGCACTTGCAATGAAACCATTACGATTGGAGCTATCGCTTGTTAATGATGGAATAAAACCAACATTATTTTTGACACGTTTCGTACTAACACCACCAGATGAGGCTGCAGCATCAACATAAGCCTTATTCTTTAAATCATCAGCTGCTGTTGGAACATAACTTGATGTAACCTTATTGGCGTCCATGTTTAGTGTCCCAGTCATTGTGTCCCCAACCTTTTTCACAACCGCACTTAATCCATTTGTCAGGCTTGACAATGGAACAGCATCACCGGTGTTAGATGGTGTCTGTAGATTTATAATCTTAAAAGCGTTATTCATATCCAAATTTCCTATCATTGTATCGCCTGATTTGTTAACAGCACAGTCTTTCATAACCTTATAGCTTACCGCAGAATCATCACTAGCCGGTGTAATTGTCTGCAGACCATTAAGCACAAAATTGTTCATGTTTATTGATCCTAGCATTGTGGAACCAGCACGTGGGACGTACAATGACATTGCAGTGTCAAGCTGTGCATAACTTATTACATCGCTGTTACCAGGAGGCCAGCTTTTTGTAGCCCAGTAACTTTTCCAGTGCTCGTAAAGTTCAGAACACCTGTCATTGTGTCTCCAGTTTTTGTGACTTTCATATCATTAACATAATTAAGTTGCGTCAGACATACTGCCTGAGATGGATTCCCACCAGAAAATGGGTAGGTAGTTTCCAAATTTGTTATCTTTTTACCTGCCATGTTAATGTTGCCACTCATTGTCCCACCAGCTAAATCCAGCTTTTTATCATACACCGTTTTAAGCTGGCTGTAGCTTACAGCTTGTGAGTCGACAAGATTACTTGGTGGATATGTGGTTTCCAAATTTGTTATCTTTTTACCTGCCATGTTAATGTTGCCAGTCATTGTCCCACCAGCTAAGTCTAGCTTTTTATCATCAACCGTTTAAAGCTGACTATAGCTTACAGCTTGTGAGTCAACAGGATTATTTGGTGGATATGTAGTTTCCAAGCTTACGATCCTTCTTGCGTTCATATCAATATTTCCTAACATGACTCCACCTGTAATTGACAATTTTGAAACCTCAACATTTTGCAATTGTCCAAAACTTGCGGCTTGTGTATTGTCAATATTATTTGGTGGGTAAGCTGTTTCCAGATTAATGATATTTTGCCATTGCATGTCCAGTTTTCCGTACATCGTGTCTCCAGATTTTTTGACATATCTTGTCAGATCAACACCTGCGGTTACTGTTGTTGTTCTTGAACCTCCTTTGCCAGACATCGTTCTGAATATTGTGAGATAGCTCATTTTTATTAAATTACTTTCGACTAAATTTAGTCGACGCATAAAAAAATAAACAATGCCCGTAATAAATTTCGACACGGAGAATGTGATCAAGCATACTCACAATAACAATCTACCAAACTGCCAGTATCTGATCGTAGGTCGCACTGGATCTGGTAAGACAAACCTGTTACTAAACATGTTACTCAACGACAATTTCAACTACGACAAAGGTTATATTTACACTGTAAACCCACAGCAAGACAAATAAAAGTTGTTAATGGATTACAACGGCAAACTAAAAAACGAGCTACACGTAAATGACGACACATTTATAATAACCGAACCTGAAAATGTGATCCCGTAAAAGAGCTTGATTCTGTTGACAACAAGATAGTCGTATTTGACGACATTCCTCTGGAACATGCTGAAATTGAAAAAAATAAGATCCTATTTTTCATTATCTCGAAATAAGAGATGCAACGCAATAATTCTCGCCCAAGGATTTTACAATATCGATAGGTTCATCAGGGGCAATACCGGTTGTTTCATATTATTTGCAGGTCTGGACAATACTGACATTAAGAATATTGCTCGAGAACAATGTGGTGAGGTTTCAAAAGAAAATTTTGCAGATCTTCATCATCAAGCAACACGCGGAAAACACGATTTTTTATTATTTGATCGATTTGCATCTTCGCGGGATAAGATGTTCATATGTGGATTGGACAGGTACATATAAATCTTGTCAAAACAAAATAAATAATGAACGTGAAAAGTGAGGTTCTCAAAAAGCTTGTGGAGGTAAACAAGCGCAATAAGGAGATATATAATGAAGCTCGATTTCGACAACAAGAGGCGTTTTTTGAAGGTGTTAGGCAACTGGCGCCAATAACCCAAGCAATTGTTGGCAAACAAGACCCAACAGCTGCGCCAGTAAGCCTTGAAGATGTAATTGACGCATCACAGGACAGAGCAATTGTTGCGATAAAATTACGCAAAAAGAGCTAATTGCTAAACAAACTGCGCAAAATGCTATGCTAAACAACATGCAACAAGCCATGGCTGAGCAGCTTGGTCTTAAAAAAACTGCATTAAAAATAATTAAACCAAGAAGGACACCACAGCCAGTTGAACCAGACATAGAAGAAACATTTTTAGATGAAGGAGCTACTGGTGGTGTTGACATGGGTGATATGACAGAACGACAACTGGAAAAACAATTTGTGGATCAATGCTACACATTTGTTAAGGATATGGAACAAAAATATACACGAGTACAGGATTATCCTGAGGAAAATGCTGATATTATTGACCCCAGTAACTGGCAAAATATGCCACTAAGCCAACTAAATATTATTCTGAAATATCAGGAAAGAATGGTAAATTCTCGCCAAAAAAAATAAAATAAATAAATTAAAAATTTAAATAAAGACGCTATAGCTGACCACGACAATATAAAATATATTAATTCGCTACAGAGAAATCATATTAATTCTCGCGGGATTCCGCCACATATTCTCCAACAGCCATCACAACCAATAGTAGTTTCCGAGGATGTAAAAGAGCGTTTTAGAAAAGAAGAGGAACAACAATAACAAGAAGAATACGAACAAGCTTTTGGTCCACCAGATGATGATACAACTACTGGCTCGGGCATAAAAATCTTTACATCAAACAAGGAAATGTTAGACCTACTTATCCTATTAATATCCGCAAAAGAAGCTGGAAATACTGGCGCGGAAATTGACAATGAAATTGTGGAAATACTTGACCAACTGCGATCAAGCATTCTTCTCACATCAGACGACTATAGAGTACTCCATACCGATCTCGTTTGAGGCACTTTTTATCTAAAGATAAATATAAAATGGACGAGGCGACAATTACCATGGAATCATCTCAGACGGTACATGATAACTCCAATTTCACCTACAATTTTACACCACCAATTGTACTTGATGAAAAGGAAAAATATGAAATTGGTCTCATCTCTGTGACAATGTGGTACAGCTTTTTTAACGTGAAATCTAACATCAACAACGATTTTACATTTAAATCTGGTGCTTGGTTAACTGTACAGACTCCACCTGCAGCTTACAACATAACTGATCTTAATAGTAGGATTAAATCGTTAATATCATTAAACAGTTGAGATCCTGACAATTTTTCCCTGGAGCCAGACTACACAACTTTACGTGCGGTAATGAAATTAACAGGGAATATGCTTGTGGATTTTAGCAAAGATAAAACAATTGTCTCGTTATTAGGTTTTGAAAAGAAACAGTACGGTTCTATTTCATATGAAGGGGAGAATCCTGTAAACATTACTGACGTTAATACAATTCTCATTAACTGTTCCACAGCTCTTGGATCGTATAGCAAAGACCGCAGGTTCAAGCTATTTACAGCTTCTCGCCAGATGTACCTCCTGGTTCGCTAATCGAAATAAAACCTAATTGCAATTATTTACTATCCAATTAATGTCGGACAGCAAATTCAATCCATAGCGATGTCACTCACAGGCCAAAGCGATAGGCCAATTGATATGAATAACCAGGTGGTGACATATTATTTACATTTGCGTATGAAAACGAGAAGAAATTTACAGGAATAAATGTTATTGTGACAAATATTGTCCACGATCAAGAAATAATGATGCTCTCAAAAAGAAAAATATATCACCAAAAGGTAATTATTGGTGGTTTTTTTTAGTAATATTTTCTCAAAGGTCGTGCAAAAAGGACCAGGTTTAGCCACTAAACTAGCACCAGTAGCTATTGATGCGGCCAAATCTTTCGCAACTGGGGCTTTATCTGCAGCTGGTACCGCAGTTGGACAGATAATTGCTGAAAAAATTAAAGGCGCTCCACCTACACAACAAGAGATAAAGCAGGCAATTGCTGAAATAGCGCCAACACCAGAAACAGAACGTGCAATGATTAAAACAACCAAAAACAAATTGTTATCACCAAAGGGCGAGCAGATACTTTCAAATCATATAACGAAAACCAAACCACAGGTAAGGTACGCAGCTTTTTAAATTTTATGTAAAATAATATTATAAACAATGGCAACTACCATGAATTACCTGGACCTTGGGGAGCCATATATCTTTGACAATACAACCACAGAATTTGAGTATATCGAGTATTTGGATGACAGCTCACATGACATGAACACACTGGACAACGGACAATAAACACACGAGATGAAGATATATTTCTACTGCCCCACAAAGCCTTTCTTGAGGTTCGTGGGCAGGTAGTAACAGCAGCTGGAGCTGATATTGCTGGAGGAGCACATATCACACTTCAGAATAATGGATGGAGCCTATTTAAAAGCGCCAAATATCTGCTTGGCAACCTAACAATTGAGGATGTGGCAGAACATATGTCAGTAGCAAGCACAAGAATGAACATTCTTTCATTTTCCGACGACTATTCTCGATCAACAGCAACAAATATGTTGTGGTTCAAGGACGGCCCATCTGATGGTGCAAATAATCTTGAATATATTAACATAGCAGTTCCTCCACTAGCTGGCGCTAACTATGCAGGAACGCTAAAAAATATTCAAGCAACAATAAACATTATCTCCCAAAGATTTGGCCTTACCGCTCTTGGAGCTGCTGTTAATTTAGCAGATACAGTGACACGAATAAACGAAATTTGTGTATTATTTAATATTTTGGCAATTGATCCTGCAGCCAATACAGCAACCACTCTAGCAAAAGCACAGGAACTTCGAAGATTAACTAAGAAAAATCCGACCTACAACGAAGGATTCTACAAAAGAAGAGCCTTTTATAATGCTAGTTCCCAGGTTACAATGCTCTTACCACCAAACAGCGTATTTGGATTATGTCGCGATGTAAACAAGGTGTTTAGAAGTGTTAAACACAATAATCCTAAACAGAGCAAATGAGAATAATATCATTTTTAGATCTGACGCTGTAGGAGACGGTCGATTTAAAATCAATCATATGTCATTATGGATGCCAAAAATAGTACCATCAATCGAGAAGACGCTCGAGCTGAAAGACTCGCTTGAAGCTTTCGAACGAAAAATATATTTCGAGCAGAATAAAATCTACCAGCAGTCGATAACAAATGCGACCAGCCATAGTTGGCGAATAACGACCGCAGATTCTGCGCAACTACCACGTCATATTTACGTCGTGTTTCAGAGAGTGGCTCGTGCAGATGGAGATCAGACAGTAAACAAGCGTGTATTTGACAATCTTAATTTGACAAGGATTGTGGCCAGAATTAACTCCAGACAATACCCAGAGCGTGAACTCGTATGTGATTTCACAGACGGCGCTAATAGGAATGTGTCTCAAGCATATTTGTCGTTAATGGAGGCAATGCAAAAATACCAGGACTGCGACACAGGCAGTCAAATATCAGTGGGAGAATTTAGAAACCTGTACCCGATATTTAATTTTGATGTGATCAAGCATAGTGAACGATTAGCTGCATCTCCAGCTGATATTGAAGTAAACTGGACTCTTGCAGCCCCACCTGATGGAAACTATTATGTTTACGCGCTAATAACATCTGACAGGTATTTCAAACTTGATGCTGTAAAAGGACGAATGATTGTGCGTGTGTAATTTAATCTAATAATTAATAATAATAGGATGTACACGGTGCATGAAATAAATCTATCGCAAGGAGAAATTAAAAAATTGTCATCTGCGGTTTGTAAACGAGAGCCAGTATCATTAAAGATCGATTACAAAGGAGTATCTCCTGTAAAATTAATGCTGACGAAAACACAGCAAAGTAAATTTACATTGGAAGGCCCTTCATTCTAAACCTGTCCAAGGCCCAGGTTAGTGCAATGGCAAAACATGGCGGTTTTATAGGGCCAGCACTTTCTATCATAGCCAAGACAGTCTTACCAAATTTTTTGCCAATACTTGGGTCGCTAGGTATAGCCGCAGCATCTGGCGCGATATCTGGCGCCACACAGAAGGCCGTAACTGGAAGCGGGATAAAGGTAATGTGATTTTAATCTAATACTATTTTATAAGATGCCACCAAAGAGGAGACGAGCAACAAGAAGAACAGGTGGAAGAGTGCCAACTCTTTCTGAAATAGTAAGGGATTTTCGACCATTTATCACGACAACAAGCAGGCCATTTGAAACAAGTGAAGCAGCATTTCGCGAAAAAATCATGAGCAGAATAAGACGTCTTGCCGGTAGTGGGATACAAATAATTTAGTCTAAAGATGTTTATAAGATGCCACCAAAGAGAAGGCCAAGGAGAACGACACCAAGACGTACAACACGAAGGACAGTACGTGGAGCAAGGATACCTATTATTTCTGATATTCTTGGGTTATTTGGGATACAAATTTAATCTAAAATAATATTATAAAATGCCTCAAAGAAGGGGAGCAACAAAAAAAAAAAAAAAAAAAAAAAAAAAAAAAAAAAAAAAAAAAAAGACGAGTAGTACGTGGTGGGGTAATACCATTTCTACCCCTAATAGCAGGCCTGGCAGGCAGCATGTTACTGCCAAGGTTGTTTGGAAGAGGACTGACACTGCCAGGTATCAGAAGAATGTGAAGCCGTTATCCAATTTCGAGATCAACGACAAATTATACAAAATAACTGGATTCACTGGCGTGTTTTCCAAGGACCAATTACCAAAAAAGATGAAACCAAATACATCATGTGTAATTAATATTCAAGATTTTAATGACGGCAATGGCACACATTGGGTCGCTGTTTATGACAACAATTATTTTGACTCGTTTGGCCTGTCACCAGCAGATGCTGTAAAAAATTACACGCGGTCTGCTAATAAGACACCTTCAGTGTCTCGTACATTAATAAAATACAATTCGTCTCAAATACAACCAACTGGAACATCAACATGTGGGTATTATTGCATCATGTTCATTAAACAGATGTCGCGATCAGGCGTATCATTTTTAGATTGTATTACCCAATTTGATCCAACACCAAGTATTAATAATGACCAAATAGCAGTAAATTTTGTGTGACACTATAGTATAAATATGGAAACATACTGCTTGAAGTGTAAGACACGAACAGGTAATGTAGATGAGGAGACTGTCACGACAAAAAATAATGGGCTAATGATGAGAAGTATTTGTAGTGTGTGTGGTAAAAGGAAAAGCTTGTTCCTCAAGAAGCAGGCAGACCAACCAAAGATTGGTGAAGGAATAGTTGTCATATCATCTGACATGTCACCTGGTGATGTCGTTGTGAGACCAGACTCACCAGAACTGTGCATCGTAAAATAATCCAAAGGATTTTAATAAAATGTGCACCTGTGGAAAGGACAGGGATTTGTGTATTGAGCATGATAAAATAGTCACGTACTGTAGAAAATGTGACCATCGTAAGGTCATAGGTGGCGCCATAGATATTCATAAAATAATAGGAAAACTACCACGACCAAAAGGTGGTTGGACACTTCCCGGACATAAATACACTGGGCCATGGAATCCTTTAGACCAACAACGGGACGCAAATGACAACCCACTACCAGGACAGGAGCCTTATAATCAAGTTGACGCCATTGGAATGCGACATGATATTTGCTATCGTGACAATGAGAATGACAAACATGGTTGTGATCGTGTCATGTTAGATGAATTAAGCGCTATAAAACCTAAAAATATGCGAGAACGTTTTGACAGGCGATTTGTGCAAGGGATAATTGGCTCAAAATATAAATTGGGGATTGGTGTGTCGCTCGCACATGAACTACACAGGCCAAAAAAAAAAAAAAAAAAATTTAAGGCGACGTGTTGTAGCAAATGCTTTTGTCGACATATGGGCTATAGATCTGGCAGATATGTCTAGTGTTGCAGATGATAATTATGGCAATAAGCATCTGCTAAACATAGTGGACATAAAAATCCGATTCGCATTTAGTGTGCCCATTAAAAATAAAATGGGAACAACAATTAGCACAGCTTTTAATCATATCATTATCGATAGTGGAAGAAAGCCAAATAAAATCTGGGTTGATCATGGTCCAGAATTTTATAACAGGAAATTTTAGCAGTGGCTAAAAGATCACGAAATAACCAAATACACGACAGGGAATGAGGACAAGAGCGTAATTGTAGAACGATTTAATCGTACGATAAAGGATAGAATATACAGACATTTTACGGAAAACAATACAAATAACTACACCGATAAATTACAGGATAATGTTTCCACGTATAATAACACGAAACACAGAACGCTAAAAATGACACCAAATGAGGCTGTAAATAATCCTATCCTAGCAAACGAAAACTTGTATCGTAGACATAAATGTCAGATTGGCGACAAAGTACGCATTTCATAAAAAAAAATTTTTCGAAAAATCTGCTACACCAAATTGGTCAGAAGAAGTATTTGTTGTTGATAAAATATTAACGACAATACCCGTCACATATAAATTGCGAGACATGAATAATGAGGAGATAACTGGCAGCTTTTACGAACAGGAACTACAAACGACAGATCAAGACGTATTTGTTATTGAAAAAGTAATACGGACAAAGGGTAAAAAATATTTGGTTAAATGGCGAGGCTACAGCGACGTGTCTAATAGTTGGATACCTACCAGCAGTATTGAGGTCACTCTCGTTTAAATTTTGTTAAAAATATCAATATAAATTTTCTCATACTTTATCTGCACGCTTCTGCATTTTACGGGTTTGCATAACGAGATCAAATAATTTTTCCGATCCGCAGTTAATTCTGTCATCAAGTTAAAAATTTTAACGAATATGAAATCAAATTTGATTTTTTTTTTGCCTTCCCTGAATCGAGATGTTCATGAAATATGCTAGACGATCATAGAACGGTTTATGCTCATCATCTGTGAGACCAAATTTTTTATATTTTTTTTTTGCGAGATGATATTTGACATTATACCTGCCAGTAGTTGCTTTAGAGTAGTGTGATTTGTTAATAACCACGTTATCGTAATTATTTTCAACAATTTCTCCTTGATCAGGTTCGTTGTAATCTGTTCGGAATAATTCCGTATTGTACGTTTCTGGTGTTGCTGTTGGCAACGTTGTTACCCGTGTTGATTCACAGGCGAGACCAGTTACAGACTGGCCACCACCAACAATTGTTCATGTGATAAATCTGATGATGTATATATTTTTTGTAAAATCATGAGCATTATATAATAGTTTTTAGTCTAAAATAATATTATCAAATGGAGGACGACGTAATGTGGACAATTAGATGCAATATCGTTAACAAAGTAGATTTATATGATGAGATCCGCAGAATGTTTCATGACGAAAATAGGAAAATTTCGTATGATTTCAAAATCACGTATGGCAATAATGATAGTGTCTTTTTAAATCGACAACAAAAGTATCTGTTTTTTCAACACGGAGAAATTGCTGTGTTTTATGACAGTTAATGTTATTTGCACATAATTGCCTAAAACGTAATGTACAGCAACGAATATTATGTGATGTTATTGTATAAATGAATCATAAACAAATATGTTATGACAATCTAAAACAAATGTATTAAATATATAATAAAAAATACAATTAAGCAGCGGACAGAGGATTGGCATAAATTGATGGCAACAACTGTTGGCGGATCAGAGATAGCCACAATACTGGGCGTAAACCCGTATAAAACATTATCCACACTAGCTAATGAAAAATACCAAATGCGTCAGGGAAAAATGCTAAAATTTGAAGGATCATTAGCCTGTTACTGGGGTAAATTGTTCGAGGCTGTTATTAAGATGTATGTGGAAATTGATTATGGTGAGAATGTGCTGGGGAGCAATATTTGCGTAAAAACAGATTTTGGGATCCGGTATTCGCCAAACGGTATTGTAGCTAAGGATGAAGATGATTATAACATATTATTACTGGAATTTAAGTGCCCGATGTTGCGCAGGCCAAAAGATGAAGTACCGGGACATTATTTACCGCAAGTATTATGTGGTCTGGAAGTGTCTCAAGTTGCGGCACAAGGCTTGTTTGTTGATGCTTGTATAGAAGATGCTCGACAATTGATATGGATTTCACGGCGGATTATAATAAAAATTTACATTTCGACAGAAACTGCCTTGATGATAAGGTTCCAAAAGCGATTGGTATTATTGTACGGTGATAAAAAATCTGACGACATTATCAATTATGGGAATGTAGATCAAGATGAATTTGATTTGTTCATGCAACAGGTGGATAAGAAAGAATTGTGAGTGGTATCGGATAACATATGGTTTCATGATAGCGATGTAAAAATATATGACGATTTGTTGGTGATTTTACCAAAAAAATTCAAAAAAAAAATTGGTTGGATTTTTATGTTATAAGATATTTGACGTAGTTTATAACATCATTGATCGCGAAAAGAATTATCGCGAAATATTAGTTGGTGCTGTTGAGACGCTTGAGAATGAAATAAAATTGTCGGTTGGCTAGTCGAGATAATTAAAATTTATTTTTTGGTTTAATCTTTTTGACATTGCTGATTTTTGAATATTGTCAGCAACAGATTTAACAGAACGTGGATTGATATTATAATATTTGGCTGCTGCTGATATTGATGGAAATTGGATCTCATCGTCGGTCTCCTGGTTAAACGACAAAACAGGACGAGCTGGTGTAAAATTAGCCCTACCAGCTCCGTTGCCTCTTCTATGATTTTCAGCTGATGTTATAAGATCCAGGTTTTCAAGACGGTTGTCTGTTTTGATACTATTTTTATGATCCACTACTAGACCCATCGGAATAACACCGTGAAACACCTCATAAACAAATCTGTGGGACAAATATGGATTAAATCTAGTATTAAAACCACGAACGCGAACCATTAAATATCCGGAATTGATTTGACACCCTATTTTATTTTTTTGATCTGACTCTCCTGATATGTCCTCGATCATTCGCCTCATAAGCATCATACACTGGGTGTCTTTGCCACTCGTCCTGCAAGTCCAGATTATGCAGATTATTATCAAATACGCATTTATTCTTGTGAAACACGCGTTTTCCTTTCGGTATTTCGCAATGGAATAAGGTCCAAATAAAATCGTGCGCGAATAAATCGACAAAATCCGTATCTTCATCACCCTTCGCCTTGATTTTAAGACCAGCCGAAGTAATCTGGCCAATCGTTTTCTCGGTCGCCACATTTTTGACGACACCAAGTATACTCGCAGTGTAAAAATTATACCGCGGATGGGCATAGTAATCTTCCAGATCCGCTGCATAACGAATGGATATCATCGGTATCATTGTCGTGCTTTTTTTAGAGCAAATTTAAAATAATACGATTTCTCTAACACGTTGTGTTTAGTAATGTGATTTTCATATGATGAAATTTTCCCATTTAGAAAATAATAATGCCTATTAATATAATGCAGTCATTAAAGACATTGTCAAGAAATGTGCTACTTATTTCAAAAGAATCCGCAGCAACCTTTGGCGGATTTGATAAAACATGGAATGTAGAAAACGAACTTGCTTTGAGAAATCTAACGGCAGAAGATTTATTTCAGTTTTGAAACCTGCTGTAAAAAACGAGCTTGAAGCTCATGGTGCGGTAAAATTAATTGTACAATTTCACGTTTTGTTAAGCAAAATACATTACTATAATGAATCAGACCCTGCTGAAGAAATTGCTGAGCCATTTATAACAACGAGAACAAGAACAATCTTAAAAGCCTCAGACCTCAGGATTGAGGCTGATTACATTTTTCAGGAAATCTGGAAACAAATTGAGGAATATACATCATCTGGATCAGGTTGGAGGTTTGAAGCAATAAAATCTGTACAATTTCATACGATGAAATACAATCCACTTCGAGGATCGTCGTATGTGAATCTGCCAGATAAAATAAAAAATACGAAATGTGTGATAAATGTTAAAAATAATGATAATGAATGCTTCAGATGGGCAGTACTGTCTAATAGTCAATCTGTTAAGAGAAGCAGATGAAATCATGAAAATAATAAAAAATGTAAAACCCATGATACCGTTGACAGAAGATAAAAATAAGGATTTTATGGCGGCAGTTAATTGCCACATTTGCGGAACAATGTTAGAAGCAGACCGAGTAAAGGATCATTGTCATATTACCGGTAAGTATAGGGGCGCAGCACATGACAGCTGCAATTTACGTTTTAAGTATCCCGATTTTATTCCCGTAATATTTCATAATTCACGTGGGTATGATGGACACATAATTACAGAAGCCTTTGGTAGATTTGACGAAAGCAAAATAAAATGTATCACGAACAATTTTGAGAAGCATATGTCAATATCGTTTGGCAAATTAAGATTTTTGGATAGTGCGCAATTTATGCTGGCGTCTTTAGAAAATCTGGTAAAGGGCTGTAATGTGTTCAGTAATCTTGAAGAGAGATTTGGTGAAAAATCTCACCTTCTAAAACAAAAGGGAATCTACCCATACGAGTATATAACAGAGTGGGAAAAATTTAATGAAACACAATTACCGGAAAAAGAAAAATTTTATTCTACGTTGACGCTAGAAGGCATCACAGATGATGAGTATTTGTACGCGCCAAAAATCTGGAATAAATTTGGTTGCAAAAATATTGGAGATTACCACGATCTGTACCTGACGACAGATGTTCTGTTACTTGCTAACGTTTTTAAGGAATTCAGAACGATATGCAAGAAATATTACTGGTTGGACCCGTGTTGGTATTATTCATTTCATGGTCTGAGCTGGGAAGCTGAGCTAAAGTTGAGCAGAATAAAATTGGAATTACTTACTGATCCTGATATTTTTTTCTTAATCGAAAAAGGAATACGAGGTGGGATTTCGACTGTGATAAAGAAACATGCCATTGCTAATAACAAGTACATGAAAAATTATGATAATATGAAAGATGAGAGTTCAATTTTATATTTAGCAATGTCACAGTATCTGCCGTATGGTGGTTTTCATTGGATATCTTTTGAGCAATTTCTGAAGGAAACGGAATAAAAAGATACCGGAAGATGTGGGATACGTTGCAGAAGTTGATTTGGAGTATCCTGGGAATTTACATGAGATGCATAATGATTATCCGTTCTGTGCAGAGACTATGCTGGTCACGGATGATATGTTGTCAGAAGAACAAAGAATCTTGAAGGACAAATATGGAATTGGTATTAATAAGGTTGAGAAACTGGTACCAAATTTGAACGATAAAAAAGGTACGTAATTCATATTTCAGCGCTAAAACAGGCAATAAATCATGGACTAAAATTGGAGAATGTGCATAGGGTACTGAAATTTAAGCAGAGCAGGTGGCTGAAAGAATACATCAATTTTAACATGAGTAAACGTGCGAGTGCTACAACAGAATTCGAGAAGGATTTGTTCAAGTTGATGAATAATAGCGTATTTGGTAAGACGATGGAAACTATACGGAAAAGAGTTAACATAGAAATAATTAATAATGTGGAACGAAGGAATAAGGTAATCAGCGATGATTTATTTGTAACCATGAGAATCTTCAACGAGAATATTGTTGCGGTACAAAAAAGGAAAACGAATCTGAAATTGAATAAGCCGGTGTATGTTGGGGCTGCAATACTGGATTTGTCAAAAACGTTGATGTACGAATTCCATTACGACTTTATCAAAAAGAATTGGCCAAGTGCGGAATTGTTGTTTACGGATACTGACAGCTTGTGCTACAATTATCCTGGCGAAAACAATGTTTATCAAAAATTGTACGATAACAAGGAGCTAATGGATCTATCGGACTATCCTGAAAAAAAGTGGATTTAAAAGCAACGATAATAAGAAAGTAATTGGCAAATTTAAGGATGAGACCAATTTTATCCCAATAATTGAATTTGTAGGTTTACGATCTAAAATGTACAGCATTAAACTTGACGATGGTGAAATAAATAAGCGGGCTAACGGCATTAAGAAAAATGTCGTAAAATTTTTTTAAAAAAATTTGATGATTATGTTGACGCTCTTGATGGTGCTAGAAATCACATCGAAATGACGACATTAAGATCGCACGCGCATAAGATGGAAACGAATATTGTTAATAAGGTTGGGCTGTGTAATTATGATTATAAAAGATACTGTGTGGATGGTATTAATACGTATATACAATTCTGGCAAGGAGAACAAACCAGATTATGATGAAATAATGAGAGAACTAGGATTGTTGTAAATTGTGTGACATTAATTATATATGCTTGAAATAATGAAGTTGTTAGATGATATCGAAAAATTAGTTAATAAGGCTGAACAAATAAAAAATGAGATCGATGAGCAGGTAAAAAAAATAGACAAATTTATTTTCAAAATGGAAAATCCTAATATGGAAACAAAGAAGGCAAAAAAAAAAAAAAATAACAAAATTACGATAATTATTGACGACAGTTCTTAAGTATGAAATTTTGTGTGACATATTACAATAATTAACAATTATGTGATTACTAGTATAGAATGATGTGATAATAGTATTGTGGTTTATTTGTTTTTGTAATTATAGTAGTTTTATAGTAGTAATAGTAAATACCTGATCCTGGATAATCATATGATTTCTAATTTTATTTTAACGGAATGGAACGGATGGGAGCGATGGGCGAGCGTTTAGCGAGCCCTTAAGCGAAGAGAAGTAAAGTGAAGTTAAAATAAAATTAGAAATCATATGATTATCCAGGATCGGTATTTACTATTACTACTTATAGGCAAATACATTGTGCTATACAAGAAACTTCCGATAGAATACACAAACAGAACATAAATCCTGATACACAGGTACACGCCTCTCGCACTGTATCCAGAATTCAGAGAACGAGCATCCTCGACAACGTGCCAGGCTTCAAATCACGCATACATTCCAAATCAAGAAGCACACTATACCAAGTTCCTATTAGAGACAATCATAAACAATTATAAATAGAAGCAATTTAATATATTAAACTATCGCTTTGTCTGGATTTGTTTGTTTGCTATTAAAACAATTTTTAAACTGAATACAAAAGTGCCGCGAGCCACCACTATTTTCCAGTTCCTGAAACTCTTTACAGCAGTGGAAGCTGCAAGGCAATTAAGCAACATTTATACTGTTAAAACGGAGGCAACTTTGTCATGCCTGGAACTCATTTATTCACCGAATAGTGTTACCAATTACCAAACCAGCTTAGTCAACGAACAAGGTTGCACAATAAAAACAAATTTTAAATATTACATTTACAACACAAGTCAGTCAAACTTCAAATACAACTCCTCTATCCTTTTTCAGTAGAAGCATATATTCCGAAGGAATAGATGCCATTATTGCACAACTAAAATATTTTTGACACAGAAGATTAGATTTACCTATATAGAAATACGATCTCTTTCAATATAAAATAAATTTCTATATGTTATAAGATATGTGGAGGGTGGATTACCCACTCAAATGTGTTTTTCTTGTATTAATTGCTTCATACATATCTTTAGCCAAATAGCATACAGTTTTCTTTTTTACAACTTTGAAACAACTGAATACATTTAAGCATACTTGGGCACCTAAGATAACAGCTATTTTAAATGGAAAGAGACGCATGCTCCTGGAAATAAATGTCTGTCATGTCAAGTTTGTCGTGCCTTAAATGAAAGACCAATCGGCCCACATGTCTATACCAACTTTTGTGGGTGGGTGTATAACGATTACTGTGAAGCAGTGCATGAACATAGCATATGGAGGAAACTATCGACAGAATGTACTTCGATATTTTAACTCATTCTTCTGGTAATAGAATACAGGTAATAAATGAAACAGTGCAATACTAGTACTGACCTTGAAGATTGTTTTCTTTTCACAGTCATTTCATACAGGTAAACTGAAACTCCACTTTTGAAATCCATCCACATTTCATGGAAGGAATAGATAATTGTTGTGTTATGACATCACGTCGTGAAGGGTCACTGATAAAATGACAATACTACTGCTTTTCCTTTGATTTAATTATCTTCTCATTACCTGTTAGTTTAATTTGATTCATATTCTGCTACTGAGGGAAGCAATGTCTGTCATATACAAACGCCAAATTCCTCCACCGCATCGTTTCCCTGAGTAAGTACCCTTCTCGTTATAACTTGTATCGTTAAGGCGACTCTGTTCTATTGAAATCTTATTTCTTATATAAATTATTTGTTCAAAAACATATATATTTGATAACATACATTTCGTCTCAATGTCATAAATCGATTTTATAATATAACGTATACTTGTTCCCTTTGCACCAAATATAATCACAGTTAAATAGTTTATTACGTAAAAGTTTTATTTGCTTTCGAAAATTTGTTCCAGTTGATCCCTTGGCCACCAGTGGTATTTGTCAATCAACTACCGCCAAGAGACATTCCAAGGAATCACTGACTAACCCAATCTTTATCTAGGTTTCAATCATTATATTGTTCTCACATTCCTATATATGTATGATCGTGTTTTCCAGTGTAGAACATAAGTGAAGGATATCTCTTTCATCACGTGACTGCTGTCGTTCATCACATGACCTTCTACTGTGCGAGGATAGTGCACGTAAAGTGGCAAAAACTCACCAACTTCCATTATCATACTTTCACAATAACCAAAATAAACAATAATTGCAACACATTTACGTACTAAGACGATGAGCAATTGAAGTTAGTATCCCGCACACAGAACGTTTTGCAGTGGTTGACCTAGCTAAATGTACAGCTTATGCAGTCCGATTTCGAGTCGTCATACCGTTGTTGTAAATGTAATTTTTTTAAACTGAAGTTTATATTCTTATTATTATTTATGGAGGCTTAATTAGTTCTGGACTTAAGTTGAATCGAGGACTATGTCATTAGTTTTTGTCTGTCTCAATTAATATTATGGATATGAGTGGACTTTGTATTTTCTGACCTGTTCACATCTGTATCATTGTGGAAACTTCCCGTCGTGACCTTTGCACAAATATTATAATGCGAATTTTAATTGTTTTCGGTGATATTGTAACGAATTATTATATAACTTATGTATTTTTCGTTGTGCAAGAGTAATTATGGTTGTCATGTATTTTTCGTTGTGCAAGAGTAATTATGGTTGTCATGTATTTTTCGTTGTGCAAGAGTAATTATGGTTGTCATGTTTGTCGTATTACTATATACAATTTTCTTGCAAGTAAAATGGATAACAAGTTCTGATTTCCAATGGATTTGATTTGGTTTGAATTCACTCTCTAATGATAACTGTCGGATAAATGACTTCTCACACTGCAGCGAAAATACCATTGTATATACACCCACCCACATTCAAGTATTTAGATATGGCAATGTGTTGCCAATTATTAGGCGGCGCACGATTGTTTATTTCTGAGGCGCCAATGTCATATGATTTTTTTTATAGCATATGGAGGAAACTATCATTATCATCACCATTAAGTGCTTCTAAATTCAATGGGTGGAGAAAGTTAATCACGATTAAGATTCAGAAAGACAGTAAAACAAACAAAACAACATTAACAAAAGACATTACATTAGATATAGTTGTATGATCATAATAAAATTGATTTGTATGCTGAACGCTTTTCTTTGAATATTTGCATTGTTTAGACATTATGTTCTCAATTTAAGCATTGTGATCATCGATAAGAGGGAATCTATCGATTACATGGAAACTCCATTCAATATTCAATACCAGACAGTCAATTTAAGTCATAACAATTTACAGTTTTTACATAAAAATTCAAAAGTTTTAGATCATGATACTGACACTTTATAATATCAAAAGCCAAATATCTCATTTTTGTTTTAATTAAATTGGACTTTTTTTATCAAATTGTTTAGAAACATAAAAATCCAATAATGAATGTCAAAGTCGTACTAATATTGATATGAAATATCGAAGTTTTACAGTTAAGATAATAATCTATGTATTCATCTTGTTGGAATTTTGACCGTTACCCAAATAATCTCACTATAAATACTTTTTGGGTGGTCAGCGATATAACACATTCCATGGTCATCATACATGCAAATCATTTAATTATAAATTAACTTTTTATCATTAACGTAAGATAGGGTGCGTGCTTGTGTACTCATATTGAGGCATGTCTTTTTTGTGTGCAGACCATTATTTTATTGAGCTGTGAAATATGATATTGACCAACTCAAAGCGGAGGCCAATATATAAATTTCACCGCTATATAAAACAATGTATTGAGAGAAATAAAAACCCGCAATTGCTTTATTACTTTCTCTACATTGTCCCTACATTGAATGATGATGTAGTTTTACAGAAATAACAGTATACTATTAAAACATGAGTACAAGAAGCCACAGTGTTTTTACTTTTGATAAATATGATAACTAATGTTGATGGTTCCATAGTTCTGAATGTATAGTAGGAGATGAAAAACTGTTGGCTGCAAGATCGCATTAGTTGCATTAGTTGCTTCCATAGGAACGTTAATGTTTTTTTAAAAGTTTCATCAAAATAATTTTCATTTTGCACCTCTGAATACATTTATCTACTTTCAAATTTGTTAAGGGTTCCAGATTAAGGACAATTCTGTTTTCTCTCATTCCTGTTTCGAATATTTTCGCTAATGGCATTAAATATCACTCGCTTAGTTTTTCCGTCTGTGTAACCAGTGAATGTTCTCAAACTGTTTTCACTTCTGTGTCCAGTTACTGCCCTAATATGACGCGAAAGAATTTGATGTGAATCGAGGAGACATACTGATGTGTCACGCAACGAATGATTTGTGTATTTCCTTGATAAAAGAGCCTTTCCACTGATTATGCTCATCATGATTCCCAATTTTTTTTTTTCTAAGATATGCTACATCATAGCACACATTCCTTTTATCTTCTTGACTGGTCTCTCGGAAAAAACCCCACATTTTTTAGGATGCAATTGGGATTTGTACAGCACGAAGCTGCGCACTGGGCACCGGACATCATCACCTGAAAGTGAATCCAATTAAATCATTCAATAAGTGATATTGTCAGACGCAATTCTAAAGAAGTGTAATACATGGTTATTCGATCAATTTCGTCAAAAACATTTTTTTGAACATAATTGTAAATGGAATTCAAGAGTGTGTCTATACTGCACTGTTATATACAATCTGAATTAAAGTAAAGTATTATTGTGAAGTTAATGATTATTATTATTATTATTATTATTATTATTATTATTATTATTATATCAATGATAATAATAATATTATAATTATTATGTCTTTTATTATCATCATTGCTGTTGGCACTTCTTTTTAATATTATTATTGTTGTTGTTGTCTTTGCTTGTACTTTATATTTGTTGTTGTTATTATTGTATTCATTTGTGCGATTATGATGATGGAGAGGAGGAGGATGGTGTAATAACTGATACTGCATACCTTTTATTTATTTTCATACATTCTTCTGGATGCTGTATTTATGTCAAGTTGATAATTTTTAGTCTTAAAGTGTTAACTTTTACCGGCAGAAAAACAAGGTAGCAGTCGTGATGATTAGCAACGGCGCAGACTATGCTAGGAGGCATAGAGTAGTGAAGGAATTGCAGAAATACATATACATATACATATACATATACATATAGGGCACATGTTTTAACAATCGGTGTGGACGGCTACATGAAAACGAGGAGGACTGTGAATTCAAGATCGTAGAATACAGATTCTATCCTAGCATTTGAGAACAGCTTTTGTAAAGCGTACGTGACAGAAAAATACTGGGAATGCATCAGCCGTCAACAAATATCGATAGTAAACTGGAAACATGTCGATCCTACTATCGTACTGCCCCATTCCTATATAAACGTGTACGACTTTCCAAATTTAATGAAATCAGCGAATCACATTAACGAAGTGAATGAAAACAAAACGCTGTATAACAGCTATTTAAATGTAAAGAAACCCATGTTCCTGTAAATAAATGTTTGTCATATCATATTTGTCGTGCCTTAAACGAAAGACCAGTCGGACCACAAGTATATACCAACTTTAGTGGGTGAGTGTATAAAGATTACTTCGAAGCTATGAATGAACATACTATATGGAGGAAAATTATCCACAGACTGTACTTTGATATTTTTAACTCATTCTTCTAGCGACATAAAACAGATAATAAATGCAATAGAGCAATACTAACATTGTTCCAGAAGATTGCTTTCTCTATGCAATCATTTTCTGCATGTAGGCTTACACTCTAATTTTAAAATCACGGCATGTCTCACAGAAGGTATAGATAATTGATGTGATATGACACCCCGTTGTGACAATTCACTAATCAAATATCAGTAATCCCTTGAATTAATTCTCCTCTCATCACCTTTTAGTCGAATTTGTCAAATATTCTGCAACTGAGGAAAGCAATGTCTGTCATATACAAGCGCTACATCTCTCATCCTATTTTTTATGTGAGGAAGTAGCCTTCTCTTTATGACGGGTATCAGTAAGGTGTCGTTGTAATCTAATTTCTTATATAAATTTGTTGTTCAAAAACCTATATATCTGATAACACACAATTCGCTGGCAATATCATGAAATATATTTTATAATATAAAATACACTTATTTGTACCAAAAATAATCACATTTACACTGGTAAAAAATTATTTTACTTTTAAAAGTATGTCCCAGTTTATCCCTTAACCGCGGATGGCATATGTCAATCAACTACCGCCAAGAGAAATTCAAAAGAATCACTGACTAACCCAGTCTTCAGCTAGGTGTGAATCATTATAGATTTCTCGCATTCCTGTATGACTAGTTTATTCAGCTTGTTACGGAATTGTATATCATTGTTCTTTTAACAATGGTATAGTTTATTAGTTTGTGATATCTGTTCTTAGTCTAACAGCTGTCGTCTTGCCGTGAGTACACATACGGTAGGCTCGATCGATATTTCACTGAGCACATTGGACTTGGAATTGTCGCTTGTAGCATTAGTCATATCACGTCGTTTAAGCGCGCGTGAAGATTTGAACTTCTGACCTAGATTCTATGAATCTTCAGTGTCAATACGTTATTTACTGTTTATAAACGTTGGTACAATAGCACTTTGAAGATGTCACGTATAACCTAGTTTCTGATTGGTTCGGAGAGGGTTGCAATATTTCGAAATGTCCTGTTGTTTATCAAAGACGCAATGGGTTTTTATTTTGTTTCTGCGCAGTGGTAGACTATATTATAGGATTAATAGGCGTATTCTGACATTCTTCATAGTTACATTGAATTGAGAGGTCATAAAGGAATTTGGTTTATTTTGTGTGTGGGATATTCTGTTTGGAGATCTATTTATTTTAATATAGTGCATTCTAGATTAGTACTGTTTCTTCAAACTTAATAATTATGCAGCTCCGTGGAATTATCGAAAACATTTCTAGAACTTGTGATATTCCATATTCGCAAGGATTACTTGGATATAACTTATTCTTATTAACACATTAGTAGAGTGAAGGTTACTTCATTCGGAATACTACATTCGGAATATTTGGATTGACTTCCGGATCAGTGAACTTTAAAACAATTTAGGACTATTAAGAATATTCTATACTGTAAGTTATTTTAATTCTTTTATTTTTATTGTTTGTTGAAATATATTAATATTTTAGGAAAATTAAAGATTTGTATTTTAAACCTTGAAACTTGTTTGAGTCTTTTCTTTTGTTACATTACCCCTAGTCGTAACAAGTTTTAAACATGCAATATACGAAATGTCTATAGCCATAATGTGAACAGTGTTAACATAATGTGCTTATACAATAAATGTATTTACAAGTATGTATATGTCCCCCAAAACAATCATCAGGGAGCAAACATTCCTATATGTGTATGATCGTGTTATCCAGTGTAGAACACAGGTGGTGAATATCTCTATATTCCACCATGTGACTGCTGGCTTTCATCACATGACCTTAGACGGTGAAAGCATAGTACACATAAAGTGGGAAAAACTCTTCGATTTGCCGTCAGGATTCATTCACAATAATCAAGATTAACATCAATTGTAAGATATTTGTATGGAAGGCCACCGCCTCCAAAAATATGAAATTAAAACAAAATAAGTACATTTCAAATAAAGCAAGAAAGCTAAAATAAAACAAGCATGCTAGTGAAATATAAAGATTAAAGATCAGACATTAAGATCAATATTCAAGTACAATAAATAAGGCACAAGCGAAACAGACATGCGCTGTATGGTGGCACAATCAAGCATACCAAGAACAAGCTGACATTTATTTGCCTTGCATGAGAGTTGCTTGCTTCATTATATGTTATTTTGTTTCATTTGACTTTAGCCTGTTTCAGTCATCATCATCTTGTTCCGCTTGTTATTGTTTGCTTTATTTCATTTTATTTGAGTTTTTATTGCTTTATTTGAAATTTACTTATTTTGTTTTAATTTCATATTTTTGGCGGTCTTCCATATATTTGCCTACTAAAATGAGCAGTGGTTGAAAATAGGGTCCCGCAAGCAGGACGTTTCACACTGGTCGACCTGGATACATGTACAACTTCGAATTGTAGTCCGACTTTGAGTCGGAAAAGGCGTTGTTGTAATTGTTAATTATTTTTTAAAATTAAAGTTCATCTTGTTATAATTATTTATACAGGGTTAATCAATTCTAGATAAATGTTGAATCGAGGATTATAACATTATTTTGTGTCTGTCTCAATTAATCTTATGGATAAGAGTGGACTTTATCTTCTGATCTGTTCACATTTGTATCATTGCGGAAGCAATCTGCAGTACACAGTTTACAGGTTGTGAATTGCCATTATATTAACAGTTTCAACTACTGTTATTTGAATCCTGATATGCACTGATTTGTCAGTGTAGAACGAACTTTTTCCGCTCAATCTTAAGATGAGGAAATTTTCAATGGGCATTTTGATGTTTGAGAATTACATTGATATTCACGATACGTCATTTTGACTTCGGTCCTAATTTTTGTCCAGGAATGTGAGAAATATAATCCCTCATTATGCATCTGTGTTAGATAGGAAAATTCCACCCTGCTGATCAGCGTTTTGCTCCAGACACGATGTTTTATTCTAAACGGGTGCATATAAAGGTTTCTATCAATATTGAGCGGAACAATTAGGTCGTTTTTAATATACATCTGTGACGTGTTTTTTTCGCCCAAGTTCATATTTACTAATTACTCGAAAACCCTGTGTCAATAATGAGTTCATACCCGATCTGTGCAAACTGTCCTTTCAATATATATGGTAGATCAAACTAATTACTTTTTCACCTACGGAACCATTAAATACCGTATTTCAATCAATGACGGCTGCTGATTGGCTGAAAATAATTATCAGATAACAATTAGCCTAATGTTTGCAAAAGAAGTCTATGTATGGGTCAATTGTACGCAATCGTAGGCTCGAACCTTAAACCATTTTCATTTTATCGCTTTCACCGGAGCGGTACTATTAGATGCAAACGGAGAGATCTTTCCGAACCGGACTTTTATAGTGTGCACCTACAATTGTATTATTCGCAACAACTAGGCGGCCAGCATACCATTTTCACCGTTTGAAAAGTTTCCTCTTGAATATAAGCGTGTTTTGCAGATCTTACCATGAAAGTATATCAATTTGGCCAGACATTGACATTACGGTCTATAGGGATTGAATTAGATGTTCGTGGCCTATAGCAACAGAAATATCTAGTGAAAAAAGACCCGGATAAAATGTGCTCAACCCATTTCGCACAGGTTTTATTAGCCAATTAAAATGAATTTGTAATTTTGGAATATTTTGTCTTTTGTGTACGTTTTAGGCGTTTTTATTTTTACAGTATAAATTGTTAGTCGCACTTGATTTAAAAAAAAGTTATACTTGGATAGTTTAATAAAATGCCGTGCTTTGTATTTTCTCAGCCGCGCTATTATTAACCCGTGTAAAAGAAATCTCTCTTGTAAATTAAAGTTTAGGAAAGAAAAATATACAGCTTTGATACTAAAGTTTGTCTAAAAATATTGCATTCTTCCCTTTTTTTATCAACCCGGGTATATCTACCAGGATGAAACCTGAACACTAAAGGAGATCACATGATCACTATCTGTTAAGTTTGGTATATTGTTGCTGTTATCAGGCAATTAAATTGTATCTTTTTTAATTTTTCCATAATTTTCAACCATTTTCTCAAACGTTTGACTGAGTTTATTACGGGTTGATCTCTCTCCGTCCCAGGTGCAATGACGCAAAAGGTCGAGGAAACATCTTCCTTTAATAATTGATACAATATTTAACTTTGGGTTTCATTAACGCCCAAAGAGACCGCTTGGTCTCTCAAAGTGGGTGAAAATTTAAGTCTGTGTGCTTTGTTGGTCGATAGGTATTATTGCAAACAAGCAAGATTATGTATATTCACTTTCGTGTTTGTTTCAAGCGCTTTTCCAAATACTGATGTAAAAGATCCAATCCGTAAAACCAGAGACTGGGTATTATAAGTCTCTGGTAAAACCAAGCGATTAACATAAGCTGAGCAAGTAGTAGTATGATGACATTTGCGCAGTGGATACCAGTTAAAACTCTAAGTTGTAATGGCGCAGGTTTGCGCCCTTTCTTGACCTTTGAACAATATTTGTATCCGAATTTTAAATGTTTTTGGTGATATTTGTAATGAATTATTATGTAACATATGCATTTTTATTCGTTGTGCAAGAGCATGTATGTCTGTAAGATTTGTGGTTGTATTAAATTTGTAACAAATGCTTGCAAGTAAGAAGATTATTGTGTTCTGATTCCCGATGTATCTAATTCGATTTGTATTCAATATCTACTGATAAATGTTATATTTTACAGCAGTGATAATACGTTTCTGTCTACATGCATCCACATTCAAGTACTTATATATGGCAATGTATTGCAATTTGCATGGCGGCGCTCGATTTGTTTTTTCTTCTGATGCGTCAAATTTCTTGTAATTTCTGCAGCTATAAATATAATTATCACCACCATTAAGTGCCTCTAAATTCAGTGGGTGGAGTAAATTAATCACGATAAAGATTCAGAAAGACAGAGAAAATATAACACTAATGAAACTGCTTAAATAACATGTGTACTCATATTGAGGCATGTCTTCATGTCCCCTAATGAAAGTTCTCTCATAAAGCAGAAGTCCAAATAATATGAACAAATAATGTCTGATGCGTCAAAATATTGAGCAACATGAAGGATATTATACAATTATGGGCTTTTTGAGTTCAATACATTGATTTATTGAGCTGTTAAATATGAGATTGGCCAACTCAAAGCGGAGGACAATATGTAGATTTCACAGCTATATAAAAGAATGTATTGAGAGAAATAAAAGCCTGCAATTGTTTTATTACTTTTTTACATTCTCCGTACATTGAATAATGAAGTAGTTGTACAGAAATAACAGTATACTATTAAAAACAACACACGAAGCCACAATGTTTTTACTTCTGATAAATATAACAACTAATGTTGATGGTTCAGTAGTTCTGAACGTATAGTAGGGGATGAAAAACTGCTGGCTGAATGATGGCATTAGTTGTATCAGTTGCTTCCATCTTAACGTTTATGTTTCTTTTAAATTTCATTAAAATAATTTTCATTTTGCATGTCTGCAATCACCTTATGGACTTGCGAATTTGCGAAGAGTTCGAAATTTGGGTTTATTTCTTGCAAAACATCAGAACTGCTAACAACTGTAGCTGAAAAACAATTCTGTTTTCTTTCATTCCTGCTTTGAAGGTTTTCACTAATGGAATAGACATCACTCACTTAATGTTTCTGTGTAACTATTGTAAGTTCTCAAAATGTTTTACTTTTGATGAGCACACGTTACGTGTTCGTCCAATCATTTATAATAATTTTATGAAGGAAATAATTACAGTTATTCACATGACGTGCAATGAATATGTTCTGTTGCAAAATACAAAACTGTAAAAGTCTTTCGATAATTGATCGTACGCAAAAGATTTATTTCTGGAGAAAACAATGAATGATAAAATTCCTTTTAAACATTTCAGTCTTGTGTTTTAGTTTAAATAATATTTATTATAGAAAACACATGTACATAAAATTCAGGACAATGCAATATCTGCTGATTCAGTAAAAAAAATAAAAATAACAAAAATAATCGCGTATTAAAAACTGTCTCTCCTGTTTTACAAAGAAATTCTAACAATCAATATTTGCCTACTTAAAGTTTGTACTGCCAAAGATATCTGTGTATTAACTTCATCAGAATACATTGAAATGCCAAAGATATCTGTGTATTAACTTCATCAGAATACATTGAATTGCCAAAGATATATGTGTATTAACTTCATCAGAATACATTGAATTGCCAAAGATATATGTGTATTAACTTCATCAGAATACACTGAATTGCCAAAGATATCTGTGTATTAACTTCATCAGAATACACTGAATTGCCGAAATATAATGTACTGAATGTAAGTCATCATGGTAATACAAAAAGAACACGATGTCTTAGAGCTGTATATTTTTAAAATTCTAATAGAAAGTATTCATTTGATTCGATATGCCCGCATGAATACCTACTGTTGGAAAGGTGATTTAAGAATATATCTTTATACAAACTACTAAATTTGGGGAAAACGGAAAGAAAGTCACTGGAAAAAGTCGCGGATAAAAAGCCACACTTTTACCTGAAAGAAAAGTCGGCGGAAAAAAGTGACAAGACAAAAGTTACAGGAAAAAGTCGCTTTTAATAACTTTGCAGGATTTAAAGTAATATAATTTTATTATTTCATCTAATACGTGTCAAACATAAAAAGAAACAAATAAACAAACAAATAAAAAACAATTCATTAAAAAATAAATTATCATTCATTGGACAATAACTTAGAATGTTTTGAATACATATACAACTTAAAAATTCTAGCTAAATTATAAAGAAAGGACTTGCTAATTTACATGTGAAAACTATAATGTCAAGTGTTTTAGACATTAACTGGATGCCAGGCAGACATTATGGATTCCCATATGTTCTTTCTTTGATTATGGCAACAGCACAAACACAACTATTAATTGCTGAGTATTAACTGATTAACTGATTTCATAGTTACTGAGTAAACAGATTGTACTTTAGTTCTGTGTATCCTAGTTTATAATAAATATAAGTACCTTAATTAATAATAAAGCAAGTTTCTAAAATTTTTGTAGTGGGCAAATAACTTAGTAATAATAATGTTACTAAATTTAAAGAATATATTCAATTTAATTGAACTGACATAAAAATATAGTATAATTGTATACTTAAGTGTGACTTTTTCCTGTGACTTTGTTCCGTGACATTTTTCTTGTCACTTTTATTTCCTGTGATGTTTTCCGTGACTTTCTCTCCTTGATTCACATTTGGTTTTCAATCGTGTATGATGGGCTTGAATCACCTGGTCACAAACATAATAATACAATGTTATGTGCTTATCCCGATTCAGATAACACTGGTCTACAGCCAAAATGCTTCCGCAATAAATGTTGTCAAACTTTACTAATTCTGGGTCACTGAGAACGAAAATGATGCTTAAAATTGTTGATTGGCTCTAGTTTTAAAGATATTATACTGGGTCAGTATATACGACCTTTGACTTGGGAATGGCGGAGGATAAGTGAGTTATAAAGGGAAGGGATCTCAATTTAAACCAGAAATGACTAAAATACATCTTTGACTGGATCTATGAATAAATCTATGACTGGATTTGGACAGTACTTGTTTTTTAGGCCAAACAATGAATGATGTAATCTGAAGCTGGTATTGCGTCATACATGATATGAATTGCATCATGTTATTCCTAGAAGTCATGGATGATGCAATCATAACTAAGCTTACATCACTCTGGTGAAGAAATTGGCCTATATCATCTCTACAAATCATACAGTGTCGTGTTCCCCTATTTGTCAGTGTTTGATTTTGCAAAGGAACACATTTTTGTTTAGCCAAAATGAACAGAGATGCCTCGTACTTGTGTGAACAATGCAGATAACTTCTGCCATGATTGTGGTGAAGTGACTTTTGCATCACAAAAGCGCAGTATAACCACTATGGTTAAGAAAGCGTATCACCTTTATTTTGGCTGCAAAATTGGAGATCAGGACAAGATGTGGGCCCCACAATATGCTGCAACACTTGTGCAACCAATCTTCGCCAGTGGTTGAACAGGAAAAGTAAATCTATGCCTTTTGCAGTGCCAATGATTTGGAAAGAGCAAACAGCAATTGTTACTTCTGCATGGTGCCTCCAGTTGGGAAAGGTGTGTCAAAGAAGAAAATGCGGACTGTGCATTATCCAAACATTCCGTCAGCTATACGCCCAGTACCCGACGGAGAAGGACTGCCGGTTCCTGATGCACCAGAATCATTCTGACTTGAGTCAGAGGAGAAAGAGGAACAGGATGAAACTTCTTGTCCTGAACTGTCAATGTCACATGACCCATATTTTCTCCCATCCTCCTCCTCTGAACCACACCTCATAACACAAGGTGAACTGAATGAACTTGTCGGGGATTTGGAGCTACCCAAGAGTAAGGCAGAGCTGTTGGGCTCCAGACTACTGCAGTGGAATCTCTTTGCAGGTGATGTTAGGGTTTCCATGTTCCGTGACCGTCAAAAGGATCTTGTCCCATTCTTCTTCATGGAAGGTGATCTTGTAGCCAGCAACAACATCGATGGTTTGATGACAGCCCTCAACATCGTTCATGATCCAGATGAGTGGAGACAGTTCATTGATTCATCGAAGACGAGTCTTAAAGCTGTTTTGCTGCATAATGGCAGTGTTTTGCCATCAATTCTAGTTGGTCATGCAGTCCATATGAAGGAAACCTATGAAAACATGAAACAACTTTTAAGGTGCAAAAACTATGACCAACATCAGTGGCAGCTTTGTGGCGATTTCAAGGTTCTTGCTCTTTTGCTTGCTCTGCAGACTGGATACACCAAGTACTGCTGTTTTCTCTGCGAATGGGATAGTCGTGCGAGAGATTCCCACTACATCAAGAGAGATTGGCCACTCCGACAGTCATTGGAACCTGGGATGAAAAGTGTTCAGCATCCACCACTTGTTGAATCAAGGAAGATTTTGTTACCACCCTTGCACATCAAGCTGGGTCTGATGAAGAACTTTGTCAAGGCCATGGATAAAACACAAGCAGCTTTCAAGTACCTCTGTGGAAAATTTTAACTGAAGCTATAATAAAGGAAGGTGTCTTTGTTGGTCCTCAGATTCGTGAACTTCTTCGAGATGATGCATTTCACCGGGCACTGCATGGCAAGGAAAAGACGGCATGGAAAGTCTTCCAGTTAGTGGCAACAAATTTTCTCGGAAATAACAAGGCAGACAACTACAGGGAGTTGGTGGAAAACCTCCTCAAGGCATACAAAAGCCTTGGTTGCAACATGTCACTAAAGATACATTTTTTGCACTCTCATCTAGATTTTTTTCCACCGAACTGCGGAGCAGTGAGCGACAAGCACGGCGAGCGATTTCACCAGGGCATTGCAACAATGGAGAAACGCTATCAGGGCAAATGGAGCCCATCAATGCTTGCAGACTATTGCTGGACAGTGACAAGAGATGCTCCATTTAATGAATACAAGAGACAAGCCAAGAAGCGCCGAGTAGACACTGAATAAGGACTAAACTATGTACATATATATACATAATAGTTTTTTGACTTTTGGTTCAATATATTTTGTATTTATGTAACCCTTTTTCTGTTTTTTAAAGTGTTACATAAACAGGACAGGTGAAATATTATCATGTAAAGCAACCATAAACATGAAAAGACCTAGTTTTACTATTTATGAATAAAACTCTACTACGTACACAGTATACATAGACGCCAAATTTAAAGCCTTAAATATCTTGGAAACAGTAGCCAATCAGTTGTTTTAATTGTCATATTTGAATTCAGCACATGAAAATCCCTAATAAATAGCACATTTTATCTCTGAAGCAGAAGACTTCGAAAAAATTGTAGACCAGTGTAATATATTTACTTTTTCATTTTACCAGCACATATCTATTGCTATTATTTTGTTTTTTACTTTTTAAAAGTTTCTCAATCTTGAAGACATCATCTTGTTTAATGTATAGAGATAACCCCTCATAATATATTCCCTCAATATTCGAGAGTAAACAGCTGCGCTTAATTAATATAAAAAATGCCGTGACGAAGACTCGAACACTTGTTGATATCGACTGTGTGCTCAGAATCCATCCGCTCTAGCTCTGGACCATAAGGAGAACTTGAACAATTTCGTAATAAAAGTTATATAAACAAAGAAGCATAATTTAACATAACGTTTCACTTATGCAAAGAAGATCAATCGATGTGCTCTGTCAATAATTACATTATTATTGAGATATGGGTAAAATAATAATTACACACCATACTTGCAAAGTACAGCTTATTGTACTATCATAACATTTCTATGTCTATACAATCATATTATCAAATGGAAATTAATATATACCAGTCCATACATGTATACTATCACAAATATGTAGTGTCATATATTTTATAAGTCAAAATTATTTATATTAACCGTATATATGGCTTCATGGATTAATGTTTAATTTACCAGAATATTTTACTATTGTCTAGTAATAATATTTACACTCATCGTATGGTCTTAATAATTTCAATAGATGAAAGGGTGAGATCTTGTTCTGTGAATGTTTCCAAGATAGAACCTAGACCGCATTCTGTATGAAAACAAATAGATAGTTTGTTATTTGGAAAACAAGTCTGCAGTGTGCTGTTTGTATTCACTGCATAGTGAATTGAGAAAAATAAAATTAGGGACATAGAGATCCCCTCTTGGCGTCGCTTCGATCCGCTTCAGAGGGGATACGCGTCTCGCCTTCGAGACTTCTAACTTTGATCTTCGGTTTTTGGTTTAAATAATTTTGTAAATAAGGTTCAGGTAAGGATATCTAAAATTGGAAGTCATGGAGATTGTAGCATAAGGTGGGTTTTTCATAAAATGTAGGGGTTAGGCGCTTTGAGTTTTCAGTAAAGTTTACAGTGATCAGTGGAGAATTTTGAGTAAAAACTTCTTATGAATAATAGCCTAAGGTTTTCAGTACAATTTTGATGATCAGTGCCCTAGGGGTTTCAGTAACAATTGAGTGAATAGTGGAGGATTTTTAGATTAACATTCGAATAACAAATGGCCTAGAGTTTTCAGTAAAATTTTGATGACAAGCTGCCTGTGGTTTTAAGTAAAATTTGATGACAATTGGCCTAGAGTTTACAGTGAAAACTGAGTGACCGGTGGAGCATATTTAGTAAAAACTTCTGATGACAAATGGCCTATGGTTTTTAGTACAATTTTGATGACAACTGGCCTGGGGTTTTCAGCAAAATTGTGATGACCAGTGGCATAGGTTTCTCAGTAAAATTTGAGTGACCAGTAAAGGATTTTTAGTAAAGAAATTGTGATGATCAATGGGCTAGGGTTTTCAACAAACGTTTGATGAAATTTTTTGATGATCAGTAGCCTAGGATTGTAAGTAAAATTTTCATCAAAACACTCGGTCCCTAACACTCAAAATTTAGTAAAATATTTCAGATTTAACCCCTAATAACTAGCAATTTGGGTGAAAATGCATTAAAATGTGGTTTTGAGTCACTTAAAAAAATCAGTTAACACGTTTGGAAAATACGGTAACAAGTTTAGATTTTAATGTTAAAAAGTTCAATGTAAGAAGTTGAAAAATCCTTTAATTCAGTGGTTTATGTCAAATGTTTCCAAAATCGAGCAGAAACAACAAGAAAACAAAAATAGAAAAAGAAAGAAAGAAAGAAAGAAAGAAAGAAACAAACAAACAAACAAACAAACAAAATTTAAAAAAAAACAAGTTGCTGGCCCAGACACTAGGGTTTCTATACTACTCAAGTGAAGACTGGCTAGGATACGGTGTTACTGTGGCTATAGTCATCGGGGCGGTTGTACCGTTAGCAAAACTTCAAAGCCCACCGTCCTGACAGTTTTCAACCAAATCGTCAACCAACTAAAAAAGTCCTAAAATGGGCAAATCCAAAGCTTGACTTGACTTCCTCCAGTTGGAGCATGGGTTTTATAGACAAAAGCTTGGCCATTGCCACATGGGACAATTTGATCAAATATAGATTCATCCTTGCGGCCATGTTGCAGAAGAGAATCCTTTCTGACATTTCCAAGAATGGCATCTGTGTGTGGCAACCTTCTCGGGATCAAACTATCTGTGCAATGCAAAACACAAAATCGATGATGAAAAGCGCGAATTGGGCTTCAGTGTGGGGTATATTCAACTGTGTTATTGATGTGGTTCATCTACATCCTGGCCGAATTGACGTAAGACACAAAGACGAGAAGCCTATATATTCACCGTAAAAAATGACGAAAATCCTGTGCCTGTAGCCTTTCGGATGCAGGGGCGAAAAATCCTGTCCCTGTAGACAGTCGGATGCAGGGGCGAAAAATCCTGTGCCTGGAGGCGGTCAAGTGATCCCAAACTCCAGAGATGGCCTCTCCCGGGCATTGACTGATGAATAGAGTTAGATGAGCTTTTGCAAAGTTGCAGGATCAATGTCTAAGGTGCATTTGTCTCCATGCATATGCAATATATATATATATATATATATATATATATATATATATATATATATATATATATATATATATATATATATATATATATATATAAATATACACATATTGAAATGATTATAGTGATTATAGTTAAACAAAAACTATAATAAATTGTCTCCGCTGGCACTATAGCAAAATGCTACACAATCAAAACTGTAAAAAGAAAACGGTGTCCCTATCTTGTAACCGACTAGTTTTTGGTGTCCCTATGTTGGAACCGACTAGTTTTTGCAAAAAATACTGTCTGGTTTAATATGGCTGACTGGTTATGCAAATCATTTATGAAGACAGTACTACTGTATAGAACGGAACATGGACAAGTTTGATTTTGAAAACTGAGTGTTCCTATGATGCACCCTTGTAGGAAATGAGAATTTAAAAATTGGAAAAAAATATGCTTGGTCCAGTTCTCTCGATGTGTATACTTTAATCCTCTTTATTTAACACTAGGCACGTTCAAAAAGAGTAGTGGATTCTTTGCTTATAAATAAATTTTGTCACGGCAACCATGCTGTGCAACTACTCCGGTGGGCGCATACGCAGAGTTAATTACTTCAGTGATAAAGACTGCTCAGAAATATTACAATTAATAAAATGTTCATTTTACATTACATAATTTTTTTAAAGACTTGTAGCAATATTATCGTCAGTCAAAGCACCGTTTTGTTGTTGTTGTTGTTGTTGTTGTTGTTGTTGTTGACATATAACAGTAATTAGCTCTGTAGACCATACTATTGTCTTGTAGTTCTGTCCACAGCTCCACTTACGATTGACCAGTTAGTCACCGCGTGAAGTGATTCTCAATTACTCCTTTAATTAGAGCTTGTTCACTAAGGTTTCACAACTGCCTCTATTAGGCATAGATTGGCAAGTGAAAAGCCCAGCTATAATCTTTCATGCATTACACAATTTTAAACTGCACTTTATTAAGTTAAACCAAAAAATAGATACATGTTAATTAACCTTAGAGCCTCCACCTTTTGCCTCGCGTTAGTGATTGTACAGTATTGCATACTATGTGTTCTGTAGGAGAAAAAAACCGGCAAGGTCCCACAGAGTAGTCTAAAATGTAGAGAATATATAGTAACTTTGATTTTAATAACTACAAAAGTACTGACTGGATTTAGCCCACGTTTCAATTTTCGATAATATAATTTCAAAGCAATAAGTGAAGTTTTCCTATGCAAATGAGGATGGACGGGGTTTAACGTAAATAGTGCAACTGTTAATTAGACAACTCCACAATATGTTATGCTTTATTTTAAAATAAATAAAAATGCTTACATATCTTGTATCTTCAATAAATTTTGACTTCAATAAAATATGTAGAGATTACCACGTGAGAAACCATTGGTACTGATATAAACCAAGACCCTGTTTAATTAAATCTCATTAGCTGTCTCAGTGACATAAATACACAAGTGAAATTAAAAATAGCATAATGATCTATTTCCTTAATGAGCCGTAGAAGGATTCTTAGTTTTAATGTACCCATAATAAATTATTACATACGGAAAACAATTAAGTCAACTTCAACTTGCATATATTACTTTGATCTTTTCTTATTTCTTCATTATGCAAATTTTTTGACTAGAAGAATACGTTAAAAGTATTAAAGATTTGTCTGTCTATATTTTTCCTCCATATGTTATGTTTATTCACTGATTCACAGTAATCGTTATACACCCACCCACTAAAGTTCGTATAGACTTGTGGGACGGCTGGTCTTTCATTTAAGGCACGACAAACTTGACATGACATACATTTATTACCAGGTGCATGGGTCTCCTTCCACTTAAAATAGCTGTTATACAGCGTTTCGTTTTCATTCACTTCTATAATATACTTCGCTGCTTCTCTTAAGTTAGGAAAGTCGTACACGTTTATATAGGAATTTGGCAAGGCGGTGGCAGGGTCGACATGTTTCCAGTTCACTATGGGTATTTGTTGACGGCTGATGGACAACCAGTATTTTTCTGTCACGTAATCTCTACAGAAGCTGTTTTCAAATGCTAGGTAGAATCTATATTCCGTCATCTTGTCATGACAGTCCTCGTCATATGGGTTGTCAGTGCGAGATCCACACGCGTTGTTAAAACAAGTACCGTACGTATCAATATCTATATATTTCTGCAATTCCTTCACTACTCTATATCTCCTAGCATAGTCTGCGCAATTGCTAATCCTGACGGCTGCTAACTTGCTTTTCTGCCGGTAATAGTTGGCACCTGTGTGAAGTTTGCCCTTGTCCACTGTCTGCAGTTCATACACTTCGTCATAAGAATGAACGATTGTAGCATCCCGTCTGTACCACATTGTCCAGTTTATTAATCCATTGAACACAGAAAAATCACCCCAAAGGTTGCCAAGGGGTTCCATATTTGCCAACACCCACACTTGACTGGGGTCGCGATACTTTGGAAGATCAACCAATTTTCGCGTTCCTACCACCCAATTCTCCGGCCACGAATCGTATAGGTGGAACATTATCGCATCACTGGAGTCCAACTCTCGCTTATCGCTGACCAGAGCGCATGTGTAGCCACACTCTGAGACACAGGATCTTTCCTGTTCAGCGAATATATCGGGAGGTGTGCCGAAGAATTTGGTCCAGATTAGAATCTTTTTCATCTTATTCACAGGGCGTCCGGTTTGAATGGAATGCCATGGATAATGCTGCATAAACTGCCCAATGTCTTCCTCTGCGATGGTTTCACGTACTTCTGATAAAAACATGAGTATAGACACAAACAGGGCTAGTGTTAGTAAAAAGAACACACAAAGGCATAGCCGGGTTCGCCGATGTAGAAAGGACTTAAAAAGGAATAAACTTAGTGGCGGTTTCATTTCTTCTTAGTTTAGTCAGTTACTGTAATCGCTACCTAAACATAATGTGATCAATATATTTGCCTTGGTGTCCTACAGTCTGAACCTTTGAACAACTCTAGCAAAACCATTGCAGGCTAATCTTTATATATCACATACACCTGTGTAATTTGATAATCATGATTGGGTTCGAAATATTATTGTGAAAAGGAAGTTATTATACGGTACTAACATGTATGTCCTTGATGGCTAAAAAAGGGGGACATTGTTAACGTAGTCACGCAGCCCAGTACTATACGTTGTATTAAATCAAGGACACCGTATCTTGTTGTCTTACTTGGATAAGAGAAAACTAGATCTACATACTCCATACTTCCATTTTGTTTCCTGTAAGAACTGTTACCGGTTGCAAAATGTAATGGCTGCATCCACTACAGAGACAATAATATGTCATTTCTCACATAGAACAATTTAATTGCGTTGAAAATTTAATTGATGAAGTTAACCTTGGCTCTTTTCATCAGTTTTATGGAAGTGAGCATCGATTAGTAATTGTTTTACCTATTAGGACTTTACTGGCATATAAAAACTGGTGAGGGTATTCTTATAAGGCAGAGTTATTTATTGAACAGAATGACATATAATAAAGTTTGAGTATATGTTTCATTGGAAAATAAGTAGCAATAATAGCAGTAACAACAACAAAAACATTCATGATGATGATGATGATGATGATGATGATGATGATGATCATTATGTGACAGTCATGATACACTATACCCTTGGCAGAATTCAATGACTACAGTCGAAAAGGGATATAACTGTGCGAGAAAGAGGGCGATAAAATGCAACAGCGTAAAGGTTTACGTAAACGTTAACATAAAGGAGACGCAGTTTAGCAAACGTTAGCCGGTATTCACAGACATTACAGTTGTAAAATGGAAAACCCAGTGATAAAGGGTCTCAGCTCTGTTACACGTTGATAACATCAAAATAAAAATAAAAATTACATGGGACCTTGCCGTTACCTTGTTGTGACTTTGGACCCTTTAGGCCCGTTTCTGAATGTGATATGCGGCAAATGATTCGGTGATGTAGTAAATATCGAGAAAGTTTCATCAAAGGATCTTCAAAGTTAACAGCACTTACGCAATAAAGGCTCATACATCCTATTTAATCTAGTTGTCTCTAAGTCATTTTAGTATAAAATACATCATCTACTGTTAATTTTAGCCTGAGTAAAATTCAACATAAAATAGCTTCAATTGTCATAGTCAAGAAGCACGGACAGCGATTTCTCAAACAGCTATTTCTAATTTTGCTTTGCCCTACATCTTTGAACAAGGCATGTTAGCGTGGTACATGATAGAACATTAAAGACGTTGAAAGCTCCGATAAAGTTTAATAAAAATAATTATTAACGTTCGATATTACAAATATTACCTAGCCAGAAAAAATGTTACAGGGCAGACATAAAAATGACTCACAAATGAGACCCTGCTAAATGTATTTTGTATGTTTAGCGTCCTTGGTGGTAAGTTTAGGTTTTGAAATCAAAGCGTTTAAATTCAATATATTTGTCCATTATGTATATTTCTTACGTCTACTCTTTTTCCTGATAAGTAGGTATGTTGTTAATGCTAAGGTTGAGGCTAAACAAAAAACAAACACACACACACACACACACACACACACACACACACACACACACAAAACAAAACAAAAAAAAAACAGCATGGCCTCATATCTGACCTTATATTGACTTAACCATAGACAGCTGAATGTGTAACGCAATCCTTTCGCTTGTAGAAAGAGAACATGTTCTATTGTGAATTGTTTTAGGTGAGACACCTGCGTTTTGTCATAAAATGTGCAAGCACCCTTGTAAACAGGGTTCGTCATTTCCCCCTACATGTTAAAATACAGACATGGGCCTATATTTCCCTGGGGAAAAGTTGCTTTATGATTATTTCCCCCTACATGTTAAAATACAGACATGGGCCTATATTTCCCTGGGGAAAAGTTGCTTTATGATTATTTTCCCATAAGATACATGCTGTAGATGTATTGCTTTACAATCTTTTTCCAGCAAACGATTCTACGCAACTATACAAACGAACGACCATCCCACAAACCATTGAACAAGTCTGAACATTACTTACTGAGTGATTACTGAGTTTTTAGAGGATCAGTAAGCCTTGCAAAGCTTGTGACAATAGATGTCTTTCCAGGTGTGTATTCATTGACCCAGCTGAAAAATAATTAGATCAATAAAGTAATTATCCCAAACACATTGTGGGTCGTTTGTTTAAGACCGAAGTGGATCTAATACACTTGCTATTTAGCATTAACCTGCTTAATGGTTTTGAGAACTCGTGAAATGTAAACCAAATGTGTTGTAGCGATGTAACAATTAATTAACATTTGATTGACATGTAATTTAGCCATAATAGCAAAATATGGGTTGATAGTTATTGAGATAGAAAAGTACACTTGTTAAAATTGTGGACTCGAATACTGGTAAATACAGATAGTTTGACTTTTTTTTAGGACTTATTCTATGATTAAAAGCGATGCTGGTAATCAATCATCGCAAGCCACGGGCGATAATCCACTACGCTCCTTTCATCACCCGTGGCCGCCTGTGCGCTGATTTCTTCTTTTCTCATGAATATGCATAAGCCAACTTAACCAATCACTGCGAACCCGAGTAAATTTTCCTCGCCATTGTGACCCAACATGACCTTTCACGCTGTTAAAACGAGCCAATCAAAGTGTCTCTTCCAGGCACAGTCACTTATTGATCGACAAAACGGGCACTTTCATTGAAGCGTTGGAGATTGTTACATTGTGTTGTTGATGACGTATTTTTGTTTATGGCGTACTCATGAAAATCGAGCTAAACCTCAGAATAACCAACCACGGGTGATAAAGGAGCGTGGCGGATTATCGCATGTGGCTTGCGACAATGCTGATAACCTTAACTATTATGATGGAAAAACCTGGCATTTCAAGTTAAATTTTTCTTAGATGATTTAGTAGTTTCTTACGTATGGAACAATTAGATACCTTCCAACATATCCGTGTAACAAAAAAAAAAAAAAACAAACAAAAAAAAACCAAACAAACAAAACAGAAAAAAACAAACAAAACAATCCAACACAAAATACCTCTCACCCCAACCCTCCACTAAAATTAAAACAACAATAACACCCCCCCCCCATCCCACCCCCCCCCCCAAAAAAAAAAAAAAACAAAGACATACAAACAAACCAATCTCTTCGGAAGAGAAAAATGCACAAAGGGGTAGAAGTTCAACTGTGACTACAAACGCTACATGGTAAACTTTGTAAAAAAATAAATTAAAATTAATAATAAAAATAAAAGAGACTCACAAATCGACTCATGTTATTTGTAATGGAAACGGACAACAAAACAACAACAACAACAATAATAACAACAACAACTACTACAAAAGAAAAAACCGATGTAATGGATATGACTTGTTTGTTCGTCACGCTTCTGTTTTGGCAAAACTTATCCGCTCGCTGATGCTAAAAATATTTGTTTAACAATGGCATGGCCTGACTTGTCAGACATTTTCGTATCTTCTCAATAACTTTCTGTTTTCCCTTTAAGATGTAATTTGTTGAAACTGTATTGAGTATACATCTTCTACGGTTGTGCCGGTTAAAACATCTAGGCACTTTGTGCAAGACAAGGTAACAACAAAGTAATACATTATTTGCAGGCCATTTGTAAACTACATGTATTTTGTATCAGCTCTAACACTTAGGGCGCCATGAAATATTTTAACGAAGATGTTTCCCAAGCGGAGATCGTAACTAGCGGATGTGAAGCGTTCCACATGTACATACCTGCATCAAACGTCAAGCTTACAACAAGGACGAATATATCGTTGGAAACATATTTCTCTCCACCTCGTCACTGCAAATTATTTAAGTTATTTTAATAAAATTTCTTCTGGATAAGTATAGTTCAGACACACTTTGTGTTGTCTCAAATGTACATTTATTGTTTCAAGGTGAATGTCACATTGATACGACTCCAGTTCTTAAAATTATGTAACAGAAAAAAAGTGAAACCAACAATGTAGGTAAAATCAACAAGCAATTTATTTCCAGACATATAAAGTGAAAATTCAAAAGACACTTACAATTTGTGAGCTAAATTCCAAATAATCGTAAATGTCTAATCACAAGTCCAACATAATAGAATGTTCCGAATTAATTCCTATAGCATTGAATGTCCTGATATACCACAAAGATGTAATCCAAAATGTATTTGAATGAGTTCACATAAATCTCAAAATCATGTATTAATCCAAAAGTCAATGACCACTTTTATATTTCCAATGAATATTGTAATAAATAATTCATCTCAAATTATATCTGATTTCAACAACACAACTAAAATAGATTTCTTACAGACTGATCTTTTAGAATCGAAATTTTTGAACAGGAATGATTTTTTTTTACCAAACTCTGTATATAAATACACATGCCTACATGACCTATGTCACATGTGTCTAATTGCGAAATGCCTATGAAATACTGGTCTACCTGACATATGTCACAAAAGTCTAATTGCGAAATGAATATGAAAATACTACGTAAACAACTGGACAAAAGTTAAGTATGTATTTTCAAATAACCATACAACTTACAATCATAGACAAAAGTTAAGTATATAAACATCATACATAACACTTCACCTCAAGAAGAAAAAGAAAGATTGATGCAATAAAGCTTTCTTTTAAATATGCATCTGATACTATAATCAAAATTCCATACGAAGATGTCTTATAAATGACACTCAGCTGAATTACACAAAATATACACAAAATAAAGCCATATGGTACTTCGATACTTCTATAAACGGTATGGTGTAACTGCAATCATATTATCTTTTCCCCTGATGTGTCTAATGTCAGTGTTGTATTCTTGCAGCATTAAACTCCATCTGAACAATCTACGATTTTTATCTCTCATTTTGTTAATGAAAGTAAGGAGATTGGTGATCACTGAATACAATAACCGAAGAAAGAGCCGAGGTAACATACACTTCAAAATGTTGTAAAGCCAATATCAAAGCCAAACATTCCTTCTCAATTGTGGAATAGTTTCTACTGGTGCTTGTTTAGCTTTTAAGCAAAATAGCAAGCAGGATGATCCACGCCATTTTTGTCTTCTTGAATCAATACTCCACCAACCCCAACATCAGTTGCATCAGCAGTCATTTAAATAATTGGCTGAGTCACTTGATTAATAGTCATTTTAAATAATTGGCTGAAATTTGGTGCAGAAATAACTGGTGCATTCTTAATCTTTTCAAAAGGTCAAACTTGGTGAAATATTTCGCATTTCCAATGTTATCAATGCAATCATCCATTCTTTTCATTGGAAATGAATCCGTTTTGGTGACTCTGTTGACTTTTCTATAGTCAGTACACATGCGGAATATATTATCTGGCTTAGGCACAAGAATACGTGGTGAACTCCAGTTACTTTTACCTGGTCCTATGAAATCATTCTCCAGTAAATACTGAATTTCTTTCTTCAAATAGTTCTGTTTGAGAGGATTCATCCTATAAGGATGCTGTTTCACAGGTGCAGAATCTACAATGTCAACGTCATGATAAATTTTACTTGTTCGTGTTGGAACATCAGGAAACAAGTGCTCATAGTCACGTAATAGTGTCTTAGTTCATTTCTTTCTTGTTGTTGTAGATGTGAAAGTTTCTGGTCTAGATTGTTCAATATTTCTGAATTCCTAAGATTGGTTATACCAGAGTCACTATAGTCTGATTGTATTCCATCGTTGATATCTTCACTGTGTGGGACAGGTACAACTAAATTAGCAGATTAATTAGCTGGGCTATCTCTGTCAAAATATTCCTTTAACATATTTATATGACAAAGTTGTTTCTGTTTCCGTCTCCCAGGAGTGTTAATGATATAATTTAAGTCATTTACTTTCTTTTCAACGGTATAAGGACCATACAATTTAGCCTGAAGAGGATTTTGAGGTATGGGCAAGAGAGCCAGAACTTTATCACCAGGTTTAAAACTCCTTTCCTGTGTATTTCTGTCATACCTTAATTTCATTTTTGACTGGGTAGTGTGAAGATTAGTTCTTGCTACTTCACAGGCCTTTGACAACTTGTATTTGAAATCAGAGACATAGTCAAGAAGATTAATCTTTGAATCTTCGTCTGAAAGAAGTTTCTCTTTCAATAATTTCAATGGTCCACGGACAGTATGACCAAAAACTAGTTCAAAGGGACTAAAACCCAACAACTCTTGAACTGATTCCCTAACAGCAAACAACAACAAATGAACACCCTCATCCCAATCCTTTTCTGTATCAAAACAATATGATCGAATCATATTTTTCAAAGTTTGATGAAATATTTCCAAAACACCTTGAATTTCAGGGTGATAGGCAGATGATTTAAACTGTTGGATGCCTAATTCATGCATAACTTGTTGGAAAATTCCAGACATAAAATTTGACTCTTGATTCGACTGGACAGATTTGGGAAGGCCAACAAGTGTAAAAAACTTCACCAAAGCTTTCACAACAGTTTTAGTTTTATATTTCTCAGAGGAATTGCCTCTGGAAATCTTGTAGATGCACACATGATGGTCAACAAGTATTGGTTGCCTGACTTGATTTTAGGTAAAGGATCAACACAGTCTACCATTATTCTACTAAATGGTTCATCAAATGCAGGAATAGGTTGCAAATGAGCCTTAGGTATTTTCTGATTATGTTTTCCTAGCATTTGACAAGTGTGACAAGATCGGCAGTATTTAGAAACATCACCTTTGAGTTTCGGCCAATAAAAATGATTCAAGATCTTGTGATAAGTCTTACGGACTCCTAAATGACCAGCTAAAGGAGTTTCATGGGCTAGATTAAGAATTTTATGTCGGTATGACTTAGGAACAACAATTTGATAGCTCACTAACCACTCGTCACCAGCGGGTACCTCAGGTGGTCTTCATTTCCTCATAAGGACCCCATTTGTCGCAAAGTAACACACTGGAACTTGTGTGGCTTCAGTTTCACTAATAGCCCTCTGAAACAAACAAGATATCACGGGATCTTGCTCCTGTTCATGCGGAATGTATGGCTTAGGAACAAGAATACATGGTGAACTCCAGTTACTTTTACTTGGTTCTATAAAATCATTCTCTGGTAAATATTGAATTTCTGTCTTAAAATATTCCTGTTTGAGAGGATTCATCCTTTAAGGATGCTGTTTCACAGGTGTAGAACCTACAATGTCAACGTTATGAGATTTTATTTGTTCGTGTAGGAACATCAGGAAACAAGTACTTATACTCATGTAATAGCTGTTTTAGTTCACTCCTTTCCTTTTGTCGTAGATGTGACAATTTCTGGTTCAGATTGTTTAATATTTCTGAATTTCGAAGTTTGGATAAACCAGAATCACTACAGTCAGATTGTATTCCATCGTTGACATCCTCCCTGTGTGGAACAGGTACAACTAGATTGATTGAATAATTAACTGGGGTATCTCTGTCAAAATACTCCTTTAACATATTTATGTGACAAATTTGTTTCTGTTTCTGCATCCCAGGACTGTTAATGATATAATTTAAGTCGTTTACTTCCTTTTCAACTTATAAGGACCATACAATTCATCCCAAAGTGATTTTGAACAATGGACAAGAGAGCCAGAACTTTATCACTAGGCTGAAAACTCCTTTCCTGTGTATTTCTGTCATACCTTAATTTCATTTTTGACTGCGTAGAGTGAAGATTATTTCTTGCTACCTCACAAGCCTTTGACAACTTGCATTCAAAAAGATGTTTGGATCTCCATTCGAAAGAAGTTTCTCTTTAAGCAATTAAGCAATATGACCGAATTATATTCTTCAAAGTTTAATGAAATATTTCCAAACCCCCTCGACTTTCAGGGTGATAGGCAAAAGATTTAAACTGTTGGATGCCTAATTCATGCGTAACTTGTTGGAAAATTTCAGACATAAAATTTTACCCTTGATCAGACTGGACAGATAATGTAAAAATAAATTCACCAAAGCTTTTACAATGGTTTTTGTTGTAATATTTTCTCAAAGGAATTGGCTCTGGAAATCTTGTAGACGCACACATTATGGTGAACAAGTATTGGTTGCCTGACTTGGTCTTAAAGGACCGACATATTCTACCATTATACTACTAAATGGTTCGCCAAATGGAGGAATAGGTTGCAGATGAGCCTTAGGTATTTTGTGATTGGGTTTCCTACCATTTGACAAGTGTGACAAGATTTACACTCTTTAGAAACATCACTTTTAAGTTTCGGACAATAAAAATGATTCAAGATCTTATGATAAGTCTTATTGACTCCTAAATGACCAGCCAAGGTAGTTTCATGGGCTAGACTAACAAGTTCCTGTCGATATGACTTTGGAACGACAATTTGATAGCTCACTAACCACTCGTCACCAACGGGTATCTCAGGTAGTCTCCATCTTCTCATAGGGACCCATGTTTCACAAAGTAATAATTTGGCATTTGTGTGGCTTCTGTTTCACTAATAGCCCTCTGAAACAAACAGGAGATCTCAGGATCTTGTTCCTATTCGACAACGAGTGATTGTGTTTTGTAATCCAGATTAGAAAAGAAAGAATGAGTAGTACAAAGAGGATCACTGTGATCAATATCTATTTGTTGTTCAATACCAGGAGAAAAGGTGACCTCATCAAAAGACTGACCAATAAATGTGTCAGATAAAGGAATAATTTCCTGATAAACATCTTTCTCAAGAGCTCTTTTTGCCATAGCTCTAGTGTCTGCACAAGCAGGATAAATTTCAGGTATTTCAATCTCAATAGGATCAACTTTTTGATGCAAGCAAGGCTTTTCAGTTACAAGTGGATTAACCACGACCTTATCTCCAGGTAGGTCATCGCCTAGTAACAAATGGATAATTTCTGTAGGTAAATAATTCACTTCCTCAACAGTCACGGGTCCGGAAACTAAGTCTGATCCCAAATTGACACAATGTAGAGGAACATTTACAAAGCCGCACTCTACTCCCTGAACAAGAACACTTTCACTAGATGAAGACTCCTCAGACAAAGGCAAAGTACCTGATAATAAAAGACTCTGAGAAGCTCCAGTGTCCCTTAATATTTTAATTGGGATAGGTTTTGCAGAGTCACCAATAAGTGATATAGAACCTTCTGACATGAATGGTTCATAATCTCCAACATAGAATCAGAGTGGGGTTTGTTTGAACCAACAAATGTATTGCTTTCAATACAAGACCGTGACCTCGACCTCTGTGAAATAAGAGCATTTGTCAAATCTGTCTTTATTCTGATGCTTATTTTTGAACCTGAAGTAATCAGAAATGACGTGCCCTTTCGTTTTTACAATAAATGCATGTAGGAAGAGATAAGGATTTCTGATCAGTCTTATTAGATGTTTAATTGCTAAAAGTTGTACCGGTTTGAAATTTAGAAGTACTCTCGTATGAGACATATGTGTATTTTGTTTTGTACGAAAACCCTGCTGCTAGGTAGACTTACTGACAACTGAAACTTTGTTAGTTAAGGAATAATCATCTGCCATGCGAGCAGCATTTTCCAAAGTTTTCGCTTTTTGCTCATCAAGATAGGTCTTGACATCACCGTGGATGCACCTCTTGAACTCTTTAATTATTACGAGCTATCTGAGGTTATCGTAATGTTGATCAACTTTCTTGGTTGAGCACCACTTATCAAATAGTTGTTCTTTTCCTTGCAAATTCGACATGAGTTTGTGCAGTTTATTTTCTACAATTCCTAAACCCCTGTCGATATGCCTCAAATACCAACTCATAACTCTTCAAGATATATTCCTTAACCACATCATAATCAACACTCTGTTGTCCTGACAGTGACGTGTACACTTCACGAGCTTTGCCAATAAGTACACTTTGTAGTAATAAAATACCATGCTCTCTTCGCCATCTAAAGTTGTCTGCAATTTTCTCAAAGTGAAGAAAGTATTTATCTACTTCTTTTTTCTGAAAAGGGGGTACTGAACTAATATATCTGGTAACATCAAAACCTGAACTTGTGTGTAAAGTGGGGGGGGGGGGTGAAGGTGGGGGAGCGCTCTGAGTGTTAGTTCTAATACTTGTAATTTATATTGCATTTCCCTTTCTTCTTTCTCTGTCTGTCTGTCTGTCTCTGTCTCTTTCTGTCTCTGTCTCTGTGCATCTGCCTCTTCATTTCCCTCTCCTCTTTCTCACTTTCTCTCTGCGTCTGTCTCTCCTTCATTTCCCTCTCCTCCTTCTCTCTCTCTCGCTCTCTCTCTCTCTCTCTCTGCATTTGCATTTCCTTCTCCTCATTCTCTTTCTCAATTTGCATCATTTCTCTCTGTAGCTGAATTTCCTACCTAAACCAGATAGGACTTCCCAATCAAACCCAAAGCACTGTTATCCGAAATTTCCTTTTGCACCAAACATGGAATTAAAATATTCATTATCTATTGCTTTGTTAAAGATGCTTTCTCTTCAGAAAGGTCATAATGTCTGGCAAGCTCGAGCAACTCGTTCTTTTTCATAGACTCTAACCCTACATGGGTAAGATTTGAGGCAAAATTCTCAACATTAGATGACATTGTGAACGTTTGCTGGTTTAGATTTCTCAAATGTGTGAAATAAAAATCTTTACCAGGGACAATGAAAATTCCGAAACAAAGTCAATTTAAATTTCAAAGGCAATTTGTAATATCTCTGAAATGTTTTAAACAAATTCAGATCCCGGACGAGCCTCCAATTTCTGTTACGACTCTAGGTCTTAAAACTATGTACGTAATATCAACAAGCAATTAATTTCACTACAATACAACGTGAAATTCAAGAGATAATTATAATATTGTGAAACAAATTCCATATAATCCTAAAATGTCCTAATCTCAAGTCCAAGAATATAACATGTTCACAAAGAGTTCCAACGGTCTTTAATGTCCTGATATACCAGAATGATGCAATCCAAAATATATTTGATTGAGTTCACAAAAGTCCAAAGTAATGTATTAATTCAAAAGTCAATGAGCACTTAAGTAATTCCAATGAATATCTTAAATAACTAATTATCTCGAATTATATCTGATTTCAATGGCACAATGTAAAATCTGGTCACAAATTGATTCCCACAGACTGATCTAAAACAGGAATGAATTATTTGTTTACCAAATCACTACATATACTTATTTTGACTTGACCTATATTAACAGGATGTGAAGCAATACAATGGGGAGAAAAACAGTCTGACTTTAAATAAGAATGACCTTGAACTCAAATGCTTTCAAACATTCTGTTGACAAGTGACCAGAATTTAAAGTGCAACTCACCTTCATGGACTAGATTCAAACACACATTATAGATTAAATGTACATGACACTTTCAAAAGTATGTACGATTTCAGATTTATGTTAAAGTTTGCCATTCCTATGGTTGATTCGAAAACAGCTACTTCAGCCATTGAACCAACATGTTTTGTTTTTATTCCAATAAATTCTATCTGTCTTTCTGAATCTCTTTAGATTGACCTTGATCAGTTTGCGAAAACGTTGAGTTTTATTGCAAATTTAGCTGAATACAAAATTTGTATATTTAATCAAATCAAAACGTAATATTTTGTTTTTCATTGCGTATCCTTTTAACAATCTTGCTATCAGGTTTGATTATGCTTATCGCTATGTTATCATCATTACATGTGATCTGTAAATCTTCATCTTTTCTAAAATATTGCAGGATATGATTTTGGGTACTTGAAATGAACAAATCAAATTTATTTTGTCTTGTATGTTATTTAGTAATACAGTTATATTTGACCACACTTTTATTCCACCAATCTGGTAAGCAAATTTACGTTGCCTCTTGATACTTAAATTTTTGCTTTCATGTTAAACTCACGAATTATTTAAATCGCCTATCTGAAAACTATTGCCAGTATTTACATTGATAAAAAATCATTTTTTATGTTGATTTAAAAAAAAGAACAAAAGCTTCATGGCATGGGCCTAGAGTAAATTTACAAGTGTTTCAGAAATCCAATTACGCAGTACGGACAAAGTCTGGTAGTCGTGCTTTTAAGAAAATGGGTTTTTTAAACAATCTACAATCGAATTGGTTTAATACATTTACAAGCGTTTCAGAACCGAACACATATATGTAATTACTTTCGACATTTTCCCTCTCACTTCAGATTGAAATAATTTATACAATAAACCGTTCTTAGAAACATACAGAAAGCCCTTTGAAAGTCTTTAAAAGCACAACAAATCCCTTTAATATAGCTGACATTCATATTTATAAGACTAAAGAGTATGCATAATGCATTAACAGCTCGTACTCTTTCTTAAATCCAAAACTGAGAATCACTAATTTCATCCTTTGTGTTAATCAATTCAAAAATCTTTGATTAAAAACGCCTGGTAAAACAAATGTTTGAAACTCAGCTCATTAAGGTAATACTTCGATAATATACGTATTCAGAATTATCCCAACCTTTAAATATTTGAACAATCACTTGAAGACGTATAAAAATAACCACTATCAAATATTGCATTACAACGTTTACTTTAAAATAGGAAAAAGTATATCTTGTCTGACAATAAAGAGCTCATTAATCATCTCATCGATACTGCCTGTCTTATTTCGTTTATACTTTCTAATATTAAATCAGCACGCCAACAACAATAAAAATAAAATTAAAATAAAACCTACTACTCTGCGTGCTTATTCATCTCCTACGTCTGGGGCTTCTGCGTGGACACATCCAGTTTGAAACAAAAGACTGAGGTATACAAATTAGGGTTGCTATGTAGCTTTGCAAATTATCCTTGCTTTTATCGGCATTTAAGAAATAAAATACACATGCCACATAAATCAGTAGAAGTGGCACAGAAAATCAATACATCTGCCATGTTCATCATATTTTTCTGCAAATGATCCCACTTGATCGCAATATTTTTAAACACCGGAGACATTTGAAAAGCAATTTAAGCAACCGAGGCAGAAATTCGACAGAAACAATCAGTATAACAATGTAAATTTTGATTACGAACAAATCCGAACTTTGACAGTATCCGTCCGTGTATCCGCATAATGCAGGAAAAAAATGCATACATAGTGGTCAGCCTGTACAACTTAAGACGTCGTGCAAAGCAAGGGATGTCGCATCTGATGTGTAACATGTGCTTGTTTCTCTCATTGGCGGATCCACTTGGAGTGCCCGATGTGGTTTCATCAATCATCTTATTGTAAGACAGAAGCTTTGGGATATCCACACCTTTATTTTAAAAAAATACTCATGTCAAAGAAATTGATAGAAGTGGCACAGAAAATTTGTTTACATGATGGTAAAAAAAGAAGGGCTAGGTATGTAGGGTTTATTTTCTTACTCATTCCGCTGTAACCTAGAGTCAAATTCAGGGTCCGGTGTAACTTTTCCAGATTTTGTATCTACTCTAAAATAATTTCTGTACCTATTTATAATCCGCGGAAACTTACAGGGTGCTTTAAGACGAATATAAATAAATAGAAGTTGAATTATTATTATTATTATTGTTATTATTATTATCAAAGATTTCGAAAATCTGAAAAAGAAAAAAAAGACAATATTTACATCATTGCGTACATTTCTATGAACACATGCTATGCTTGTCTTAATGTCTTATCTTTACCCCTGAAATCTTTAATCTTTTAGATTGTCTCGAAAAATACAACTGATATTTAGGGACCACTGGGTCAGTCATGCCTTATACCATACTTATCCCAATCAACCTCTTACCAGTAAGTAATTTTACTATTATACCATGCAAATGTTATATTAGTAGTGATATTGCTTGCCCTTGTTTGCTTTATGTTTGTGAAAATTTAAGTTTAATTTACTAGTAGGTTACTCTTAGTGTAGTAATTAGAGTCTACTTCTTTTTTCCCGACTTTAGTTTGTTTATGTTTAAATATTTCTTAGTTTAATTAACAATTAATAGTCTTATTTTTGTTTTTTCAGCAGCGTACATAAAATGACATCTGGATTCGTACGAGACAGGCGTGTGCCAGTTTTAGCTTGCCAGTGTGTGACATTTAATTAGTCGTTCTCCCACCACACTAGTAACTGTATGCTGCCCCATGTTAATCTACTGGGAAATAATTTGATATAGTCAATTTTGTTATTTATGACAGGTGCCTAAAATAACTGTTATTTATACCTATTTTTTTTTAATTTGTGAATCTTTGGGACGGGAGTACTGGTTGATAAGCCATTTGTTTCCCACTTTCCCAGAAGTGCAATATACATTTTGTGACAGTGTTTGTTTTGATAAACTGTGAGCAGAGGTTTGTAGTATCAGGTAATGAGGAACTGCACGTGTTATACGAGCTTAGACACATACAAAGGTTGACTGCCTTAAAGTCAGTAAGACCTTGTCACATTACAATTAAAGTCCAATAAGTAACATAATGTATATCTAGGAACGGACAGGGTGGTGAGGAATTAATCTCAAAGGTACAAAAACGGAACAAGTTTTCATACATTATTTATCATGTTGTCAAATTAAAATATTTTAGCATTATTTCAATTAATAAGAGAATGTGAAAACTGCATTGATTTTGAGAAATTTAAGCAATAATAACTTGTTGTCCACATTTAGTCATGTAATCCTGGCATCCATGATCAGATCCGAATGACAAGTCACGTGGTCACATTCCATATTGCGTGAAAGGACGAATAAGGACTTGTACATGCCTCTTTCTCGTTGCCATTTCCTGCAAAAAAATTCAACATAAATCTTTTTTATAATTTAGAATGGCAAGAGAAACACTTTAGTGACCCTGGACTAGAACGAACAAGAATAGTATTTATTTACCTATTTCATATACGTCACTTTATTTATTTAATATTTATACATTGTTATTATTATTATTATTATTATTATTATTATTATTATTATTATTCAAATAATGAAAATGGATAGGTGGATTTCTACATGAAATAAAAAGTAATATAATATGCAACAATAAACGGTTTCCAGTTTCATTACTAGAAGGACCAGGGTCCTTTTAACAGTGGCGTACTAAGGGTAAATGGAGCCCGGGGTTGTTTTGGCGCCCCAAGACCTCTGGCGCCCGGGGCAACAGCCACGTCCGCTCCCTCCCCTCCCCCCCCCCCCGTTAGCACGCTACAGCCCTATAAAGCCACAGCTGCGATTGTAAGAATACAGTTATGTGGGCAATTACTAACGACATAATGTAGGCTCTTAATATACCCAATGCTAATTCAAAACATGTTTTTGCATGTTAGCGCTACAGTAATTACCCAACCAATATGCATTATAATTTCATTTCCAATGACCTCTGACCTTATGATATTAAGCAAATCACATCCGTCCTCAAATCAAGTAGTGACTGATTATGTGAACAATCCAGGCAATACATTGTGTTATACAAGAAGCTTCTGATAGAATACACAAAAATAACATAAATGCTGCTACTTCCCTCTCGCACTGAATCCAAAATTCAGAGAATGAGCATCCTCGACAACGTGCCAGGCTTCAGATCACGCATACATTCCAAATCAAGATGCATACTACACCGAGTTCCTATTAGAGACAATCAGAAACAATTGCAAATAGAAGCAATTTAATATATTAAACTATCGATTTGTCTGGCTTTGTTTGTTTTTCAAACAATTTTTAAACTAATACAAAGTGCCGAGAGCCACCCCCGTTTGCAAGCTCCTGAAACTATTTACAGCACAGGAAGTTGCAAGGCAATTAAGCAACATTTATTCTGTAAAAAAGGGAGGCAACTTTGTCATGCTTGGTACTCATTTATTCACCGAATAGCGATACCAATTACCAAACCAGCTTAGTAAAAAACAAGGTTGCACAATAAAAACAAATGTCCAATATTACATTCACAACACAAGTCAGTAAAACTTAAAATAAAACTCCTCTAATTTTTTCAATATATATGAAACGTTAAACTTCATTGCTATATTATATAACAATATGAGCACTTTAATGCTTGTGTGAATAAGGATTTGACAGGTCAATATGTTAAATCAGTAACTCCGCTTTGTGAGAAAATTCTCACCATCGATTACGTATTTTCAGTCTTAAAAGGTCAAATTACTTATTTGTGCTCGCTTCAGGAAAAGAGATGAGTTCATCCGACTTTGAGCTAGGAGTACGACTAAGTTATTTTCATCCTTCTACATTGTTATGGAATTACACCTTTTCTCAGAAATAGGACCTGTTGTCAATGTAATGCATTCAAGGCACTTACTTATGCACTCGATAATATATTCTTTGGAGGGAACAAAAGCAAAGGATCCACATGCACATCTAAACCACTCCCACTCGTATTAGTTAACCAGACCCTCTTTCCATTCCTCTATACATACTTGTCATGCGACTGTCCTATTTTGTTCACGTGGTAAATATAATATCCGCCGGTATTATTAATCTTATATTACTCAAGCGTCTAACACCAAGAGATTAAAGTGGGGTGCTTCCACAGTTGGATATAGACCAAGACAAATATATTAATCAAATTCTGTTCGACGAGATATTGCATTCTTGATTTTAGCAGGGACACTTTTCGTAAAAAACAACGAGAGAATGAAACAGCAAGTACTATGGTTTTTTTTCTCAGACGCAGTCGACATCGGGTATGTATTTTTATGCTCCTGGTTACATTGACCCTCTTTGTCATTTTGCCTTTTCTTTTGCCCGAAGTTCGTGAAACCATCCCAAAGCAAGATCATGGACAGTTTGTGCAATATTACTCATGGTATTCCATACAAAGCAGACGCCAGGTGAATAAAATAAAGAAGATTCTAGTCTGGACTAAATTTTTCGGCTTACCATCTGAAGTATACGCTGAGAATCAAAGACACTGTGTCTCCAACTGTGGCTACATCTGCAATCTGGTCAGCGATAAGCGAGAGCTGAATAAAATAAAGAAGATTCTAGTCTGGACTAAATTTTTCGGCTTACCATCTGAAGTATACGCTGAGAATCAAAGACACTGTGTCTCCAACTGTGGCTACATCTGCAATCTGGTCAGCGATAAGCGAGAGATGCCATAATGTTCCACCTATACGATTCATGGCCAGAGAATTGGGTAGTGGGAACTCGAAAACTGATTGATCTTCCAAAGTATCGCGATCCCAGTCAAGTATGGGTTTTAGCAAACTTGGAACCCCTTGGCAACCTCTGGGGAGATTTTTCTGGGTTCCATGGGCTAATAAACTGGACAATGTGGTACAGACGGGATGCTACTATCGTTCATCCTTATGGCGATGCGTGCGAACTGCAGCCAGAAGACAAAGGCAAACTTAACACAAGTGTTAACTATTACCGGCAGAAAAGCAAGGTAGCAGCCGTCAGGATTAGCAACTGCGCAGATTATGCCAGGAGGTATAGAGTAGTGAAGGAATTGCAGAAATACATAGATATTGATAACTATGGAACATGTTTTAACAATAAGTGTGGAAGGCTCCATGAAAACGAGGAGGACTGTGAAATCAAGATATCAGAATACAGATTCTATCTAGCATTTGAGAACAGCTTTTGTAAAGATTACGTGACAGAAAAATACTGGCAATCCATTAGCCGTCAACAAATACCGATAGTGAATTGGAAACATGTCGACCCTGTTATCGTCCTGCCGCATTCCTATATAAATGTGTACGACTTTCGTAACTTAAGGGAAGCAGCCAAGTACATTAAAGAAGTGAATGAAAACGAAACGCTGTATAACAGCTATTTTAAGTGGAAAGAGACCCATGCTCCTGGAAATAAATGTCTGTCATGTCAAGTTTGTCGTGCCTTAAATGAAAGACCAGTCGGTCCACAAGTCTATAGCAACTTTAGTGGGTGGGTGTATAACGATTACTGTGAAGCAGTGAATGAACACAACATATGGAGGAAAAATATCAATAGAATGTACTTTGATATTTTTAACTCATTATTCTGGTAATACAATACCGGTAATATTTGTAGTAGTGCAATATTAACACTGTCCTTGAAGATTGTTTCTTTCAGCAATCATTTCCTACAGGTAAACTGAAACTCTACTTTTCAAATCTATCCACATCTCACGGAAGGAATGAATAATTGATGTGTTATGACACCACGTTGTGAAGGGTCACTGATAAAATGACAATACTACTACTTTCCCCTGATTTAGTTATCTTCCTATCACCATTTAGTTCAATTTGTCACATATTCTGTAACTGAGGGAAGCAATGTCTGTCATATACAAACGCCAAATTCCTCCACCGCATCGTTTCCTTGAGTAAGTACCCTTCTCGTTATAACGTGTATCGTTAAGGCGACCCAGTTCTATTGAAATCTTATTTCTTATATAAATTATATGTTCAAAAACATATATATTTGATAACATACATTTCGTCTCAATGTCATAAATCAATTTTATAACATAAACTATACTTTTTTCCTTTGCTCCCAAAATAATCACAGTTAAATATTTGATTACATAAAATGTTTATTTGGCTTTCGAAACTTTGTCCCATTTGATCCCTTAGCCGCGGATGGCATCTGTCAATCAACTACCTCCAAGAGACATTCAAAGGAATTACTGTCTAACCCAATATTCAGACAGGTTTCAATCATTATATTTTTCTCACATTCCGATATGTATATGACCGTGTTTTCCAGTGTAGAACACTAATGGTTGATATCTGTCTCTCTCATCACGTGACTGCTGTCGTTCATCACATGACCTTCTGCTGTGCGAGTATAATACGCATACAGTGGTAAAAACTCCCCACTTTACATTCGTATACTTTCACAATAACCAAACTAAACAATAATTGCAAAACATGTCAGTACTAAAACGATGAGCGATTGAAGTTAGTGTTCCGCAAACAGGACGTTTCGCAGTGGTCGACCTAGTTACATGTACAGCTAATCCAATTTCGAGTCGGACACACCGTTGTTATAAATGTTATTATTTTGAAAAATTGAAGTTTACATTCTTCTTATTAATTATGGAGGGTTAATCAATTCTAGATAAATTTGAATCGAACACTATATCATTACTTTTCTCTGTCTTAATTAATCTTATGGAAAAGAGTGGACTTTATGTTTTATGACCTGTACGCGTTTCTATTATTGTGGACACTGTTCTGTTCGGATGCTGTGTGTTGTCATAACATTACCTGTCTCAACGAACGTTCTTTAAATGCTGATATGTGTTTACAAGTCATTTAAAGTTTGCACAGATTTGTAGCGGAAAACTGATTTTGTACGCTCTATCTTAAGTTTAGGATATTTTCAATTGGTGCTGTAATGTTTGAACAATTATGTGGTTTTGGAAAAATGAGAAAATTCATCCTTGATTATGCATCGGTGTTAGATAGGAATGTTCCACACTCCTGATCGGACACGATGCTTTATCCTACACCAATGCATATAAAGGATTATTTGACTCTTGCCTATACTGGTGTAATTTGGGTGATGGGACAACAGTGAGCGGAACAACTATGTAGATTTTACTACACAATTGTGACATGTTGTCGCCCATGTTCAAAATATATTTAGCAAGTACTCGAAAACCCTGTATCAATCACGAGTTCGTACCCAATCTGTGCTTCCTGTCCTTTTAATTTATATAGTAATATATTAAAAGCCAAAAGCGATTAAATGGGTTGAAAGTAATTGTGATATCATCTAAAATGCAAACAAGATTTATATGAATGTCCTTTAACATGAATGTTAGTTGCCTGAGTTCGTGACAATTTGTTAAGAATTTCGTGATAATAATGACATTTCTAATCAATGGAAGAAGAATGCAACATTGGTGTTGTCAGTATGGTAGCTACCGGTGCTTTGTTGGTCTATTGGTGTTATTTCAAAGAAGTAAAATATGCTCACAGACTTCCATGCTTGTTTCAGACTCTTCTCAAAATACTGATGTAAAATATCCAATCCGTAAGATCAGAGACGGAGTATTATAAGTCTCTGGTAAAACCAAGGAATACACATAAACTGACCCGGATGTGGCCAGTGGTTGCCTTCCAAAAGGCGAAATGATACAGGTCCGCTTCGCGTCGTGACATTTGAACAAATATCGAAATGCGAATTTTAATATTCTTGCAAGTAAAAAGAATAACAAGTTCAGATTTTCAATGTATTTAATTTGGTTTGGATTCATTTATCTAATTATACCTGTCGTATACAACTTCTCTCAGTGTAGTGGAAATACCTTTCTATATACTTTTCTATATAAATGCATCCACATTCAAGTATTTACATATGACAATGTGACGCTAATTATTAGGCAGAAAAATTATTTGTTTTTCTTCCGTGGCACCATATTTCATGTAATTTCTGCTGCTATTAATATAATTATCACCACCATTATATGCTTCTAAATTCAGTGTAATTATCACCACCATTAAATGCTTCTAAATTCATTGTAATTATCACAACCGTTATATGCTTCTAAATTCATTGTAATTATCACAACCGTTATATGCTTCTAAATTCATTGTAATTATCACAACCGTTATATGCTTCTAAATTCAGTATAATTATCAATACCATTAAATGCTTCTATATTCAGTATAATTATCACCACCATTAAATGCTTCTATATTCAGTATAATTATCAATACCATTAAATGCTTCTAAATTCAGTATTATTATCAATACCATTAAATGCTTCTAAATTCAGTGTAATTATCACCACCATTAAATGCTTCTAAATTCAGAATAATTATCACCACCATTAAATGCTTCTAAATTCAGTATAATTATCACCACCATTATATGCTTCTAAATTCAGTATAATTATCACCACCATTAAATGCTTCTAAATTCAGTGTAATTATCACCACCATTAAATGCTTCTAAAGTCAGAATAATTATCACCACCGTTATATGCTTCTAAATTCAGTATAATTATCACAACCATTAAATGCTTCTAAATTCAGTATAATTATCACAACCATTAAATGCTTCTAAATTCAGTGTAATTATCACCACCATTAAATGCTTCTAAATTCAGTATAATTATCACCACCATTAAATGCTTCTAAATTCATTGTAATTATCACCACCATTAAATGCTTCTATATTCAGTATTATTATCACAACCATTAAATGCTTCTAAATTCATTGTAATTATCACCACCATTAAATGCTTCTAAATTCAGTATAATTATCACAACCATTAAATGCTTCTAAATTCATTGTAATTATCACCACCATTAAATGCTTCTATATTCAGTATAATTATCAGTACCATTAAATGCTTCTAAATTCAGTGTAATTATCACCACCATTAAATGCTTCTATATTCAGTATAATTATCACCACCATTAAATGCTTCTAAATTCATTGTAATTATCACCACCATTAAATGCTTCTATATTCAGTATTATTATCACAACCATTAAATGCTTCTAAATTCATTGTAATTATCACCACCATTAAATGCTTCTAAATTCAGTATTATTATCACAACCATTAAATGCTTCTAAATTCAGTATTATTATCAATACCATTAAATGCTTCTAAATTCAGTATTATTATCACCACCATTAAATGCTTCTAAATTCAGTGTAATTATCACCACCATTAAATGCTTCTAAATTCAGTATTATTATCACCACCATTAAATGCTTCTAAATTCAGTATTATTATCAATACCATTAAATGCTTCTAAATTCAGTATAATTATCAGTACCATTAAATGCTTCTAAATTCAGTGTAATTATCACCACCATTAAATGCTTCTATATTCAGTATAATTATCACCACCATTAAATGCTTCTAAATTCATTGTAATTATCACCACCATTAAATGCTTCTATATTCAGTATTATTATCACAACCATTAAATGCTTCTAAATTCATTGTAATTATCACCACCATTAAATGCTTCTAAATTCAGTATTATTATCACAACCATTAAATGCTTCTAAATTCAGTATTATTATCAATACCATTAAATGCTTCTAAATTCAGTATAATTATCACAACCATTAAATGCTTCTAAATTCAGTGTAATTATCACCACCATTAAATGCTTCTAAATTCAGTATTATTATCAATACCATTAAATGCTTCTAAAGTCAGAATAATTATCAGTACCATTAAATGCTTCTAAATTCAGTATTATTATCACCACCATTAAATGCTTCTAAATTCAGTGTAATTATCAATACCATTAAATGCTTCTAAATTCAGTATAATTATCACCACCATTATATGCTTCTAAATTCAGTATAATTATCACCACCATTATATGCTTCTAAATTCAGTATTATTATCACAACCATTAAATGCTTCTAAATTCAGTATTATTATCAATACCATTAAATGCTTCTAAAGTCAGAATAATTATCAGTACCATTAAATGCTTCTAAATTCAGTATTATTATCACCACCATTAAATGCTTCTAAATTCAGTGTAATTATCAATACCATTAAATGCTTCTAAATTCAGTATAATTATCACCACCATTATATGCTTCTAAATTCAGTATAATTATCACCACCATTAAATGCTTCTATATTCAGTATTATTATCAATACCATTAAATGCTTCTATATTCAGTATTATTATCACCACCATTAAATGCTTCTAAAGTCAGAATAATTATCAGTACCATTAAATGCTTCTAAATTCAGTATTATTATCAATACCATTAAATGCTTCTAAAGTCAGAATAATTATCAGTACCATTAAATGCTTCTAAATTCAGTGTAATTATCACCACCATTAAATGCTTCTAAATTCAGTATAATTATCACCACCATTATATGCTTCTAAATTCAGTGTAATTATCACCACCATTAAATGCTTCTAAATTCAGTGTAATTATCACCACCATTAAATGCTTCTAAATTCAGTGTAATTATCACCACCATTAAATGCTTCTAAATTCAGTATTATTATCAATACCATTAAATGCTTCTAAATTCAGTATTATTATCAATACCATTAAATGCTTCTAAATTCAGTCTAATTATCACCACCATTAAATGCTTCTAAATTCAGTGTAATTATCACCACCATTAAATGCTTCTAAATTCAGTGTAATTATCACCACCATTAAATGCTTCTAAATTCAGTGTAATTATCACCACCATTAAATGCTTCTAAATTCAGTATTATTATCAATACCATTAAATGCTTCTAAAGTCAGAATAATTATCAGTACCATTAAATGCTTCTAAATTCAGTGTAATTATCACCACCATTAAATGCTTCTAAATTCAGTATTATTATCAATACCATTAAATGCTTCTAAATTCAGTGTAATTATCACCACCATTAAATGCTTCTAAATTCAGTGTAATTATCACCACCATTAAATGCTTCTAAATTCAGTGTAATTATCACCACCATTAAATGCTTCTAAATTCAGTATTATTATCAATACCATTAAATGCTTCTAAATTCAGTGTAATTATCAATACCATTAAATGCTTCTAAATTCAGTATTATTATCACCACCATTAAATGCTTCTAAAGTCAGAATAATTATCACCACCGTTATATGCTTCTAAATTCAGTATAATTATCACAACCGTTATATGCTTCTAAATTCAGTATAATTATCACAACCATTAAATGATTCTATATTCAGTATAATTATCACCACCATTAAATGCTTCTAAATTCAGTATAATTATCACCACCATTAAATGCTTCTAAATTCAGTATAATTATCACAATCATTAAATGCTTCTAAATTCAGTGTAATTATCACCACCAATAAATGCTTCTCAATTAAGTGTAATTATCACCACCGTTAAATGCTTCTAAATTCAGTATAATTATCACAACCGTTATATGCTTCTAAATTCGGTATAATTATCACTACCATTAAATACTTATAAATTCAGTGTAATTATCACTACCATTACATGCTTCTAAATTCATTGTAATTATCACCACCATTAAATGCTTCTCAATTCATTGTAATTATCACCACCATTAAATGCTTCTAAATTCAATATAATTATCACCACCATTAAATGCTTCTAAATTCAGTATAATTATCACCACCATTAAATGCTTCTAAATTCAGTGGGTGGAGTAAATTAATCACGATAAAGATTTATAAAAAAACCACAAAAAAACACGTTAAATAAGGTATAGTTGTATGATTATAGTCGAAGTAATATATGATGAACATTTTTCTTATGATTATAATCGAATTTATGTATGATGAACATTTTTCTTTGAATATTTGCATTTCTTTAAGACTTTATGTTCTCAATTTAACATCGTGTACAATGGTGAGGGGGATCTATCGATTACATTTGAACTTCATTTAATACTCAATATCAAACAGTTTTGTTTAATTAATGCACCAATATGACGCGAAGGAATTTGATATGAAACGAAGACGCATTCTGATGTGGCACGCAACGAATGATTTGTGTCTTTCCTTGAATATTTCATTGATAAAGGAGCCTTTTAACTGGGTATGCTTGTCGTGATTCCCAACATTTTTGGTCCAGGAGGTGTTGCATCATACCACACTTATCCTTTTATCTTCTTGACTGGTCTCTGGAAAAACACATAGTTTTAGGATATAGGTGGGGTTTGTATAGCGCGAAGCTGCTCACTGGGCACCGGGCATCATCATTTGAAAATGAATACAACTGAAACATTCAATAAGTAATATTGTCAGACAGTCTTTTGAAGGTGTATACTATACGGTTATTCTATCAATTTTGTCATAAACAATTTGTTGAGCATAATTGTAAATGGAATTCAAGAATGTGTCAATACCGCACTGTTGTATATACTTTGAATCAAAATAAAACATAATTGTGATAACTATTATTATTTAAATCAATGATAATAATAATATTGTTATAATTTTTATGTGTATTATTATCATCATTGTCGTTTACACTTCTTCCTAATATTATCATTGTTGTTGTTGCAGTTGTCTTTGTTTGTGCTTTATATTTGTTGTTGTTATTATTGTTATTATTATAGCAATGATGATGATGGAAAGGGGGTGGAGGGTGTAAGAATTGATACTACATATCTTTTATTTGATACATTCTTCCGGATGTTGCATTTGTGGAAAGTTCGAGGGGTTTAGTTTTCCTATTGCTGCATGCGTATGATGATAAGTTGTATGGAGAATATGATATTGTTTGTGTTGTCCGCCGATTTATAATGAAAGTTATGTTCTCACCCCGATTCAAAAGAAAGTGTTTGTAGGGAAATTCTGCATACCTACAAGGTAATAGTTCGTAAGAGCATGTTGATCTTCATTTCGTCACAGTGACTTCATAGGTATCATTCCATCAAGGGAATTCGGAGTAGATCTGTAACGAAGAGAAGAGAACTCTCACGATTGCAGACACAATTTTCCTTCATTAAATCAAAACAACGTTCGATATCTAAGATTACATATGAAAACAAACAAGAAATTATTTTACTTCTACTAAAAACTAAGTACGGATTACCAACTTCATATTTTTCTAGAATTCTGTCTTTGACATATCATATACAATTCTGTAAATAATCAAATAATAAATTAATCAAATCGTAGCCAAGATATACTTGAGATTAAATTGGAAATAACGTGTGTAAATTCAAATAAAGACAACATTTTGAATGTCAGATGATAAATTCCAAAAAATTCAACGTTTATAACTTTCAAGTATGAACAATTCATTTCCAAGAATAATTATTGTAGAATATGAAGTTGGAAGTAAGAAACGTTTACAATAACAAAATTAATATTATAATCACATACAATAATTAAAAAATTACTAAGGATCATTTCGCATTATTACTACATTTTCTTATTATTTACATTTCTGAGAAAGATAAAACTGTCGGTTCTACGCTGTATTTTACAAGTTCACATCATAGTGTTACGACTCTATGGCCTAAACATATGTAACAGAAAGAAAGGAAAACCAACAAAATCAAGTAAAATCAACAAGCAATTTATTTCCAAACAATTAAAGTGAAAAATCAAAAGACACTTACAATTTGTGAGTTTAATTCCAAATAATCCTAAATTCCCTAATCACAAGTCGAAAAATATATAATGTTCCGAATGAATTCCAATAGCCTTGAATATCCTGATGTACCACAAGTCTTAATCTCCTCATGTTCCACAATGATGTAAACCGGAATGTTTTGAATGAATTCACATAAATCTCAAAAAGTCCTAAAATCTATGAGCATTTTAGTGTTTCCAATGAATATTTCAAATAAATAATTCCTCTCTCTGAATTATATCTGGATTTCACAACTGTAACATCTGATAGTCTGATTATTAAAATAGTTTTTTTACAGACTGATGTTTAAAACAAGAGTGTAGAACCCGAATAATCTCTTGTTTACTAGCCCCATATATATATATATATATATATATATATATATATATATATATATATATATATATATATATATATATATATATATATATATATATATAGGTGTACCTGACAATTCTCACATCAGAAAATGAGGAATTTAAATGGAAAATAACTTTGTGCACCTGACCTTTGTCACAACAAGACATAGAAATAACAATTGTTACGGAATTATGTATTAAATTGTTTTTAAATTTGGTATAGTTTTACGATCTCTGCATAATAGTCTAACAGCTGACGTCTTGCAGAAAGTACATATACGGTATTTCAATGTGACTCAGTACATTGGTCTTGGGAAATATTGTCGGTTAAACATGAATCATATCACGCGATCTAGAGCGTGAGAATTTGTTGAACTTCTGACCTAGATTATATGTTCAATTAAGAGTCAATACTGTGTTGACTGGTAATAACGTCAGTGCACAAGTATTTTAGCGGTGTCACGCATAACCTAGTTTCTGATTGGTTCGGAGAAGTTTGTTTTCTAGAAGGATTAAATTGTTTTTAATTCGCAATACAGTTTAAATTGGTTGTCCTTATTCTGTTCTGCGCAGTCAGAAGCTATATAATAAGATGTATTGCTGTGTTTAGGCATGCTTTCATAGTTTGTTCAGCCTCAGAGGTCATAAACGAGTTTGGTTCATATTCTGCTTCAGTGATATTATTACTATTATACAGTACATTCTGGATTCAGTACCGTTAATTAAACTTTAAGAATTATACAGCTACGTGAAATTATCGGAAACATGTCTAGAACTTGTGTGATATTCCATATTCACAAGGACTATTTGGAATTAATAACACTTGGATGTAACTGATTCTTGTTAGTGCATCAGTACAGTGAAGGTTTCATTCGGAACCGACTTAATTCGGAATATTTGGATTAACTTCCGGATCAGTGAAGTTTAGAACAATTTAGGGCTTTTAAGGATATTCTATACTGTAAGTTATTTTTAATTCTTTCACTTCGATTTTACAAAGAAAAAGATAATGTAATACCTAACGATTTAAAAATAAATATCTAAGGATTGCAGACACAATTATGCTTTGGTCTGCCTCGCAAGAGCCGTTTATAAAGAGTATGCCGATCTTTGCCGAAAAAGGACACAGCTAAAGGGCGACTAACGCAACCCTTATTAACAGACAAGATACTATTACTCAGCACATTCCTAATTCTAGGTTAGGAAAAGGCACATTATCTGGGGACAGAACTCATGCTTCTCTTTAAGTTACATATCAGATGTTATCCGTATTTGATTGACATAAAGGAAAACAGAAGAAAGTCGTCTGACTGACTTCCGTTGCGTTAAGAAATGTTATATGTCCCTAACTGAAAAAAAAAAAACGAATGAAAGAGAGTAGGCTAGCTTGCTTATATGCTAACATGTATATCTGTTCTTAAATGGCATAGAGAAACGGAAGTGTCGTCTCACTATCTTATATCTTTTTTGCATTGAAAGCAACAATACTTTGCAGTCAACATGTAAGTTATACTTTATGAAAAATGTTAGTAAATTCAGTAGTAACTTGTATAAACATAGCGAGAACCTTCAACATATTTAGTTACAGTAAAGTCCATTATCGTCAGTACTCTTAGATTTTCACTACCAGGTGTTCGAAATGTAGCATGATATCGACGAGCATTTTCTGTAGTAGTTTTTCTAATTTATTCAAATTAAATAAATTATACATTTGTATTAAATCTGCATCATTAATGGATGGGCGGTTTTCAATGCATCCACCTCTTTCTCACTTTAGCGGGACACCCATTGCTTGAAATGTCTTATCAGACCAATTGAACGCTGGATTACGGATTAAGTCAGTTCCTCTTGTTTCATTTAAATGCCCGTGCAAACCATATATCGTGCTTCAAACAATGCATTCTCGAACATCTGACCGTCTTCCGTCATTGTCTCAGCGTGGAAGCTATTGAGTGCATCATCAACCTCCTCAATCGGACACTCTTCAAAGTAAGGCGACATATTTTCTCTACCAAATATGCTCTGAGACGGCACACAAACCGTATGGTGGCCAGTCTCGTATTCTTGTGAACCTTCCATTTCGACTGTTCTCCTGGTATCTTCCTCAGTTAAAGAAGTAACACTTTTTTCCGACAGATAAATCAGCGTGAGTAATGTTGCTTGCTTCACCGGAAGCCATTTTGATGTCAACAACCTCTGACTTGATTTAATAATCTGACTGGCTACCTGACAGGAAAGTCCAGTGATCTAAAACTATCCCCAAGGGAGCAAAATACGTTGTTTTATTAAGCTGAAAGCACTATGAGGAAAGCAAATAATTTGTATTACTGGCGAACACGTGTTACTAGTTCAGCCAATCAAAATTTATAAAACTTTTATGAAATAAATAATTACGGTTATTAATATGGCCTGCAATTAATATGTTCTGTTGCAAAATATAAATCATAAGGGTCTTTCGATCAGTGAGCACACGCTAAAGTCTCATATTTGGAGAAAACAATGAATGATAAAGCATAAAAAACCTATTATCTTTTTCAATTTAATGAACATCAAGATGTGCCGATATCCTGTAATATTCACGATTATCATCTGCAGTAATTTCATCGTATTGTGGCATTTTTGAAAGAGACTATATCGTCTGAAGACCGTGTCAATGATTGTAAATATCCTCTGTCTCGATATTGTGATGACGGCAGGATATAATTTGCTTGCGTTACAATGTCTACAGATTTATGAGGCTCTCATGTGAATGCTGCAAGTTGAAAATAGTTTCAGCCCAGGTGTGCAATATGGGAATAAAGGTAGCTAAAAGGAATACAGTGTAGATTAACATTCTCATTGAACGCTATTTTTTAATAATAATAATAATAATAATCATAATAATAATAATAATAATAGACTTTATTTCTTCTTGATGTACCGGTGAACCGAAATCTCATCTTATGGTCGAGATGTATACAAATATACAGTATTCATATCATGTACAATAATATACATGAACTACACAAGATAAGTATTAGTACAATTTGGAGGCAATACGTTTTTACTTATGTTTTAGTTTAAAAAATACTTATTCAAGAAAATATAATCACATAAAATTGAAATCAATCTAATAACTGGGAATTCGGTAGAAAGCTGAAAGCTTATTTAAAAATTGTCTCTCCTATTTACAACATTACTCTTTCATCTACATGCTTTTAAACTTTGAGTGGATGAGTTGCAAATGACTTCTATTGTTAAAGTGTTGCACATTTAAATTGTAAGTAGTACTGATCATATGTATCCAGGCCCACACCACCACTCTCACTTTTTGTCTCCAAGAAGCGTTTTGATAATGTTATAAAAAGTTTATACTGCTAAAATATATGTGTATTAATTTCATCAGAATACATGGAATTGCCGAATAATAATGACTTAATTGTAAGTAGTCATGGTAATGTCAAAAGAACACGATGTCTTAGAGCTCCTTATTTTTAACATTCTAATATCAAGTGTTCACCTAATTCGATATGCCCGCATGAATACATATTGTTGGAAAGATGATTTAAAAATAAATCGTTATTTGGACTACTACATTTGAGGTAAACGAAAAGAAATTCACTGGAAAAAAGTAACAAATAAAATCTCACACTTTTACCTAGGAAAAACGTCGCATGAAAAAAGTCAGAAGAAAAATGTTACAATTATTTTTGATAAGATGAAATGAAACCACACAGGCATAAAGTAAACTATTTTATCTATAATCATGTGGAATGTAAAAAAACAATAATTCTTTATAACACAAGTTATTATTAACTGGACAGTTATAATTTGATTATATATATATATATAAATGATGAACCAAGAACATGTTTATTATGATGAACCAAGAACATGATCAGAAAGTAAATGCAGCGCAAACATTATGGATTCCCATATATATTAGTTTGAGTGTGATAATAGTACAAACAGAATCATTAATTGATGAGTTATAACTAATCAAGCAACTGATCCATAATTACTCAAAAAATACATTTTGTTTTCGTTCTTTGTATTATAGTTTTCCATATAAGCTGGGAATTATAAGCATGTTGATAATACAGCAAGTTTCTTAACTTTTATAGTTAAAAAAAAAACTTTTCATAATAATGCAAATTATTTAATGGATCAAAATGTATTTATACCTAGCTTATATAAGAAATAAATTAATATGATTGTATACTTAATAATTGTAACTTTGTTTCTGTAATTTGTTTCGTTTACTATTTGTGCGTTATATTTTCCTTGTGACTTTCTTTCCTGGATTAACATTTGGTTCTCAATGCTGGACCGTATTACCAATTTAATATAATTCATTGGATGGACGTATATGTTTATTTAGATTAAGATAATCTTTTAAATTTTGAATCGATGGGTTACTTATATTTCTATTGGTAAAGTGTCGCACATTTGAATTGTAAGTAGTATTGATCGTATATACACTGGACCACACCCCCACTCTTTTTTTCAAATACTAATACCCGTCACGATACAGTCAAATATATTGTGCGAAAAACAAAAGTCCTTGCTCACCATGACTCTACACCCTATCCCTCACACAAATTGGTTTTGAAAAATCTTAGGCCAATTCTAACACTATCCACCCGTAATAGACGGAAAATAGCTAGGCCAATCACTCAAGCCTTTTTATCACCACCATTACAACACTTTCATATCACTTTTCCAAACAAAGTCCTGATTTGAGAAATGTAACTTCTAACTTCAGAAACTAAATAAAACTAAAAAATTAACTAATGAGAGTGTACAGAAAAAGTCTTCCTAACAACTGAACGAGTGCAGAGAGCGGAGCGGAGCCACGCCTCTCACGTTTCACCTTATATTTTGGTAATTTCTACAGATAAAGTATCTGAGATAATCAATACTATCCAGAATCTCTTAAAAGAAAAAATGAGGATTATCTATCTGTAATGAAGAGAAGAGAAATCTCAGGGATGCAGATACAGTTCACTTGTGTCTGCTTCCCCCGGAGTCATTTATAACGTCTCCTAGCTACATATCAGAAGTTATCCGTCTCTGACTCATCTTCTCCACGCTACCAGGTCTTATCTGTCCCTGACTGAGATAGAAAAACGGGAGAGCCGGCTCACTTGTCTTATATTTTTTTTGCACCGAAGGCAACATTCACCCATTATGTCAAGTTAACTTTATGGGAAATTTGAAGCAAATTCTGTCGTAAAATATGTTGTGGCTTGTGGAGTCCCTGTTTGTGTTATATATTGTCGCTTTAATGTTTACTAGTGCAACATGAGCTGTTTGCCTCTCGCCCAATTTGCAGGCGTGATTTCATGCTTTGGAAAGTGCAAATGTCAGTAAATACTAATTATATGTCCCGAAAGTTATTATGAATATAATTTCTCTGTGACTCAAACGAACAAAGTAAAGACTACTTGCTAATTCAACTGACCTCTGCAAACAATGGTCGCTCACTGACTCAGACCAATTGGCATCATCTCACATGACATCCATTGTCCTATATGGCAGAAATATAATGGTTTGTGCTTCCATTTGCAGTGCATTTAAAGCAGTGGTTCCCAAACCCCGGGTCGCGACCCAGATGAGGATCGCGGGGACCCTCGCGACCCTATACCGGTACTGCATTTTGGGTCACAAAAGATGGTATTTAGGGTCGCGATCAAAAAAGTTTGAGAACCATTGATTTAAAGCATAAATTATGCATTAGATAATATATTCTTCCGAGAAAACAAAGCTAGTGTGTAGTATGTAACTCTAAGCTACACACACGCTCAGATTGCAAACAAGATAAACAGATCATATTTCCTCGTTTTTATACAAACCTGTCACATGACTGCATTATACAATCTTCTTTTGTATTTTAAAACTCACGGTTACACCCGCCATTTGTATTAGTCTTAAATAACACAAACGTCTGAGAACTAAAGAATAATGTGGAATGCAAGTGCAGTTGGTCTTGACCAATAATAATAATAATCATCATAATAATAGTTTTTATCCTCACCAAGACAAGTATATTAACCAAATTCTGTTCGATAAGCTGTTGCATTACTGATTTAAGAAGGAATACGTTGCATACAAAACAACGAGAGAATGAAACAGCAAGTACTATGGTTTTTTTCCCTGAGACGCAGTCGACATCGGGTATGTATTTTTATGCTCCTGCTTACACTGACCCTCTTTGTCATTTTGCCTTTTCTTTTGCCCGAAGTTCGTGAAACCATCCCAAAGCAAGATCATGGACAGTTTGTGCAATATTACTCATGGTATTCCATACAAAGCAGACGCCAGGTGAATAAAATAAAGAAGATTCTAGTCTGGACTAAATTTTTCGGCTTACCACCTGAAGTATTCGCTGAGAATCAAAGACATTGTGTCTCCAACTGTGGCTACATCTGCAATCTGGTCAGCGACAAGCGAGAGCTGGACTCCAGTGATGCCATACTGTTCCATCTTTATGATTCATGGCCAGAGAATTGGGTAGTGGGAACTCGAAAACTGATTGATCTTCCAAAGTATCGCGATCCCAGTCAAGTATGGGTTTTAGCAAACTTGGAACCCCTTGGCAACCTCTGGGGAGATTTTTCTGGGTTCCATGGACTAATAAACTGGACAATGTGGTACAGACGGGATGCTACTATCGTTCATCCTTATGGCGATGCGTGCGAACTGCAGCCAGAAGACAAAGGCAAACTTAACACAAGTGTTAACTATTACCGGCAGAAAAGCAAGGTAGCAGCCGTCAGGATTAGCAACTGCGCAGACTATGCCAGGAGGTATAGAGTAGTGAAGGAATTGCAGAAATACATAGACATAGATACATATGGAACATGTTTTAACAATAAGTGTGGAAGGCTCCATGAAAACGAGGAGGACTGTGAAATCAAGATATCAGAATACAGATTCTATCTAGCATTTGAGAACAGCTTTTGTAAAGATTACGTGACAGAAAAATACTGGCAATCCATTAGCCGTCAACAAATACCGATAGTGAATTGGAAACATGTCGACCCTGTTATCGTCCTGCCGCATTCCTATATAAATGTGTACGACTTTCGTAACTTAAGGGAAGCAGCCAAGTACATTAAAGAAGTGAATGAAAACGAAACGCTGTATAACAGCTATTTTAAGTGGAAAGAGACCCATGCTCCTGGAAATAAATGTCTGTCATGTCAAGTTTGTCGTGCCTTAAATGAAAGACCAGTCGGTCCACAAGTCTATACCAACTTTAGTGGGTGGGTGTATAATGATTACTGTGAAGCAGTGAATGAACACAACATATGGAGGAAAAATATCGATAGAATGTACTTTGATATTTTTAACTCATTATTCTGGCAATAGAATACCGATAATAAATGAAAAAGTGTAATACAAACACTGTTCTTGAAAATTGCTTTCTTTATACAGTCATTTCCTACAGGTAAGGTGAGGCTCTACTTTTCAAATCCATCCACATCTCATGGAAGGAATAGATAATCGATGTGTTATGACACCACGTTGTGAAGGGTCAGTGATAAAATGACAATACTTCTGCTTTCCCCTAATTGAATTATCTTCTAATCACCTGTTAGTTTCATTTGTTACATTATCCGCAACTGAGGGAAGTAAATGCATGTCATACACAAGCGCTACATCGTTTATCTGAGTAAGTACATTCTCGTTATGACGTATATTATTAAGGCGTCTTTATTCTATTGAAATCTTATTTCTTATTTAAATTATTTGTTTGAAAACCTTTATATTGATAACATAAATTTCGTTCTCAATGTCATAAATCAATTTTATAATATAAACTATATTTATTTCCTTTGCACCAAAAATAATCACAGTTAATTATTTTATGACATAAAATATTTATTTGGCTTTCGAAACTGTGTCCCAGTTGATCCCTAGCAGCGGATATCATCTGTCAATCAACTACCGCCAATAGATATTCAAAGGAGTCACTGACTAACCCAATCTTCATCTAGGTTAGAATCATTATATTTTTCTCACATTCCTATATGTTGTGGATCGTGTTTTCCAGTGTAGAACACAAGTGGTTGATATCTCTATCTTTCATCACATGACTGCTGTCTTTGTTCACACGCCCTTCTACTGTGTGAGCATAATACACATAAAGTGGCAAAAACTCCACAATTTACATTAGCATACTTTCAGAATAATTAAACTAAACAATAATTGCAAAACATGTACGTACTAAAATGAATAGCGATTGAAGTTAGTGTCCCGCAAATAGGACGTTTATCAGTGGTCGACCTAGCTACATGTACAGCTAGTCCAATTTCTTTCGACTTGGACACACCGTTGTTATAAATGTTATTTTTTAAATTGAAGTTTATATTGTTATTATAAATTATGGAGGGTCAATCAGTTCTAAACAAAGGTTGAATCGACGACTGTATCATTATTTTTTTGTCTGTCTCAGTTAATCTTATGGATAAAAGTGGACTTTGTGTTTATTGACCTGTTCACATTTGTAGCATTGTTGATACTATCTGCAGTACAATGTTCGGACGCTGTGTATTGGCATTACATTAACGGTGTCAGCCACTGTTCTTTAAAAGCTGATACGTGTTTAAACGTCATTTAAAGTTTGCACAGATTTGTAGTGTAAAACTAATTTTTTACGCTCTTTCTTAAGTTTAGGAAATTTCAATGGGTGTTGTACTGTTTGAAAATGAAGTGCATCGGTGTTAAATAGGAAAGTTCCACACTCCTGGTCAGACACGATGCTTTATCCTACACCGATACATACGAAGGATTATATTAATCTTCCCTACACTGGTGTAACTTGGGTGATGGGACAATAGTGAGCGAAACAACTATGTAGATTTTAGTACACAATTGTGACATGTTTTCAGCCAGGTTAATAACATATTTAGCAATAGGCCGATAAATCAGCCCCAAACCTGCACTGATATTGATTGACGTTTTAGGGGCTGATTGCGCCTATTCTTTAAAATGTGCAATGTCCTGCAGACACTTTTGTCCGCACACATCAGTGTGCGATTAGGATACTTACCGGTTTTTCTCGCTGCTCTTGAGTTACGGTCGGCTGAAGGGTCCTTTCGGCAATATGTACATAATATTTCCAGATTAAAAGCATGTTAAAAAAAGTTGTAGATGCACGTGGAATAATACAACCCTACCTACTGTTGACATTTCGAATTTATTGGCTATGTTGGGCGACAACTTGGAATAAGCCTTTTCTTGACAAATTGCGCTCATCAATTTGGAATTCCAAATTATTGAAGTCTTTCTCGAGAAATTGCATGGTGAAGTTTTTTCGGCGTATTTTGAAGTCAAACTTGATCAGAAAACATCTATATAGGTTTTCTTCGGTGTACATGAATAATGTATGCCTGCATGATATAAAGTTTTAAAATTAGACGCATGAAAATATTTGTAATTTTTCCTATTTTGGGGGGGCGAGTCTAGGGCGATCGTTTGTCCTTTTCGAAGGCAAAATTTGGCCTGTTACACAATGTCAACATCCTCAGCGTGTTTTAAATTGCTGCATGATGTCTGCATGCTACTTTTGGAAATGTAGGCCTAGAAAGAATATTTTCAAGAAATAGTGTGTGTGTGCGAGTTTCTTTGTTTCTTTTTTTATTTTTAATTTCTGAAGCTGATTAGTTACCTTTAATCATTTGGGCCTAAAAATGATGATATGAAGGCAAGAAAGGCATATATGGACAGTTTTTATTGACACGTGCAGCCATATTTCACAGTTATGAAGCCCATTCCGAGTTATTGCATGATTCATGCGTGTCATTTTTAGCAGTTTCGGCATTTACAAAAAATAATGATAATACTATTTGGAAGGTACTTAAGGTCTAAATGGACTGTTGCTATCGCCCAATAAAGCCGTATTTCAAAACATAACTGTCAAAGAAATAATTAATAATGCTAAAGAGTTACCGCATTTTGAAGTTAGAAATCAAACTATTATTACTGACATCATTATACATAAACAAGAAATTATAAATGTAATAACTAGTCTTAACTTAAACGAAGCCGTTGGACCCAATGACATTAGTCATAAACTGTTAAAAAAATATAGTTTGAAAAAAGTTCAGTGCCCTTGCAAATATCAATAAATCAATTGAAGCCATTGTGTTCCCCGCACAATGAAAGCTAGCTCATATCATGCCGATTTATAAGAAAGGCGACAAAACGCTATCGTCTAATTATAGACCAATTTCTCTAATGAGCTGTGTGTTCAAGGTTTTTGAAAGAATAATATCCAGACATGTATATCATTTTTGGCAAGAAAATGATTTGATGTATAAATATCAATCTGGATTTCTTCCAGGCGGTTTAACAGCTAATTGAACTTTATCACAAAATATGTTCTTCTATTGATTCCAATGAAATCACGTGTTTAACGTTCCTTGATATCAGTAAAGCTTTTGACAGAGTATGGATTAAATGTTAGTTTATAAGTTTCAAAAATATGGAATTGCCGGCAAATTTCTATCCTGGCTCGAAAGCTACGTATCAAACTGCTACCAGAGAGTTTTCTATCAAAATTCAGTATCAACAAAATGTCGAGTAACTGCTGGGGTTCCCCAATGTTCAGCGATGGGCCCTTTACTATTACCTTTTATATTTGAACAATATAGCAGACGACTTGAACTCGCTTGCAATGCTATTTGTTGGTGATACTTGTCTTGCAACTTCTTCTACATGCTCTTTACAAGTACAAAGGATTACAACCAATGATCCTGAAAAATTTAATCCATGGGCAAACGTCATGTTTGTTACTTTTAGCACTTCGAAAACAGACATTTTATTAATCGCAAACCGGCAGAATGACTTTTCTTATTCGAAGTTCTCTTTTGATAATATGCATTTAATTCCTGTTAAAATTCAAAGACACTTAGGACTAGCATTATCCTGTGATGCTAAATGGACTGATCATATTAGTCTGATTATTCAGAAATCATCTAAATATCTATGTTGCGCGCGACTAAAAATTATTTTCGCAGAACAGCTTTGGCCAAACTATATATACTACTCATACGACCAATTTTAGAATACTTTTCTGAAGTCTGGAATAACTGCTCTATTGAAGATTCGGACAGATTAGAGAAAATATTTAATTGGAAGCTGCACCCATTTATTGCTCTAGAGAAATTGGTTGGTTAACTCTTGCCCAAGGAAGGAAAAGGAAGAGATTATGCATCACGTATTTGATTATACAAACTCAAGTACCTAACTATTTAAGCGACCATCTTCCACCAAGGAGATATGAGGCATCTCATTATCGTCTACCCAAGTCCCAAAGCATCACACCCATCTATACCAGACTTCTTTTTTTTTTTAATCTATATTTTTTTTTTTTGGATGTTCTTGCTACCATGTAGGACTGGTCTTTAGGACTCTCTCCCTGAAGATATCCGAAGGCTCCTAATCTTTCTATCTTTAAATTTTTTTTATCTAATTCAACTAACGGGACACCACTGTATTATGATATTTTGCAAACGTCACCTTAATATCCTACATACTAAACTTAAATACTCAATACAGACTTTGACAGTATATAGTGTGAAATAAAGGATCGAAAGTTGAAAGAAACTGTGTGCAGTTATGTAATAGAAGAATGCGGTACATATAAACGCTAAATAAATATGCTGATATATGTACTGTGGCGAGATCGCAGAGTATAAAACTTATCGAACATAAAGCATTACGAACTGAACACGACCTCTCTCTTTCTCGCTCACTCTGCCTCTATTCAATTTTTAACTTGCCCGCGGGCAAGTTCTTTGCGAAATTGAACATGCCCGAGCCGAATTTTAGATTATCCTGAGAGCGTCGGTCAAGTGGATTTGTAAAGCCCTGGACAGTGCTGAATTTTGAAAATGGAAATAAGGCTATTTGTCCATATGTCGTATTGGTTCAGTTAATACGTGATAAGGTGTTGGGTTTGAAAAAAGATTTGGCAGTAATCGAGGGTTTATGATTGTTATTAATTTATCCTCTTTCTTCTGGGGAGGGAGGAGAGTATTGGTTTGAGAAAAATTAAATAACTCTGTTTCTTGGTATGTCATAGTAGCTCAGCAAATAAAGGTCATATACTATTTATGTGTGATGGTATTGTTGTGACATGATATGTTGGATACTCCACAAGTGTTTGCGTGAGCATTACCTATTCATACCTTCCCTCCTCTGTTTGGTTTGTAAAGAGCAAGTATTGCATAGTGAAGGTGGGTGTGCATGGTCAATAAATGATGCTCTCCATGATTGTACCTCCTACTTTACCCCCCCCCCCCCCGCACGTCTGTTTGTAGTTTTGCCACGTGTAGTTGGGCCCATGACTAAAGTACATTTTGGCGTCGCAAGTGGCGGCTTTTCCGCAATTCGACCCCTTCAGGATCAAGAATTTGCAACAGAACTCTGACACTTTCACGATCGACAACAAGGCCCTCAGTTAAACAGTTTGTGTGCATCTACCTGTATCCATGCAAACAACCAGACTTCTCTATCTCTTTATGAAGACATGCGGCCACCTGAATGAGATCTGTCTTATTTTTCTTCCTGTAGAGTCGAATATTCTTCATTTTTCTTTGCAATGCGCGTCTGCTTATTACGATTTGATGAATATATGCTATAAGTTCTAATATAAACTCATGTCAGAAACCACCTCATACTTGTAATATACATAATACGATGAAATTTCGAGAGGCGGCACAAAACGGTCCTTATTCAATATAGTCCTTTCGTGTTATTTTAACAGATATATATATATATATATATATATATATATATATATATATATATATATATATATATATATATATATCACTACTATCAATTGCTTTAAATTCAGCGGGTAAATTAATCACGATTAAGAATCAAAAAGGAACAAATGAACAATAAAACTCGTTAAATAAGATATAATTGTATGATTACAATCGAGGTGATGTATGATGAATATCTGCATTTTTTTTTAGGCTTTATGTTCTCAATTTCAGCATCGTGTACATCATTAAGGGGGATCTATCGATTACATTTCAACTTCATTCAATACCCAGTATCAAATAATCAATTTAAGTAATAAAATATTACATATTTGACATCAAAATTTTAAAAAATGTCAAATATTTCATCTTTTTACCCATTTGGATATTTTATCAAATTGTTTGTAAACATAAAAATCCAATAATGAATGCCAATGTCTTACTAATATCGATATGATATATCGAACTTTCACAATTAAGGCTAATAATTGATCTATTCATCTAGTTGGAATGTTGACTGTAAACCACTTAACCTTACAATAAATACTTATTTTCGTGGTCAGCCATATTATGTATGCAATGGTTATGATACATATAAACCATTTAAATAATAAATACATTTTTTTATCATGAACGTAAGATGAAGCACGTGCTTGTGTCCTCATAGTGAGGCATGTTTTCATGTCCCATGATGAAAGTTCTCTCATGAAGCTATAGTCCAAATAATATGAACAAACAATGTATGATGCATTCAAAATATTGAGCAATAGGAAGGATATTATACATTTGTGGGCTTTTATTGAGTTCAATACATTGTTTTATTAAGCTGTGAAATATTATTTTGGCCAACTCGAAGCGGATGCCAATATATAGATTTCACAGATATATAAAACAAAGTATTGAGATAAATAAAAGCCTGTAATTGTTTTATTACTTTCCTACCATCGTGTCTCTTTCGATTAACGATGTAGTTTTACTGAAATAACAGTATTGTATTAAAAACATGAGCACAATAAGACACATCATTTTTACTGTTTATAAATATGATAATTAATGTTGATGGTTCCATAATTCTGAATGGTAGTAGGAGATGAAAAACTGTTGGCTACACGATTGTATTAGTCATATTAGTTACTTCCATATGTACGTTTATGTTTTTTAAAGGGTTGCTTCTAAGGTTTTTGCCTTTTCCTATTTGATATAGTACTTAAAATATCCAAAAGCATGTTTTACTTTGCAGAAAATCCGATAGTCAAGCACTCAGTCGTTTTCTATAAAATAGGTCAAAATAAGCGTAAATCTTCGGAAACCGAGCGTGTGTGACGTCAGAGGCGGGAGACTAACAGCAGTGTTCGACCGCTGATGTGGGAAGTCGATGCCGGATGCACGCTTGTTTTAGGAGGAAAAATGGCAACATACTCTGCTGCATACAACCTCTCAAAGTTGATGTGTAAACAAGTCACATGATATGACCTCTAATCGTCGATGGGTTCTTTCCTCATCCAAGACCTTTGATGCTGTTACATCAGCAAGCTATATTTTATACAACTGCGCAGAAAGGATGAAAAATCAGTGCTATTGAGATATATCCTTCGACAAAGCAGGTTTGATTTCATATTAGTATGCATTGAAAACATATGATGATTTCTGTTTTTGAACTTTTAACTCTTAGGTTAATGATCAAAGAGAACTTAAGTTCTAAACCAAGTGATTTTCTTTCCCTAACACTTCCCCATAAATCACAATGTCCACAATGTCCACAATGTCCACAAGATCTCGAGGATGTATTCTATTTTAAAATAAGCGTTAATTTACGTTTTTGGACATCACAAATTTATATTTTTATATTGCAGATAGTGTTTAAAATGTGTTCAGAAATTTTCATAAATGTTTCAGAACCCGTACTGACCTATGCTAAGTCGACTGAAATAATTTAGGTGTAAACTAGAGGGCACGGTGTAACTTGAGAAGACAAATTTTTACCAAGTATGACGTTTAATGTTCGGTTAAGTTACATGATATTTTCTATTTATGTAAACATAATAGCTAGGGTAATTTTAACATTTCGCTACATAGCTTTTATTCAAAGTTTGCTTTTTTACATGCATTATCAAGTTTTTATCAAAATATGCAATTACTAGCTGCACCGAAATAAAGGTTTTATTTAAAACTGAATTTGAATAGAATCTAGCATGCTATTCATCGGAAAGAAATGTAATATTTAACTTTTCATGATACAATAATTTATATAAGAAGTAACGTTAACAAAATAAATAAATAAAACAGACAATCTTTAGAGTAACCATTAAATAAGGACTGTATATAAGGAGCATGTGCATATAAGGGTAAAGGTCCATAGGTCCCATTTATACATAAATCAAAACATGTATATAAAGAGGACCTGTTTATCAAGACCATTTCCAGATTGTCCTCAGGTAGTCTTTGCAGACAGTTTTAAGTATACCTTGTTAACGATTCTACATTTCGCTATGATTTTTCAATGATTTGATTTGATTTATTTTGAGGAAAATCGATACAATATGAATTACACTCAAAATATCGATTGCCTGGTCGACCTGACATCATGTGACAGATCGGCGAGTCAGCCAGTGAATTGAAGTTAACGAACGTATCAATGAGACGGCCAAGATTAGATTCGGTAGATAGCTTGGGTGAGTCATCTTTGCGTATACCATCTAGTCCTTAGATGAAAAAGATTTCAGATTGTAAAAGCTATTAAAATTGAATGTATTTAATAATCGTCTAATGCATATTTATGAGCTTAATTTCACAGTCAACGATTTTCTTTAATCCATTTCCTTCTTTGAGTCTGTCTCGGTTGAAAAATTACATAACCGTCTAATGCATATTTATAAGTTCAATTTCACAGTCGACGATTTTCTTTAATACATTTTCTTCTTTGATTCTATCCCGGTTGAAGAATTATCTAACAAAATTATTAGTGGAAGTCTTATCATACGTGCATAAATTGTAAAGTATTATATATTCCGTATGACTACGCGAGCAAACACTCGTAAGAATAGGAACAAATACCAGCATATTAAGAAGGATGATTCTCCAAATCAACTGTAATATGAAAATCTTCATATTTGCACCCGTCTCGGATTAATCATACTGAACTTAAACATAGGCGTGTGCATGAGAGAGAGAGAGAGAGAGAGAGAGAGAGAGAGAGAGAGAGAGAGAGAGAGAGAGAGAGAGAGAGAAAGAGACCATAACTTGGGGCTTGGGTGAGACAGAAATTAATTAATACATATAAAATATATTAAGTTCCATGACTTTACGGCGATACATAGTTTTTATTTGCTACAACAGAATAGTATATAACTTTCTGCATACTGGTGTTCCATTACTGTACCCCAGCGTCATCATATATATCAATGTCAATAGAGGAACAACAACATCAAGAAAAACAAACTTAACAAAAATATGTTTAGGTACACCGCCCCGTCTGATTCACGAGCTTCAGAGCTGTCAAAATCAAAGAGTTCGTTCAACAACGGCTCAAGCTGGATTTCTGAGGGACCAAATTGTCAGTCCATACTCAAAACCGCTATGTTTATTTCCAAAATTAGTAAATTCAGGCATAAAATGTTAATAACAAGGCTAACTAGCCAAATTCTTCAGGTGTCCCGGCTCTGACGTCACAGAGTCACATAACCGGGAAGCTCATTGATGTTCGGAACAGTCGAAAGATCTCGTATACTTTCGTCTTTGTTCTGAAACCTACACGGATACGAGCGGCTGTAAGCATATGAGACGTATTTTCTATATTTTTTTAATGCTGAATAACAACAAAAAAGCTAACGTTTAAAAACCACGGAAGAACCCCTTTTAAATTTCATGAAAATCATTGTCATTTTGCTGGAATCAGCTTATCCACTTGCAAATATGTTAAGGGTTCAAGATTAGTGTCTATTTCTTGCACAACCTCAGAACTTCTAACAGATGTAGCTGAGGAACAATTCTGTTTTATCTCATTTGAAGGTAATAGCATTCGATCTCATTCGCTTGGTGTTTCCATCTGAGCAACCAGTGTATGTTCTGTTACGGAATCATGCCTCCTTTATTTTTTTATAATGATTTAATTTACTAATTAATGATCTCTGTTTTTAGTCTGAACTGCGGTTGTCATATGAGTATATACGACATCCTTTCGATCAATAAGTGGTCACACGATCAATTGCGCGGGAAAATGAAGTCGACCTAGCTCTATACTTTTAGAAATCAACATTGAAAAGGTCACATTCCATACTACAATAACATTATGTTTACTCTTTAAGATTTCAGTACGCTAGACCTTTGGGTAAATGACGCGTAACCTAGTTCCTGATTGGTTCTTAGAGGGTTGTGTTATTTTGTAATACCATATTATTAAAGACGGAGAAAGGATATTCCCTTTTAAAATCTGCGTATATATAGCAACTCATCCAGTGATAACTCATTCTTTACAATTGCTTGAACGAAGAGAGGTTATTGAAATTATTCAGTTCAGTGTGGAATTTATTTAATTAGTAATTCATCTGAATTACTATATAGCTCCGTGGAATTATCGGACATTATTCTAAAACTTGTGAGATTCCAGACTTGCAAGGATTATTTTGGATTTAATCAGAACTTATCAACTTCAGCACATTGCAGGTTATTTTCATTCGGAATACTTCATCCGGATTACTCAGATTAACATCAGGAAGTGAACTTTAAAACATTTTAGGACTTTTTAGGATATTCTATACTGTAAATTATTTTAATTCTTTCACTTTGATTGTTTGTTGAACTATTTTAATTCTTTTAATATTTTAGGAAATTAAAGATTTGCATTTTAATCTTGAAAGCTTGTTTGTGTCTTTTATTCTGTTGCATTACCCCTAGAGTCGTAACAGTTCTGAAAATCTTTTCTCCATTTTGTCCAGTACCTGCACTAATATGGTGTGAAGGAATTTAATGTGAATCCAGGACGCATTCTACTGTGGCATGCAACGAATGGTTTGTGTATGTCCTCATGTTTTTTTTTTTTTTTGTTGTTGTTGTTGTTGTTGTTGTTGTTGTTCTTTTTTCGTTCTTTGTTTGTTTGTTTGTTTGTTTTTGTTTTGCTTTATTTGTCCAAGAGGTATTTCATCATACTACACTTTCCCTTTTATCTTCTTGATTGGCCTCTGGAAAGACACAACGTTTAGGATGCAGGTGGGATTTGTATAGCACGAAACTAAAAATAAATAAATTCAAATATATGCACAATTTCGAATGCCAGACCATAAATGCCGAACAAACAAGGTTTATAACTTTCAGGTATGAACAATTCACTTCCAAAAATAATTATCATAGAATATGAAGGTGGAAGTAAGAAACGTTTACAATAACAAAATGAATATTATAATCACATGCAATAATAACCAAATTATTAAGGATCATTTCGCATTATCACCACATTTTCCTATTATGCAAATGTCTAACAAAGAACAATCCGTGCCACTCTGTATTTAACAACTCCACGTTATAAGAATAAACGAGAATTGCAATTATTAAAGATTTTACAAATATAGAATTGAAACGAGGGTTACAATGCTTTCATACACTTATCATTATTATACTGGCATAGGATACGGGAAAAGAATTTAAAATCAACAAAGAACATAGTGGCAAAATCTAGAATTTAGAAAGAATAAAATAAGTTAATACCTGTAACGATTTGAAGAAAACTCTCAGAATGCAGACACAATTATTCTTTGGTCTGCCTCCCGAGAGCTGCGTATATAGAGTTCCCTGTCTGGAATATGCCGAACTTAACCGAAAATGGACACAGCAAAAGGGCAACTAACGCAGCCCTTAGTAACAGACAAGATGATATTACTCAGCACATTCCTAATTGTAGGTTATAAAAAGGCACATTATTTAGAGACAGAACTCATGTTTCTCGTTACGTTATATATCAGATGTTATGACTGACACAAAGGACACCAGAACAAAGTCTTCTGACTGACTTCCGTTGCGTTAAGAAATGTTATATGTCCATTACTGAGAAAACGAATGAAAGAGAGTAGGCTAACTTATTTCTATGTTAACACGTGTTACATGTTCCTAACCGGCATAGATAAACGGAAAAGTCGGCTCACTGTCTTATATATTTTTGCATTGAAAGCAACAATACTTTGCAGTCAATATTTAAGTTAAACTTTATGAAAAATGTTAGTAAATTCAGTAGTAACATATGTAAACATAGCGAAAACCTTCATCATATTTAGTTACAGCAAAGTCTATTATCGTTAGTACTCTTACATTTTCACTGCCAGGTGTCTGAAATGTAGCATGATATCGACGAGCACTTTTTGTAGTAGTGGTTCTGAGTCATACATATTGAATAAATTATACATTTTTTTATATTAAATCTACATCATTAATGGATGGGCGGTTTTTAATGACTCCACGTCCTTCTCGCTTCAGATGGACATCTATTGCGTGAAATGTTATTAAACCACTTTAATGCTGGATCACGGATTAAGTCAATTACTCGAGTTTTATTTAAAAGGCCTGTTCGGAACATATATCGTGCTTGCAAGCGATGCTTTCGTGAACATCTGACCATCTTCAATCCTTGCCTCAGTATGAAAGCTACTGAGTGCATCATCTACCTCCTCTACCAAATGTGCTCTAAGAAAGCACACGAACGATATAGTGACAAGTTTTGTATTCTTGTGAACCTTCCATTTCGACTGTTCTCCTGATATCTTCCTCAGTTACAGAAGCGAAACTTTTTTTTTCCGAAAGATAATTCAGCTTGAATAATGTCGCCTGTTTCACCGGAAGCTATTTCGATGTCAACCACTTCTGGCTTCATCCAATAAGCTGACTGGTTATCTGATGGAAATCCCAGTGAATTAAACATATCCCTTCGCGTGCAAACTACGTTGTTTTATTGAGCTGAAATCACTGTTAGAAAAATCAATACGTTCTATTACTGATGAGCACGTGCTATCTGATCAGCCAATAAGAATTTATATTAATTTTTATGAAAGAAATTATTACGGTTATTCACATGGCGTGCAATTAATATGTTCTGTTGTAAAATATACAAACCATAAGGGTCTTTCGATCAGTGCACACACGCTAAAGACTCATTTCGTGACTAAAGAATGAATGATAAAGCACAAAGAAGTTGTTATCTTTCTTAGTTTAATGAACATGAAGTTGTGACAATATCCTGTAATATTCACGAATATCATCTGCGGTAATTTCGTATCGTAGCATTTTTGAAAAATCCTATATCGTCTGAACACCGATACAATGATTGTCAATATCCTCTGTCTCGATATTTGTGAATACGTCAGAAAGAATTTGCTAACGATACAATGACTACAGATTTATGATGCTCTCATGTGAATGTTATAAGTTGTAAATAGTTCCAGCCCAGGTGTGCAATATGTAATAGAGGTAGATAGAGGGAATTCACGATAGATTAACATCCGTATCGAACTCTATATTCATATGTAATAGAGGTAGATAGAGGGAATTCACGATAGATTAACATCCGTATCGAACTCTATATTCATATGTAATAGAGGTAGATAGAGGGAATTCACGATAGATTAACATCCGTATCGAACTCTATATTCATATGTAATAGAGGTAGATAGAGGGAATTCACGATAGATTAACATCCGTATCGAACTCTATATTCATATGTAATAGAGGTAGATAGAGGGAATTCACGATAGATTAACATCCGTATCGAACTCTATATTCATATGTAATAGAGGTAGATAGAGGGAATTCACGATAGATTAACATCCGTATCGAACTCTATATTCATATGTAATAGAGGTAGATAGAGGGAATTCACGATAGATTAACATCCCTATCGAACTCTATATTCATATGTAATAGAGGTAGATAGAGGGAATTCACGATAGATTAACATCCGTATCGAACTCTATATTCATATGTAATAGAGGTAGATAGAGGGAATTCACGATAGATTAACATCCCTATCGAACTCTATATTCATATGTAATAGAGGTAGATAGAGGGAATTCACGATAGATTAACATCCCTATCGAACTCTATATTCATATGTGAGTTTAAATGGGTGTGAAATAATAGTAATAGACTTTATTTCTTCTTGAGTATCAGTGAACCGAAATCTCATCTTATGGCCGAGATGTATACAAATATATATATTCACATCATATACAATAATAGACATGAACTACACAAGATAAGTATTAGTACAGTTTGGAGGCAATAAAATACGACAAGTTTGCGAAGAAACTATACAGTTATATTGTGGGATAAAAATAATGTTTAACATTTGTTTCAAAAGTGGCAAAGGTTGTACATGATTTGAATCATTCGGTAAGATATTCCATATTAAAATACCATACTATGTAAAAACTCCTTCTAAACATTTCAGTCTTATGTTTTCGGTTTTAGTTTAAATAATATTTATTTAAGAATCATAAACAATCACATAAAATTTAAAATAATATCTGGGAATTCAGTAGAAAGCGGAAAGCTTATTTAAAAATTGTCTCTCCTATTTACAATTTTACTCTTTCATCTACATGCTTTTAAACTTTGAATAGATGAGTTATATATGACTTCTATTGGTAAAGTGTTGCACATTTAAATTGTAAGTAGTACTGATCATATATATCCAGGCCCACACCACCACTCTCAATTTTTGTCTCCACGAAAGCGTTTTGATAATGTTATAAAAAGTTTGTACTGCAAAAATATCTATGTATTAATTTCATCCGAATACATGGAATTGCCGAATAATAATGTTTTAATTGTAAGTCGTCATGGTAATGTCAAAAGAACACGATGTCTTATAGCTGCTTATTTTTGACATTCAGATATAAAGTGTTACCTGATTCGATATGCTTGCATGAATACCAACTGTTGGAAAGATGATTTAAAAATAAATCATTATTTGGAATACTACATTTGGGGTAAAACAGAAAGAATTTCACTGGAAAATAGTAACAAATAAAATCTCACACTTTTACCCAGTAAAAACGTCATAGGAAAAGAGCCTGAAAAAAAGTTACTGTAAATTATTTTGGATGAGATAAAATGAAACCACACAGGACTAAAGGTAAACTATTTTATCTATATTCATGTGAAATATAAAAAAAATCATAATTCTTTATAACAGCAAAGAAATTCACTGGAAAAGTCACACTTTTACCTGTGGAAAATAGTCACTAGAAAAAAGTCACAGTCAATTAATTTGAATGAGATAAAATGAAACCGTGCATTACTTAAAGTAATATAATTTTATTATTTTCTCTGTATGCATGTCAAATGTAAAAAAAAGAAGAAAAAAAAAAAGAGAAAGAAAAATAATTCTTTAAACATAACATCATTAATTGGATAGTTACAATTTGATGAATATATATATATATATATATATATATATATATATATATATATATATATATATATATATATATATATATATTTCTTCAAAATTATAAATAAAGAACTTGTCTATTAGCAAATTAAAACTACAATTGCAAAGGTTTTACACATTAACAGGAAAGAAAACAGAAAAAAGCGTGACAATTCTAGAAACGATTTAGTTTTACAGTAGAGCAAACAAATAACAAGTCAGATTATAAGTGCACTTTCCCATATTTTCTTGCTTTGAGTATTATTTTAGCACAAACACAATAATTATTATTGAGTTATAAGTTACGAAACAACTGCACAATAATTGCTCAAAATAGTGCATGTTGTTTTCGTTCTTTGTATTAGAGTTTTCCATATAGGCTGGTAAGTATAAGCGTGCTGATGACAAAACAAGTTTCTCAACTATTATAGTTTGGAAAATAACTTTTCATAATAATGCTAACAAATTAAAGGAACAAATTTAATATATACCTAGTGTATATAAAAAATAAATTAGTATAACTGTATACTTAAAGGGTTTCTTCCGCGGCCTTTAAAAGTTAGCTTTCTTTGCTGATATTCAGCATTTTAAAAATGTAGTCAAATACGTCGCATATGCTTACAGCAGCCCGCATATATATATATATATATATATATATATATATATATATATATATATATATATATATATATATATATATATAATCAGTTTCAATTATAGTATATGTAATAATTGCGGATAACTCTGTGTGATAAGAAAAGACGTGTGCTGGTTATCCATGTATTAGTCTGAAAGGTGTTTTCATAATTTTATGAAAGTTTGTACTGGCAAAGATATACGTGTATTAACTTCATCAGATAACATGGTATTGCCGAATAATAGTGTCTTAATTGTAAGTCTATATGGTAATACAAGAAGACGATGTCTTAGAGCTGTATATTGTTTACATTCTAATAGAATATTGTTACGACTCTATGGTCTAAGAAAAATGTAACAGAAAGAAAGTGAAACCAACAAATCAAGTAAAAATCAACAAGCAATTTATTACTAGATAATTAAAATGAAAAATCAAAAAGTCACTTACAGTAATGTGTTTTGAAATCCTAATAATCCAATAAGAATGATTGTTCTAATCACAAGTCCTAAATATAGAATGTTCCGAATTCACGGCTGTGTCCTTGAATGTTATGATGTGTTAATGGTCTCCAAAGTCCTGATGTACTAGAAATCTTGATGTGCTGATGTCAAAATGAAGTATTCCAAAATCTCTGAATAAGTTCACATAAATTCCAAAATTGTCAATTAAAAATCCAAAATCCAAAAGTTTATGAGCACTGTTATAATCCAATGAATATTTAAAATAATTCCTCTCTTAGAATTTGGAATGAATTTTCACAACTGTAATAGCTCTTTACAAGACTGATGGTAATGTCAAAACCGAATAAATGTCCACCAAACATGGCATATATAAAGATTGGTCACATGACAGAATGTTCTAGAACATGAGTCATCTTAATGGAACTTTTACTTGTAAACAAAATTCAACCTTGACCTTCAAATTGAGAAAACATATTGATCAAAACAACCTAATTCAAGGACACTAGTTAAACATGTTTTTCCTGATAAACATAAAGATTTAAGCAAATATTAAAGTGAAGAAACATTTATAATTTCCTAAAATATTTATAATATTATATAAACATCATACATAACAATATGTATAGCTGATTCGATATGCCCGCATGTGTACCGACTGCTGAAAAGGTGATTTAAGAATAACTCGTTATACAGACAACTAAATTAAAGAAAAAAATATTAAAGAAAACCATTCAAGATTTAAAGGAACATAACTGTATTATTTCATCTATATGCATGTCAAACGTAAAAAAAAAAATAAAGAACGCATTATGACAACTTATCATTTACTGGACAATAAGTTAGAATTTGATGAATACATATACAACTTAAAAATTCGAGCTACATTATAAAGAAAGAACTTGTCAATTTACATGTGAAAACTATAATGTCAAGGGTTTTACACATTAACTTGATGCCATATCATCAGTGCAATTTCTTTTCTATCTCAAAAGGTAATTGCAAGGAAGACATTATGGATTCCCATATGTTCTTTCTTTGATTATGACAAAAGCACAAACATAACAATTAATTGCTGAGTAATAACTGATTAAACAACTGTTCCATAGTTACTGAGTAAACAGATTTTACTTTAGTTCTTTGTATTCTAGTTTATCATTTAAATATAAGTACCTTGATTAATGATAAAGTAAGTTTCTAAACTTTTTGTAGTGTGCAAATAACTTTGTAATAATAATGCTACTAAATTTAAAGAACATATTCAATTTAATTGAATTCATATAAAAAATAAAAATATAGTATAATTGTATACTTAAGTGTGACTTTTTCCTGTGACTTTGTACCGTGACATTTTTTCTTGTGACTTTGTTTCCTATGATTTTTTCCGTGACTTTCTCTCCTAGATTCACATTTGGTTTTCAATCGTGTATGATGGGCTTGATCTACCCGGTCACAAACATAATAATGCAATGTTATGTGTTTATCCCGATTCAGATAATTTTTTTTAAAATGTTTGAATAGATGGGTTACTTATTATTTCTTTTAGAAAAGTGTTCAAATTTTGTATGGTAAGTAGTATTGATCGTCTATTTATTGGGCCACCACAATGACACTACATCTCGCCAAACTGTTTTTGAAAAATCCTGGGTCAGAATAATACTTCCCACCCGTATTAGAAGGAAAATGTCTAGGCCACACCCTCAAACTGCTTTATTACCTCATATTAACCTTTTATATCACTTTTCAAAAACAAATTCTCATTTTTAAAGCCTAAGTTTTAAGTTCAGAAATTGACACTTTGTAATATCATAAAGGTAAAAATACGGTTTTATAATAAAGAAGTAACTACGTTTCTCCTTTCAAATCGTCTATAAACAATGTAATTTGTATCAAATCGTCTACAAACAATGTAATTTGTATCAAATCGTCTACATACAATGTAATTTGTATGTACTTGTACGTATAATCAAAATAAAAGAAGTAGCTTCTTTATTGTTTGAAGTGAGGAGTAATTAGATTTCATGATATAATTTTACGACTGAATAGCTTTAAGTAATATATTAACTGTAGTGTTAATAACTTTACATAAATATAAACGCAATAAATACGAATTTGCCGACATGCACAGGAAATAGATTGTTTTGGTGCTAAATGATATTCTTTATAATAGTTGTGCAAAGCTGTTGGCACTTCTAAATCGACTTCTCGAATTCCTCCAGTTTTATAAGCATTACTTCAAGACATTACATTTTTTTTTCATTTCGTTCTTTCTTTTTTCGTTCTTTCTTTTTTCGTTCTTTCAGTTTCATTAAATATTTCAACTGAATCCATGTATTCGTATGGAAAAATACCTTTTCTAAAAATCTGGGTTTCATTTAGTCGTGATGTTTTATTGTTTCTGTGAATTTATCATCGTTTAGATTTTTAGCAAGCTGCTCTAATGATTGACCCGTAAACCGATAACTATCTACAAATCTTATGTTCTTGTTACAAAAATCTCTTGGGAACGTTCGCCTTCTATCCTGATCTCTCGACTATAAATTTCTTACTAAACGAAATATATTTTTCGTGATTATTTTGTATGTTACGACTCTATGGCCTCAACATATATAACAGAAAGAAAGTGAAACCAACTAAATCAAGTAAAATCAACAAGCAATTTATTTCTAGACAATTAAAGTGAAAATTCAAAAGACACTAACAATTTGTGAGTTAAATTCAAAATAATCCTAAATGTCCTAATCACAAGCCGAAAAATATATAATACTCAGAATGAATTCTAATAACCTTGAATGTCCTGATGTCATGATGTACCACAATGATGTAATCCGGAATGTTTTGAATTAATTCACATAAATCCCAAGAAGTGTTAAAATCTATGAGCATTTTAGTGTTTCCAATGAATATTTTAAATAAATAATTTCTCTCTCTGAATTATATCTGATTTCAACAACACAACAAAAATAGTTTCCTTACAGACTGATCCTTTAGAACCGCAATTCTAGAATAGGAATGAATTTGTTTACCAAAATCTGTATATAAATACACATGCCTACATGACCTATGTCACATCACAATATGAGTAGTTTTAATGGAAAATTACTTTGTGTACCTGACGTTTGTCACAACAAGATATGGAAATAACAGTCCAGCTGCTACAAAAACCGGCCTTCAACTCAAATGCTATGTAAACATGTATGTTTATCATAATCTGACTAAAGTACAACTTACAATCATGGACACATATTATAAATTCAATATGCATAACAGGTATTATTGACACTTTTGATCTGGGTGTTTTTTTGCGTATACTTTGATAAGTGGATGATAATCGTATCCAGATAAATTATGAATCAATAGTTGAATATATTTTGGATATTTATAATTTAAATTACACTGTAAATGTTCGGGACTTCTGTATTTTCCAGTTAAGTGATCATGATCTTTTACTTTGTAGTTTTCTAAGTCTTCGTTGGCTTAAACACTTTTTTCAAGGATATTTAATACATTGGTGGAATTATAATTTATTTATCTTTATTGCTGAATATCATTTGAGCATCTTGAATTGGTCTTAGTTCTTACTAAGAAGTTTATGCAATTAATTTTAAATATTTGTAAAATTTATTTATGCGGTCTGCTCCTCTGTATACTATAGGCTCATACACCTTGTGAGTTGATTTATCGTAAAGGAAAAATCCTGATGGTGTGAGTTTTACTGCGTTTATTCTCCATGATGTATTGGGGTCCTCAATCATGTTTGCATTACGCTTTGCAGCTCAATACTTATTGACTCACAATATAAAACAAAAGGAATATTAAGTTGATTTTGGTAGTTTTTAACTTTAGCAACATGACTCTTTTCTGCAATTACGTCTACTGTTTGCTTGCATAATCTTTTGGTGTTCTTCTTTTTCTTGTTTATTCTAATGAAACCAATTTTGACAAATACTTTATTCCAATTTAATGATAAACGTCTTCTTTAAAAATGATTACAAGATCTTTATGACTGCCTCTTTCTTTTTTTGTGTGTCTTAAAGGCCTTATAAGTTTGTTCACTGGTTCATAAAATATGAACAGAAATATTAAATTCATTTTCAAATTTTGTTACATCTTGTAGATTTATTGGACATTTATTGAACCAATGTTTATATTTATCACGGTTATATTGTTGTGGCCTATACTGATCGTCTCTAGAGAGTTTATACTTGATTCTATTGCATGAATGAATATATGCATTGTCTTTAATTTGCACATTAAGGCAGTTTTAAAAAAATTTTAAAAATCCATTCTGGTAAATTTATGTATGATTTTCCTCGTATTGGTGTACATTTATAAAAATGTCAAATTAAATAATGTATCTGATTAAAAAGCCAAAGTGTCTCTATAATTGTTTCCTGATCAAATCTTGTATCTAGTATATTTAACAGTTCTTCAACTTTACGTTATATTTCACTACTGTTCATTATGTTGTTAGTTGGTATTCTATTATACCAATATACATAACGATAAGGATGTTTTTCATCTGTTTTCTTTCTTACGAGTTGAATAGATAACTCTAGGTGGACTATTATTAAACGTAAGTCTGTAATTTTTCTACCTATTATTTTCCATTGTTATGGTTCAACTTCTTTAAAAAAAAACAATTAAAATAAAAATGCTGTTGATTTTCTTTTCCAGCTTGAAATATATGATCATTTCAACGTTTATTAAATGAGTCTTGTAGCTTTCTTGCAACAATTTCTTTTTCTTAAGTTTCATTCACAATTCTTTTATTACTCTTCTAGTTGGAAATTTAATTAGAGGTGGCTGTAAATTCCTCCTTTCAGAATATGGTATTTTGCATCTACTTAAGTCTCGACAGTTATCTGGGATATGGATAGCAAGTGACATATGTGGGGAAGACAGAGGAAGGAATGGGGAACTATACATGCAACCAAGATAATAAGATGAACCATTATTCACATCTATTACTACATTCAATATTGGCAATAAAATCGAATCTGTCCTCCTGCCGATAATAAGCCATTTAGGCCTCACTGGCCTTTAAATTTTACATAATGAACATACTGAATCTGTTACACTCAGACATATATACATTTGGAATGAAAAACAGAAATACATATGTCGAAAATTTAAATTCTTGAATACTACAAAAACTTACTCGATATCCCTAATTTTGAAAAAGACGAAATGGAAACTGCTTTGAAAACTTTTATGGAAATTATATATAAAGCAGCACACATCATAAATGTAGAAGAACGCACTGTGCGTGTTAGATGTGATCATTCAAACGTGTCCTAAAAAACAACGATGGTCTGACTCCGACTTTAAATTAGCAATGGATCGTGCACTTGATGCACTTAGAACATTTTGACTTGTTAATACGAGTGAACATTTGGTGTTGTACAAGTAATATAGGAACATTATAAAAATACTACTAGACATAAACGAGAATTACACAAAGTGAAGCCAATTAAGAAATTGTTTTAAAAACAAAATGACTGGAAACGATTTTGGAAACTTTTAAAAGTCTCGATAACCTCTATAAGTACAAAAACTAGTAGCACAGCATGGTATCTGTACTTTTTGTAACTATTCAATAAATCCCATAAAATTAATCAAGCATTCAGAATTAACCAAACAACTGAGCATTATCACGAACTTCTAGACAGTATGATAACTGAAGAAGAAGAAGTGCATAGAGTTCTTAGACGATTACAGTCTGGCAAATCTATTGGTATTGATGAACTTTCTGGTGATTTTTCAAAGGGACAGGAAGCATAGCAGTATCTATATCAATGTCTCTATTCAATAAATTGTTCGATCTTGGTCACTTTCTGCATGCCGTAGAACGGCCATATTTACATCTATTCACAAAAATGGGATATAATTATGACTGAAAATTTTAGGGTTATAGTCTTCTCCCAGTGTTGAGTAAACTATTTACTTCTAGTTGGAACAAAAGAATTATGCCATAGGTTACGACAACTATATTATTGGCGAAGAATAAGCTGGTTTTAGATCCGGACATTCCACGGTCGATAATAAATTTACTTTGAGTACTTTAATATGTAAATACATAAGAAAACTGAGGGGTCGATTTTATGCATTATTTGTTAACTATGGAAAAACTTTTGATCGCACAGATCATATTCTGTTATATCATAAACTGATTAATAAAAATATTAGTAAAATGCCAACTATGCTCAAGGCTACATATGAATATATTAAAACTCCAATGAAGACGACGCAAGGGTTTGACTCAAAGATTTAATAGTCCTGTTGGTCTCAGACAAGGATGTGTTCTATCACCTATTCTGTTCTTGTTGTTCTTAAATGGTCTGAAATCATTTTTTCTGTGGCGCATTACACTGGAATATGCTCATTTATTTGCATTCTTGTTTGCAGACGATTTTGTGAGATTTGTTGAAACTGCAGTTAAGTTACAGAGATTGCATAATTAGTTAAAGGAGTATTGCAATAACTGGAAATTGAACATAAATTTAGAGAAGACAAAAATCATTGCATTTTAAAATGGGGGCTATTTAAGACAATAAGAAGCGTTTCAGTGACGGCCTAATAGCAATAGCTCCTACTATAAATTTCTTTGCAGTGTATTCTCTTCAAAAGGCTAGTGGTAAATGTATCAGCACAAGCAGCAAGGCACTATATGCTTTGAAAGCCAAATTACGTCGCTTTGATAAATTCTATACAAAATTACTTTTTTATTCACTGCATAGTGAATTGAGAAAAATAAAATTAGAGACAAAAAGCCCCCCTCTTGGCGTCGCTTCGATCCGCTTCAGAGGGGGTAGGTATTTAGTAAATAAGGATCAGGTAAGGATATCTGAAATTAGAAGTCATGGAGATTGTGGCATATGGTACGTGTTTCATAACATTTAGGGGTTAGTGGCTTTGGGTTTTCAGTAAAGTTTTGAGTGACCAGTGGAAAATATTGACTAAAACATTCTTATGACTAATAGCCTAGGGATTTCAGTAAAATTTGTATGACCAGTGGCCTAGGGGTTTCAGTGCAATTTGAATGATCAGTAGAGGATTTTTAGTAAAACATTCTGATGACATAAGGCCTACGGTTTTCAGTACAATTTTGATGACCAGTGGCTTCGGTTTTTCAGTAAAATCGGAGTGACCAGTAGAGGATATTGAGAAAAAAATTCTAATGACAAATGGCCTAGGGTTTTCAGTTCATATTTGATGCCAAGTGGCCTGGGGTTTTCAGTAAAATTTGAGTGACCAATGGAGGATGTTTAGTAAAAAAAATCTGATGATCAATGGCCTAGGGTTTTCAGTACAAATGTTATGATAAGTGTTATGTATGCTGTTTATATAATATTATAGATATTTTAAGAAATTTTAAATGTTTCTTGACTTTAATATTTGCTTAAATCTTAATGTTGTTTATCAGAAGAAAGAAAAAAACATGTTTAACTAGTGTACTTGAATTAGGTTGTTTACTTCAGATTTGAGCTAAAGGTTAGTTTTGATAAACAAAATGTTTTCTCAATTTGAGGTCAAGGTTGATTTTGTTTACAGATAAAACTGGAATTTCATTAGAGTTATGTGTAAAAAGTCATGTCCACACAAGCGAAATTCCATTAAGATGACACATATTCTAGAACATTCTGTCATGTGACCAATCTTTATATATACCATGTTTAGTGGACAGTTTTTCAGTTTCGACATTACTATCAGTCTTGTAAAGAGCTATTACAGTTGTGGAAAGTCATTCCAAATTCTAAGAGAGGAATTATTAAAAATATTCATTGGATTATAACAGTGCTCATAGACTTTTGGATTTTGGATTTTTAATTGATGATTTTGGAATTTAAGTGAACTTATTCAGAGATATTTTGGAGCACTTCATTTTGACATCAGCACATTAAAGACTACTAGTACATATGGACTTATAAGACCATTGACACATCACGACATTCAAGGATACAGCCGTGCATTCGAAACATTTTATATTTAGGACTTGTGATTGGGACACTAATTCTTATTGGATTATTTGGATTTTAATACACATTACTGTAAGTGTCTTTTTGATTTTTCATTTTAATTATCTAGAAATAAATTGCTTGTTGATTTTTACTTGATTTGTTGGTTTCACTTTCTTTCTGTTACATTTTTCTAGACCATAGAGTCGTAACAGAAATTGGGGGCCGTCCGGGATAGAATTTCTTTAAAGCATATTAGAGATATTAAAGTTATCTTTGAAATTCATATTGATTTTGTCTTGAAATTTTTTTGTCTTTGGCAAAGATTTTAAATAGAGAAATTTATTTTTGTATGAAACCAACAAGCATTCACAATGACATCTAATGTTCAGAATTTCATTTCAAAACCTACCCAAGAGGGGTTAGAGTGTATGAGAAAGGATGAGTTGCTCGAACTTGCCAGAAAATACAGCCTGTCTGAGGCGAAAGCATCATTGACAAAACAGAAGATATAGATTATTTTAATTCAATTTTTAGTAGGAAAGGGAATTTTGAATAGTAGTGCTTTAAGTTTGAAGAGAAAGCCTGTACCTGGTTCTGACAGGAAATTAAGGGAATTAGAGTTAAAGAACCAGATGGATTTAGAATTGGCAAAGCTTCAGATTCAGAGAGAGAGAGAGAAAGAAGAGAGGCAGATACAAATGCAGAAAGAGTAGAAGCAGATGCAGATGGAGAGAGAGAGAAAGAGGAGAGGCAGATACAAATGCAGATGCAGAGAGAGAGAGAGAGAGAGAGAGAGAGAGAGAGAGAGAGAGAGCGAGAGAGAGAGAGAGAGTGAAAAAAGGGAAATACAATTTAAATTAAGAGAATTAGAACTGGCAAACAGAGCACACTCCACTCCTTTAAACACAAGTTCAGGTTTTGATGTTACTAGATATATTAGGTTAGTACCCCCTTTTCAGGAAAAAGAAGTAGATAAATACTTTCTTCATTTCGAGAAAATTGCTGAAAACGTGAAATGGCCCAGAGAGCATTGGACTTTGCTATTACAAAGTGTACTTATTGGCAAAGCTCGTGAAGTCTACACTTCACTGTCAGTACAACAAAGCACTGATTATGATGTGGTTAAGGAGTACATCTTGAAAGCTTATGAGTTGGTACCAGAAGCATATCGACAAAGGTTTAGGAATTGTAGAAAAGAAACTGGACAAACTCATGTCGAATTTGCAAGGGAAAAAGAACAACTATTTGATAGGTGGTGCTAAGCCAGGAAAGTTGATCAAGATTATGATAACCTCAGACAGCTCGTATTAATTGAAGAGTTCAATAGGTGCATCCATAGTGATGTTAAGACCTATCTTGACGAGCGAAATGTGGAAACTTTGGAAAATGCTGCTCGTATGGCTGATGATTATTCCTTGACTCACAAAATTTCATTTGTCAATAAGTCATCCTCTCAGCAGTTTTCTGGTTAAAAACCATTTCAATCTCATACGAGTACTTCCAAATTTCACAACAGCACAACTGTTAGGAATCAAACATCTGATAAGACTGATCAGAAATCCTTATCTCTTCCTACGTGCACTTATTGTAAAATGAAAGGGCACGTTATTTCTGATTGCTTCAAGTTGAAAAATAAGCAACAGAGTAAAGACAGAGCTTTTCCAAATGCTCTTATTTCAAAGAGGTCAAGGTTACGGTCTTGTATTGAAAGCAATACATTTGTTGGGTCAAACAAATCCCAGTCTGATTCTATTTTGGAGGCTTATGAACCATTCATGTCAGAAGGTTCTATATCACTTATTCGTGATTCTGCCAAGCCTATCCCAATGAAAATATTAAGGGACACTGGAACTTCTCAGAGTCTTTCATTATCAGGTACTTTGGCATTGTCTGAAGAGTCTTCTTCGAGTGAAATTGTTCTTGTTCAGGGAGTAGAGTGCGGCTTTGTAAATGTTCCTCTTCATTGTGTCAGTTTGGCATCAGACTTAGTTTCCGGACCTGTGACTGTTGGGGCAGTGACTTCTTTACCCATAGAGGGTGTTCATTTATTACTAGGCAATGACCTAGCTGGAGATAAGGTTGTGGTTAATCCACTTGTAACTGACAAGCCTTGTTTGGATCAGAAAGTTGATCCTGTCGAAATCGAAATCTCTGATTTGTACCCTGCTTGTGCAGTAATTGGAGCTATGGCAAAAAGAGCTCTTGAGAGTGATATTGATCAGGATATTATTCCTTTAGCTGACACATGTATTGGTCAGTCTTTTGATGAGGTCACCTTTTCATCAGGTATTGATCAATCAAAAGGTATTGATCACAGTGATCCTCTTTTGGCAACTCATTCTCTTTGCTCTAATCAGGGTGACAAACGACAACCCCTTGTCGTTGAACAGGAGCAAGATCCCGTGATATCTTGGTTGTTTCAGAGGGCTATTAGTGAAACTGAAGCCACACAAGTTCCAGTGTGTTACTTTGTGACAAATGGGGTCCTTATGAGGAAATGGAGACCACCTGAGGTACCCGCTGGCGACGAGTGGTTAGTGAGCTATCAAATTGTTGTTCCTAAGTCATACCGACATGAAATTCTTAATTTAGCCCATGAAACTCCTTTAGCTGGTCATTTAGGAGTCCGTAAGACTTATCACAAGATCTTGAATCATTTTTATTGGCCGAAACTCAAAGGTGAATTTTCTAAATACTGCAGATCTTGTCACACTTGTCAAATGCTAGGAAAACATAATCATAAAATACCTAAGGCTCATTTGCAACCTATTCCTGCATTTGATGAACCATTTAGTAGAATAATGGTAGACTGTGTTGGTCCTTTACCTAAAATCAAGTCAGGCAACCAATACTTGTTGACCATCATGTGTGCATCTACAAGATTTCCAGAGGCAATTCCTCTGAGAAATATAAAACTAAAACTGTTGTGAAAGCTTTGGTGAAGTTTTTTACACTTGTTGGCCTTCCCAAATCTGTCCAGTCGGATCAAGAGTCAAATTTTATGTCTGGAATTTTCCAACAAGTTATGCATGAATTAGGCATCCAACAGTTTAAATCTTCTGCCTATCACCCTGAAATTCAAGGTGCTTTGGAAATATTTCATAAAACTTTGAAGAATATGATTCGATCATATTGTTTTGATACAGAAACGGATTGGGATGAGGGTGTTCATTTGTTGTTGTTTGCTGTTAGGGAATCAGTTCAAGAGTTGTTGGGTTTTAGTCCCTTTGAACTAGTTTTTGGTCATACTGTCCGTGGACCATTGAAATTGTTGAAATAGAAACTTCTTTCAAACGAAGATTCAAAGATTAATCTTCTTGACTATGTCTCTGATTTTAAATACAAGTTGTCAAAGGCCTGTGAAGTAGCAAGAACTAATCTTCACACTACCCAGTCAAAAATGAAATTAAGGTCTGACAGAAATACACAGGAAAGGAGTTTTAAACCTGGTGATAAAGTTCTGACTCTCTTGCCCATACCTCAAAATCCTCTTCAGGTTAAATTGTATGGTCCTTTTACCGTTGAAAAGAAAGTAAATGACTTAAATTATATCATTAACACTCCTGGGAGACGGAAACAGAAACAACTTTGTCATATAAATATGTTAAAGGAATATTTTGACAGAGATAGCCCAGCTAATTAATCTGTTAATTTAGTTGTACCTGTCCCACACAGTGAAGATATCAACGATGGAGTACGATCAGACTATAGTGACTCTGGTATAACCAATCTTAGGAATTCAGAAATATTGAACAATCTAGACCAGAAACTTTCACATCTACAACAACAAGAAAGAAATGAACTAAAACACTATAACGTGACTATGAGCACTTGTTTCCTGATGTTCCAACACGAACAAGTAAAATTTATCATGACGTTGACATTGTAGATTCTGCACCTGTGAAACAGCATCCTTACAGGATGAATCCTCTCAAACAGAACTATTTGAAGAAAGAAATTCAGTATTTACTAGAGAATGATTTCATAGGACCAGGTAAAAGTAACTGGAGTTCACCATGTATTCTTGTTCCTAAGCCATATAACACATTCCGTATGCGTACTGACTATAGAAAAGTCAACAGTGTCACCAGAACTGATTCATTTCCAATTGATGATTGCATTTATAAAATTGGAAATGGGAAATATGTCACCAAGTTTGACCTTTTAAAAGGATTCTGGCAAATTCCACTGACGGAAAGGGCAAAAGAAATTTCAGCATTTGTAACTCCAGATGGACTTTATCAATATAAAGTCATGCCGTTTGGAATGAAAAATGTGCCTGCAACGTTTCAACGCCTGATGAACATGATAACATCTGGTCTTGATAATTGTGACGCATACATCGATGACGTCATTATCTACAACAACACTTGGGAAGATAGCTTGGAAACCATTCAAAAATTCTTTGATCGACTCAGTGATGCGAATCTGACAATTAATTTGAGCAAAAGTCAGTTTTGCCATGCTTGTGTCACATTTTTAGGACATATTGTGGGACAATGTCAAGTTAAACCTATAGAAGCTAAGGTCAAAGCTATCTCTGAATTTCTTGTACCAATTTGTAAAAAGCAACTGATGCGATTTCTAGGTATGGCTGGATAATATCGGAAATTTTGTTCAAATGTTTCCAAAATTGCTGAACCTTTGACAAGTTTATTGAGTAAGAAAACCAAATTTCAGTGGTCTGACAAGTGTCAGGAATCTTTTGACAAGTTAAAGGCCATGCTTAAGAATGCACCAGTTCTTTCTGCACCAAATTTCAGCCAATCATTTAAATTATCTGTTGATGCAAGTGATATAGGGGTTGGTGGAGTATTGATTCAGGAAGACAAAAGTGGTGTGGATCACCCTGTGTGTTATTTTTCTAAAAAACTAAACAAGCACCAGAACAATTATTCCACAATTGAGAAGGAATGTTTGGCTTTGATATTGGCTTTACAGCATTTTGAAGTGTATGTTACCTCGGCTCTTTCTCCAATTATTGTGTACAGTGATCACAATCCCCTTACTTTCATCAACAAAATAAACGATAAAAATCGGAGATTGTTGAGATGGAGTTTAATATTGCAGGAATATAACATTGACATCAGACACATCAGATGGAAAAGACAATGTGATTGCAGATGCACTCTCACGTGCATAGAAATGTTATATTGCTTGATGTAATTAAGTTCAGTAGCATAAAACATTTTCTTATGTAATTTTTGGTTATTATAGTATTAGATGTATATTCAAAAGAAAACTTTATTGCATAAATCTTTCTTTTTCTTTATGAGGGGAGGTGTTATGTATGATGTTTATATAATATTATAGATATTTTAGGAAATTATAAATGTTTCTTGACTTTAGTATTTGCTTAAATCTTAATGTTGTTTATCAGAAGAAGAAAAAAAACATGTTTAACTAGTGTGCTTGAATTAGGTTGTTTACTTCAGATTTGAGCTAAAGGTTAGTTTTGATAAACAAAATGTTTTCTCAATTTGAGGTCAAGGTTGATTTTGTTTACAGATAAAACTGGAATTTCATTAGAGTTATGTGTAAAAAGTCATGTCCACACAAGCGAAATTCCATTAAGATGACACATATTCTAGAACATTCTGTCATGTGACCAATCTTTATATATACCATGTTTAGTGGACAGTTTTTCAGTTTCGACATTACTATCAGTCTTGTAAAGAGCTATTACAGTTGTGGAAAGTCATTCCAAATTCTAAGAGAGGAATTATTAAAAATATTCATTGGATTATAACAGTGCTCATAGACTTTTGGATTTTGGATTTTTAATTGATGATTTTGGAATTTAAGTGAACTTATTCAGAGATATTTTGGAGCACTTCATTTTGACATCAGCACATTAAAGACTACTAGTACATATGGACTTATAAGACCATTGACACACCACGACATTCAAGCATACAGCCGTGCATTCGGAACATTTTATATTTATGACTTGTGATTAGAACACTAATTCTTATTGGATTATTTGGATTTTAATACACATTACTGTAAGTGTCTTTTTGATTTTTTATTTTAATTATCTAGAAATAAATTGCTTGTTGATTTTTACTTGATTTGTTGGTTTCACTTTCTTTCTGTTACATTTTTCTAGACCATAGAGTCGTAACATAAGTAGCGTAGGATATTAAGTAAACTTTTCATAAAGACACTGGATCCTTAACACTCAAAATTTAGTAAAATAGTTCAGATTTAACCACTAATAGTTAGAAATTTGGGTGAGAATGCATTAAAATTAAGTTTTGAGTCACTTAAAAAAATCAGTTAATACCTTTGGAAAATAGGGTAATAAGTTTAGATTTTAAGTTTTAAAAGTAAAATTTAAGTCGAAAAATCCTTTAAACAGTGTTGTACGTCAAACGTTTCCAAAATCGACCAAAAGCAGCAAGAAAACAAAAAGAAAGAAAGAAAACCACAAGTTGCTGGCCCAGACACTAGCGTTTCTATACTACTCGAGTCAAGACTGGCTAGGATACGGTGTTACTGTGACTAATATCCTCGGGGCGGTTGTACCGTTAGCAAAATCCCTAGGTACACCGTTCGGACAGTTGGCAAGCAAATCGTCAGCTAACTAAAAAGTTCCTCAAATGGGCAAATCCAAAGCTTGACTTCTCTTTCTCCAATTTGAGCATGGGTTTTCTCGACAAAGGCTTGACCATTGCCACGAGGGACATGTTGATCAAATTTATATTTCCATCCTTGCGGCCATATTGCAGTAGAGAATCCTTTCTGACATTTCCAAGAATGGCATCTGTGTGTGGCTTTGCTGATCGGCGGTGCAGTAGTCGATGCGCTAACCTACTCAGGGTCAAACTATCTTTTCTCAATGCAAAGCACAAAATCGTTGATGAAAAGCGCGAATTGGGCTTCAGGCTTAAGTGGGGGTTAAATTCAATTGTGTTATTGATGTGCATCCTGTCCGAATTGACGTTAGAAACCAAGGCGAGAAGCCTATACATTTATCATAAGAAATGGAGATGATTCCTGTCTCTGTATGTATTCGGATGCAAGGGGGAAGAATTATGTGCCTGGAAGCGGTCAGGTGATCCCAAACTCCAGACATGGCCGCCCCCGGAATTGGCTGATGAGAGGAGTTAGATGGTCTTTTTGTCTTTTTGCTAAGTTGCATGATCAATGTCAAAGGTACATTTGTCTCCAGACACATGCAGTATATATATATATATATATATATATATATATATATATATATATATATATATATATATATATATATATTGAAAAGATTATAGTGAAACAAAACGTATATATAATTCTCTCAGCTGGCACCATAGCAACATACAACACAATCAAAACTGTAAAACAAATGGTGTCCCTATCTTGTAACCGACTACTTTGTGGTGCCCCTATCTTGTAACCGACTAATTTTTGGTGTCCCTATCTTGTAACCGATTAGGTTTTGCAAACATTACTGTCTGGTTTAATCCGGTTGACTGGTTATGCATATCAATCTATAAGACAGTACTACTTTATAGAACGGAACAGGGACAAGTTTTTTGTTTTGAAAAGTGAGTGTTCCTAAAGTGTACCCTTGTAGGAATTGAGAATTTAAATATTCGTTTGTATACTTTTAATCCTCTTTATTTAAAACTAGGTACGTTCAATAGGAGTAATGTAATCTTTGCTTGTAAATATGTTATATAACAGCACCCATCCTGTACCACTACTCCGGTGGGTGCAAACGCAGAGTTAATTACAGTAGTGATAAAGACTGCTCAGAGATATTACAATTAATTCAATATTCATTCTACATTACATAATTTTTAAAAGAAAAATTGTAGCAATATTATCGTCAGTTACAACCCTGTTTGTTTGACATATGACAGTAATTAACTCTAAGGACTACACTATTGTCTTGTAGTTCTGCCCACCACTTGCACATCAATTGACCAGTTAGTCATCGCATAGCGTGGTTCTCAATTACTCCTTTAATTAGAGCTTATTCGCTAAGGTTTCACAACTACCCCTATTAGGCATAGAATGGCAAGGAACAAGCCCAGCTATGAACTTGTGTGCATTACAAAAATTTTCACTGCACTTTTTTTAAGTTAAACCAAGGAATAGATGCATGTTCATTAACCTTAGTCACTCTGCAAGGGCTTCCACCAGTTGTTACCTGTTAATGATTGTATAGTATTGCTTAATATGTGTTATATAGGAGTAAACACCGACAATATCCCACAAAGTAATCCACAATGTACAGAATATATAGTAACTTTGAAGCAAAGTCCTACAAAGTAGTCTAAAATGTAGAGAATATATAGTAACTTGAAGTTTAATTACTCCAAAAGAACTGACTGGATTTAGCCAAAGTTTCGAAGTTAGATAATATAATTTCAAAGCAATAAGCGGGGCTGGTGAAGTTTACCTATGCAAATGAGGATGAACGGGGTTTAACGTAAATAGTGCAATTGTTAATTAGACAACTCCACAATATGTTATGCTTTATTTTAAAATAAAAATATTGCTTACATATCTTGTATCTTCAATAAAAAGGACTAGGGACTCTAGATCACTGTAATGGCCTCAGAAAATGTCCACAATTTATTTTCTTTATTTTAAAAGCTGTTTTATTTATTTTGTATAGACATACCTTTGTCTTTAATAATACGTTTTATTTTTCTTATTTATCGCGTGCGATGACGTCATCTGCAGCCGCGCGTGAGGAGTAGAATGCGGAAAATGTGAATAATTCGTCTGACTATAATGTATTTATATATATGAAACTATTCCAGCAGCCATGAAACAACGGGAAACTTACAAGACGTTTCCCTTATTAGATAAGTTGTAATCTCAGAAAATTGTATGTTGTTTCATTCATGTGGGATACGGTGATTTTAAAGAAAATGGTTAGATAATATGGCAGGTAACAGTGACATTTTTATCGCAGCAGCAGTTTACAAGGTATGTAACTTTCATTTTACAAATATTATGTCACAATAAATGAGTAAAGGATGAAATTAAATGCAGTTTTACTTTATCAGACACACATATTCTTTAGAAATTAAGTAAAATCTTCACAGTTAAAATATTTCCAGGCGGTGTTGATTTGCAGACGACGAGTTTTATGAAGAAATAAGCAAATCCAGCTTGGTTTATAAAATATTTGTATCAGACTGGCATTTTGGACAAACATTTCTCTATAAGAGCATTATATACAGTGGTATGCAATACTGTGAAACTTTTGTTAATTCGTTTTGAATTTTTTGGTAAAAAAATTCCAATCATAAAAAGCGATTGAGGGTCTTGCAGTTTCCGTACGGAATCAGTCAGCCCTACCTCACGTTCATCAGCCCTACCTCACGTTCATCACTTATTGAAGACTCAATTTGAAATGGCAGAATAAATAATTAACATTCAATATAAGGTACATTTTGTCTCATCAATAATAAAAATAATCCATGAGAATTAACGACAGTGACGTAACTGTGCCAGATTCTCTAGGGGACTCTAGTTCCAAACTCACTATGTTTATCACTGGAAGGGTTAGTGAGGAAACGCACTATGAAAAGAGTATTTATACTGATTTGCAAACATGCATAAACCATATCTTATATAAACAGTCTGCTAAACACCATAAATATTTAATAGAAAGATAATCCATGTGACGGCTACAGAATACAAAAAACTTTATATAGCTCATATAAATACAAGTCATGTATACATAGTTTCGTGGTCCAATGGTAAAATGTCCGCTTACATGCAGAGCCGACCTGGGTACGATTCCCAGGAAAGTAGAAATTTATTTTTTCTTCTTCGTTCCACTTAGTACAGACAGTAATCCGTAATAACTTTATTTTCCACATTGATATGAAAAAATCTCAATGGTAATGAGCTCATGCATAAGGTGGAACGTGAGGGTCTAGACAGGATGAGAAATCCTTGGGAAAAAATAGACGCCTCAGATACCATAATTCCTGACTTTCCAAGGCTTGATGAGGAAGACTTGCGAAATATTACTTTTGAAGTATATCAACTGAAGTCAGCAAAATCTTACACCCGTGAGCACGTTAGTGAGGATGGAGGTTATGATTTATTAGTGCATAAAGACCAGAATGGACTTCTAATGGTACAAATTCAGAGCCGGCATGTGTCTAGTAGAGCCTACAAACTCGGGCTTGATTATGATCAATATTCAGTCAGAGGTTGGTACTGCCAATGTCGAGCCGGAGCCCATGTTGTTGTTACGTGTGCGCACATAGCAGCCGTCATCTGGTACCTTGGATATGCACGTCATCAAAATGCACCTTTTAATTCGATGTCTGACTGGAGTTCTTATTTTAATGATGCGCAATACCTTCCTGAACCTCAGTTGAATGATGATGATGATGATGATGATGATGATAACGGTGGTGATGATGATGATACAACTGACATCGAAGAGTAATAAATCATTAAAAATAAGTTACAAGTTGCTTGTGAAGTAATTAGTCCAGGTTAAAAAAAAAACAGTCAATATTGTTATGTCAGATTTCTCTATAGTTTTAATAATATATATCATTTTGAAAGATCTAAGTACATACTGTTTTGGACTGTGTAAATTTGACAAAAAATTCTTTGTGAATAGGTCATTACGAGAACATGCATTTGCTTGCTTAATATTTTTATTAAAACTTAGAATAATAACCAAACGGTAATTTAATAGTATTGCCTTGTACATTCCAGTCAAGTTATATACTGTATGTGTTCTAGTTATACATGTGTACATAATTAGTTCTTTTAAATATACAGTGACGATGTACAACACTCAGATTTTTTGTGACGATAATTGTATGGCGAAATACTCATGTATTTGCTATGTTGTTTGCTCTTTTGTATTGGAATTGTTATCAACAAGGGCTTGATGTCAATATTCTTCTAACCATACATTATGCATGTAAATGTCACAGCATATGTTTCTTTTTAGGGTAAGTACTGGCATTCTGGATAAAAATAAATAAATAAATTAACGCAGTGAAGTTGAATATAGAGAGGATATTTGCTTGAAACGAGTGAGTAACGGATATATTTCATCGAGTGGGTGAAAAACTCTGTATTTTCACGCGTGGCGAAGGCACGAGTGAAAATACTTACGTTATTTCACCCACGAGATGAAATATATCCGTTATTCACTCGGAGCAAGCAAATATTCTTTTTATTTTATGCTCAAGCGTATTGTCTAGCAATTTGTATAAAATACTGAAGTAGCTGATTTCTTGCTGCATCCCGCGCGATAATGTCAGCGGTTTACCGTTTATGTTCTGCTGTTTTTTGTATATTTGCACATACAATATCAGTAGATATCAGTAGTTACATAATGCTCCTTCCCAATTGAAGGTATAACAGCAGACAAAAAAATGATTTTTTTTTTGTTTTTATCCCTTCACGGATTTGAACTCGATTCGCTTGGATGCAAAGCAGCCACCTTAACCTTTACACCAGGCAAGGATCTTACAAAAAGAATTGAAATGTCTTACTCATAATGTTATCCATCTCTATTGACGGTCAGTGAAAAAATATCATATTTTTCCCTGCAGTGAAATATCACAATAATTTCACTCGGAAAATCCAGTAATTCACTGCCTAGCATAAAATAAATATTTTTTCTTATGGATGTTTTGATGTTTTGTTGATATTTGCAGAAGTCTTTTGTCAAAGTCCTTTAGTCCCCGTGATTTGCATATATATATATATATATATATATATATATATATATATATATATATATAATATATATATATATATATATATATATATAATATATATAATCAACAAGTCTTTAAAAATTCAAATGTGCATGCATGACATCATTAAAATCACGATAACGTAATGGAACCAGAAGTAACGTCATTTTATGTAGGTAAACTTTTGGTGCCTCCAGCATACATAATTTGATTGAATTCAACAAAATTTTTATTATTCTGCACAAAATGCATCCTAAAGAGTCTTTGTACAAAACTTAGAGCCATTTGGTGTTTGGGCCAAATTTGACCCTTGTAGTACCTAGTCCATTCATCTTCAATAAAATATATAGAGATGACCACGTGAGAAACCATTGATATTGATATAAACCAATACCCTGTTAAATTAAATCTCATTAGCTGTCTCGGTGACACGAAGATACAAGTAAAATTAACAATAGCGTAATGATCTATTTTTTTAATGAGCCGTAGAAGGATTCTAAGGTTTAATGTACCCATGATAAATTATTACATACGGAAAACAATTAAGTCAATTTCAACTTGCATAAATTAGTTTAATCTTTTTAATTTACTTCATTATGCATATTTTGTAACTAGAAGAGTATGTCAAAAATGATAGAGAAATGTCTGTCTGTATTTTTCCTCCATATGTTATGTTCATTCACTGATTCACAGTAATCGTTATACACCCATCCACTAAAGTTCGTATAGACTTGTGGGCGAACTCGTTTTTTATTTAAAGCACTACATACCTGACAAAATATACATTTATTTCCAGGACCATGGGTCTCTTTCCACTTAAAATAGCTGTTATACAGCGTTTCGTTTTCATTTACTTCTTTAATGCACTTCGCAGCTTCCCTTAAGTTACGAAAGTCGTACACGTTTATATAGGAATGGGGCAAGGCGGTGGCAGGGTCGACATGTTTCCAGTTCACTATGGGTATTTGTTGACGGCTGATGGACAACCAGTATTTTTCTGTCACGTAATCTCTACAAAAGCTGTTCTCAAATGCTAGGTAGAATCTATATTCCGTCATCTTGTCATGACAATCCTCGTCATATGGGTTGTCAGTGCGAGATCCACACGCGTTGTTAAAACAAGTACCGTACGTATCAATATCTATGTATTTCTGCAATTCCTTCACAACTCTATATCTCCTAGCATAGCCTGCGCAGTTACTAATCCGGACTGACGGCTGCTGCCTTGCTTTTCTGCCGGTAAAAATTGACAATTGTGTGAAATTTCCTTTGTCCACTGTCTGCAATTCGTGCACTTCGCCATAAGAATGAACGATAGTAGCATCCCGTCTGTACCACATTGTCCAGTTTATTAATCCGTTGAACACAGACAAATCACTCCAAAGGTTGCCAAGGGGTTCCATATTCGCCAACACCCACACTTGACTGGGATCACGATACTTTGGAAGGTCAACCAATTTTCGCGTTCCCACCACCCAGTTCTCTGGCCATGAATCGTAAAGATGGAACATTATCGCATCACTAGAGTCCAACTCTCGCTTATCGCTGACCAGAGCCCAGGTGTAGCCACAATTTGAGACACATTGTCTTTCCTGTTCAGCGAATATATCGGGAGACATGCCGAAGAATTTGGTCCAAATTAGAATCTTGTTCATCTTATTCACTGGGCGTTCGGTTTGAATGGAATGCCATATATAATAATGCACAAACTGGCCATGGTCTTGTTCTGGGATGGTTTCAGGTACTTCTGACAAATTCAGTAACTTAGATAAAAGGAGGTATAGTGTAATAATAAAAAGAACACACAAAGGCATACCCTAGTTCGCCTATGTAAAATGGGCTTAAGAAGGAATACAGTTAGTAGTCGTTTCGTTTATGCTTAGTTTTGTCAGTTACTCTAATCGATTCCCAAACAGAATTTGACCAATATATTTGCCTTTGTGCCCTACACTTTGAACAACTCTAGCAAAAGCATTACATGCTAATATATATATATATATATATATATATATATATATATATATATATATATATATATATATATATATATCACAGACGCCTGTGTAACTTGATAATCATGAATGGGTTAAAAATATCATTATAATTAGAAAGCTTTTATACGGTACTAACAGCGATGTCCTTCGTGGCTAACGAAATTGACCTTGTTAATGTATAGTCACGCGATCCGGTACACTAAATTCTATTATATCAAAGACATCGGATATTTTTGTAATCCCTAGGATAAGGGAGAACAAGATCTACAAACTCCATGCTTTGTTTTAGTTTCCTGCAAGAACTATGTTACCGACTGCAAAATTTAGTGGCTGCATTTGCTTCAGACAATTATATGTTATCTCTAGACACATAACAAATTAATTCCATTTAAATTTGTATTGCTAAAATTAACCTTTGCCTTGTCCAAAGAAGTAATATTCCTAATTCAAAATTGGATTAGCTCATTTGTTGTATGGGAGTGAACATCGATATGAAATGGTTTGACCTATAATGACTTTACTGGAACATACTACCCGGTGAGGTTATCCTCACAAAATCATAATACTCCATACACATGGCAGAATTCAAAGACTACGTTCGAAAAGGGCTATATCTGTGCGAGAAAGAGGGCGATAAAATTAAATAGCTGGTAATTGTTGACGCAAATGGTAGCAAACTTTAGCCAGTATTCACAAACACTGCAGTCGTAAAATGGAAAACTCAAGGATAAAGGGTCTTAACTCTGTCAAGTGCTTATAACATGAAAATAATTACATTTGATTTTGCTTATACCGTCTTGTGACTTTGGACCCTTTACGCCCGTGTCTCAATGAGAAAAGATAAAATCAGATTTATTTATAGTCGGCATGAACAAAACAACAATTTAAAATAAGTTCGAATGTGCTTTTTATCGACTTGACATATAAACAATAAAGACATAAAATTAACATGATTTACAACATACAAACATAGCATAATAGATAAATACACAGAGACAAATCACATAGCACATAAATTAAACAATAAGCAAGCACATGACTTTTAAAAAAGGCAGTATTTAAAAGTGAACTTATTGTTTAGGTGACTAAAACAAAGCACAACCTGAAAGATAGCAACAAGCCTATTAAGCCCTTTAAAAAAAATTAGGTATCTTAAATTAAAGGAAGCACCGACTGGGACTAAAAGCATGCTGAAATGTAAATTAAGCATTACTTAAAATAGAAGAAACAAAGAAAAGGGAGGTAATAATATTTATCAGTTGTCATCATTGTGTCAGGAGAGTTTGGAGGGGGAGGGCTGGCATTATTTTTTTGCAGATATTACGTTTACAGTCTTTACCATTGCATGATAAAATTAATGATCAAAAGGAATTGAAATGTGTTTCCTCTGTAAAATTATATGGTAGTTCATTCTATAGAACTGTAGCCGCATATCTAAAAGACTTTGTATCTAATGTTAAGGCTTTAATTTTGGAGCATCTAACATATTTGAATATCTAAACCTGTATTTATTGTGTTTTAAAGATAGCAAATCGTTAAAACATTGGAGAACAAACCTATTCAGAGTTTTAATAGTCTTTAAAGCCATTGACATAAGTCTGTGTAATTTCAGGGTTGGCATTTTTGCCTGAAGTAAGAGTTTACGGTAACTGTTAGTGTAATCGTCACAAACAAATCTAAAGCTAAGGGACCAAAGTTGAAACTGGAAGGAAAAGGAATGTAAAATTGTTAGTTTGTTGAGTCTTGTTAACTTCTTAACAGTACGTTTTAAGAGAGTTAGTTGTCTTGAAGCTTTCATACAAACACTTTTTTTTTTCATGTGTGTCGAATTTGCAGTCGGTAGTCAATATAAATTCCTAGCAGTTTGAGAGTTTCTTCACAGTGTATGACAGCATTGCATGTGTTAAGTACAGGTTCCTTAACCGAATGTCTTTTTACCCACAGTTAGTACTTGAACCTTTTTAGCGTTGGTTTGCATTCTATCCACAGTGAACCAGTCGATCATAACATTGGACTCTTTTTCTAGTTTGTCAATCAGAATGTCAAAGTCCGAGAAGGAAAATGACCGAGTGTTTTCATCAGCATAGTTTTATAGAAAGCCATATTTAATAAAATAAAAAATATAATTGACAAAAGCATTAAAAAGTTAAGGCCTAAGGATTGGCCCCCTGTGGAACCTCTTTTTAAATTGTATTCCAGCTACTCAATACACCCTGCATCTTAATTTGTTGCTTACGACGTGACAGATAGCTCAATAAAAGACTTACTGAGCCATCGGACATACCATAGACTTACTGAGCCATCTGACATACCATAGACTTACTGAGCCATCTGACATACCATAGACTTACTGAGCCATCTGACATACCATAGACTTACTGAGCCATCTGACATACCATAGACTTACTGAGCCATCTGACATACCATAGACTTACTGAGCCATCTGACATACCATAGACCCTTAGCTTGCAAATGAGAATATCATGAAGGAGACTGTCAAAACCCTTAGATAAATCTATCAGAACTGCAGCTACATATTTGTTTTCATCAACAGCTCTCTTCCAGTCTTTTACTAAACGGAAAAGAATGATCTGGCATCCATGACCGTTTGGAAAACACTCAAATATTTGTCAAAAATGTTCTCACAAAATGATGCCAACTGGGTTTCAATTGATTTTTCAAATTGTTTGGATGACACGTGTAAAATTCTAACTGGTCGGCACTTTTATCAACAGGATTGTTCTTGTTCGAAAATCGAAAATTACTTGTGCTTCATTCAGGCGATCAAGAAAAATATTTATTACATCTGTAACATGGCCAAGATAAATGAGTGCCACAGGTTTTAACTACTTAAATGGAATCTGATCCACTCTAGGACCAGTTGCTTTTTGTCCAGTTCAAACTTCTTACCATGTTATACACAAACTTCTTACCATGTTATACACAAACTTCTTACCATGTTATACACAAACTTCTTACCATGTTATACACAAACTTCTTACCATGTTATACACAAACTTCTTACCATGTTATACACAAACTTCTTACCATGTTATACACTTCATAATGGTTAACCTGCTTCAAATCAAAAACTGAATCTATGTTGCTATTGTCCTTAATAGCCTTGATACTTTGATATGCGGCAACTGACATAGCCATGGTGTAAATCTCGGGAACGTTTAAATCCTATTTAACCAAGTAATTACCTTGAATGTTTGAAGTCTCTACCTCACTGATGTAAAAACAATACATCGTCTACTGTTAAGTTTAACCTGAGTAAGATTCAATATAAATATCTTCAATAGTTATAGTCAAAAAATGCGCACGTCGATTCTCAAAAAGTTATATCTAATACTGCTCTGCCCTACACCTTTGACCAAGAAATTCTAATATGGTATATGACAAAACATTAAAGAAGTATGAAAGTTCCGATAAAGTTTAATCAAAATAATTATTAACGTTAAGAGTTTTAAAAAATATGACTCGCGAGCAAACAACTTACAGGAAAGATATAAAAATGGCTCACAAATGAAGCCATGCGAATTTTTCTGCTATTTTTTTAGCGTATGCTGTGGTGGTGGATGGGTGAGTGCAGTTTTACAATCCAAAAGTTTACATTTTATATGTTTGTCAATTATGCATTTAAGCAAAGATAAAGAAATAAATATAAAACATTAGCATGTTAGCATGGCCTCATATCTGACCTTATGGTGACCTGACCTTGGATACCTGAATACGGAACTCAATCCTTTGCACGTAGAAAGAGAAAACATGAGAACATTTTCTATTACACTTGTGTATTGTTTTAAATTAGACACTTGTGTATTGTTTTAAATTAGACATTTGTGTATGGTTTTAAATTAGACACTTGCGTCTTGTCATAAAATGAGCCAGTACCCTTGTAAACAGGGTTCGCATAAACTGTCAGAGACCAGTCCTCCTCGAGGTGGATTTCCCCCCGGAAATAATGGCTTTAGAGCTCTCCTAGAACATCCCTCTCCCCCTCCCAGCCCTCTAAAAGCGGTTATTCTTTGGGGCGGGTGAGCTAGTCAAGAGCCATTTTCCCCAATATGTCAAAATACAAATCTGATCCTATTTTCCGCCAAGGAAAAGTTGCTTTATGATTATTTTCTCCTGAAATGTACAGGTAATCTTGAAAGATATATACCGTAGATGTATTGCTCTACTATCTTTTTCCCGCAGACACTTCTACATAACTATACAAACGAATGACTATCCCAAGACTCTTTAATAAGTTTAACAATTACTCACTGAGTGATTCCTGAGCCTTTATTGAAATCAATAACCCTAACAAAGCTTATGACTATACATGTCTTTCCAGGTTCGTGTTTATTGACGCAGCTGTTAAATATTGAGATCAACAGAGTAATTATCCCAAATTCACAGTGAGTGCTTTGTTTAGGACCGAAATGGATCTATTACACCTGATATTTGATCTTAACCTGCTTAAAGGCTTGGATAGCTCATGAAATGTAAACCCTATGCGTCTTAACGATGTACAAATAATTAACATTTATTTACATATGAGTATGCTCAAGTAGCAACATATGGGGATAGTAATTGTTGAGATTTTGTCCCAGCACTACACACTGGCAATTATTATGGGTGAAAAAAGTCTACTAACTTGGATGTGCCCTATGATGAACTAGCGAGATATCCGCTGTGTGAAATTAGAAAAATATGCCTGTTAAAACATTTGAGTCGAATATTGGTATTTAGAGAGAGTTTGATTTTTAAAACTTATAGTATGTTAAAAAGACATGCTGATAACGGAAAATCTTATAATTGGAAAAACTGGGTATTTCAAGTCAAATCTCTGTTAAATGATTTAGGATTTTCTTGCGTATGGAACAATCAATATGATATTTTGATGGCTGTCAATGAAATAAGAGATAGAGTTTTTGATCAGAATAAACAAAATCGGATATCCTCATCAAACAACCAAGAATATTTTTCCTTGTACAGGTATAAAGAATACTTATCTTTTGAAAAGTACCTGGATGTGATAAATAAAGTTCTTTTTTTTTTAAAAAAAAAAAAAAGGGTATAACTAGCTTAAAAGCAGTATCACATAAGGGTCGTTATGAGAGAGTACAAAGGAAAAGCAGCATTATAATAGGTGTAACTTAAGAGCTGTCGATAATGAATATCATGTTTTGGTTGTTTGTCCATTTTATACGGAATTGAGAAGAAAATATTTACAACGATAACGATATTATTGTCCATGACTGAATATAGAAACATTTAAAGTCATTATGTCTGCAAATTCAAAAAGAATATACAGCGCATTGTCTAAATTTTGTACATTTTCCCAACAGAAAAGGTACGAAAATAACTGATTTTTATAAGTAATTAGTGATGAAATTCCATTCACAGAATAAAAGAATTAATTATAATGTGGTCTTTACTTTTCATGGATATAGCACTGATAATTTTATATTTTATATTTTATTAAATAATATGCATATTATGTTTAATACTCAATAGAATTATGTTACTTATCCTCCGCAATAATAATCATAGACCAAATATTCCATAGAGGAATATAGAATCAAGGGTAGTTCTCCCCCGGGAAAAAATATCTTCAGAGTAGAGTTTCCGGAGTGGAGGAGTCTACTATAAGGCCATTTTGTCGTTTAGAGGGGGAGGGGGATAGGTTCGGGAGAAATCTACCCTTCGAGACCGGAACAATTGTTTTGACTATTTTTACTGCTATGTCGTTAATGTTCTGGAGAGAATTAAATGAATATTCTTTTAATATTATGGTATGAATTTTTTAATATTATGGTATGAATTTTTTAACATTATGATATGAATAAAATTTCCCTCTTGTTCTCATTCTTTCAACAGAATACATTTTTTTAAAAATTAAAATAATAAATCTCAAAGGTGACCCGCAGGTGGCATATGAGATCACGACAACAGCTTATTTAATTTAAATGTTCGGTTACAAATAACAAAGTGAATTAAAAGAGTGAATTGGTGCGAATATAAGCAACATAAGTAATGGTTCATATATCATAATTAAGAAAAAGAGAGAGAATATTTGTGTCAATGTTTGCATAAGTGATATTAATATAAATCTGATAAAGACAAATAACATTCCTTGTAGATAATCAGGTTTAAGATAAATATAATTAGCGTACAAGAATAAAGGTCGTGGAGTGGACACAAAAGTATTTGGAAGTAAACCCGCATTGGTAATCTATAAAAAAAAACTTGTTTCTTTAACTGGATGAGTATAATTTACGGTATTGCTTGCATTATAAACGTGACAAATGTGGACAGATTTAGAAGAACTGTGCAATTATGTGTAGAAAAAAACTTTCGCAATTTTGCAATATTAGATCTACAGTAGTATAAAGGCTTCAAACATTTTATTCTTTCATCTCGAATAAGATGACAAATAAATAAATATTGATACTCTTCTCCATTATCATTTTCGTCACATTAATTACATTGTCTTTCCTGTAGTGTTATATTCTGTTATCGAACAGTTTAAATGGGAAGTCTACGATTAGAAGTCCTAAACTTTATCAGTGGTATATATACATTTCTATCAGTGGTATATATACATTTCTATCAGTGGTATATATACATTTCTAGGTAAACGTAGCAGTTCTTCACAATTTAGATCTTGTTTAATACTGTAATAAAATTTCCCTTCAGAATATACGGTTGCAGTGGCATGCCACTCCTATATATAAAGATCTTTTAGAGTTTCTATAATCATGTGTTTTGTTCCTTGAGGATTATTTATAAATTCATAATTAAATATATCTGGTCTTCTGACAAAAATCAAAGCATTCTTAATACGTTTCATCAATTTCTTGCAAACTTACCGTCATACTTGACTATTATGTTTCGTTGGCACAGCTTTGGGGACGAAGAAAAGCAAATAAATAAAACTCATTAAAAGAAAAGGAAGATTAAAACTGCAATTTAAGTTCCTTGGTCTAGACAGTCCGACAACCTAAGTGGCCCTGAGTTTCAACCTAACAAGCTCTAGACTTCATTTGATCTTACTTGCAATTTGGTCCTAAGTTGTTGTAAAAATCTTCAGAGTAGAGAAATTTACCTTGGGGGAAAAAGTTGTATTTAAAGACATCAGTAGAAGTTGTATACTACCTAAATTTTATAGGCTAATTTAATCTTGTTCTGGAAGTTGGAGAAGTGAGGAATTCTGGTGCTGGAATGTCTAGAAGGTTGTTCATGATTTTGTATAATAAGATGTAGTTTTGTTGATTATTTTGTATAAAATTGTTAGCTGTTGTTTGATTCTACTTGATATCGCTGGCTTCCTGCTGGTTGTTCAATCATCACACTAACACTGATTCTATTACACCATCATTAGTCGTGTACAAAAGTATTTGATAAAGAAGTCTGGATAATTTAGTCTGTTTTCTATTAATAATCGAAATAAAAAATCCTTATCATTCGACATTTGATAATGATATATATTGCCTTTCTCCCTAGCTCAGAGTAAAGCATATATATGGCGTGCTTTTTCGCAATGTTGTGATATCTCTTAATAATTAATTATGCAAGTTTTCAATGATTTTTATATTCCCCACCCCCACCCCCACAACTTCTCATTCATAAATAGGTAGATAGGTAAAGGCTAAGCGTGTTTAGTCAACCTTTAACATATGATAAAAGAACGGACAAACGTATGGAGACAAGTTCTTTATAATAGCTTTTTCAACAGTAACGTCACTAATTAATTAGTAACATGCATTGACCCAGTCAAGTTATTTCTTTTACTCAGACAAAGATTTCAAAGTCATTACTTTTTTCTGAAATAAAATGGCTTTGACGCAATCTATTATAGAAATTAGATTAATTCCAAACCAACATTGCTACACTAACTTTACATCTAGCCAACTAGACAACTACACGTATTTTACTGTCCAATTATAAAGTAAACAGGCTGTTGTACGGGTTAGGAGACCTAAGGAAAAACAAGGAATTTGCTATTTGTCGCTACTCCACCACACTTTTCTCACATGAATTAGCCGATAACATATTTGCAATTATGTTTATAAATACTATATTCTTCTCACATTTGTTTAGGTGGGTAAGATGTCCTTTTTTTCTTTTCTTCTAATAAGCCCGTCAAAGTGAAATGGCATATCTGTTTGAGAGTGATAGATTTATATTGAGCCCTGGATTGTGAACCGAATACACATTTCATTCGTTCTATGTTGATGGCAGGAACGATGCTAAAAAGAATAGACTTATCATAAAAATGAATATTGGTTGGGGGGGGGGGGGGGGGTACTCAGATGACGTTTGCGATATGTTTGCTGTAGCTCAGTAAGCAGTAGATCTAACGTATACTGCGATCTGACACGTAGCCGGTTTACTAGGTCACTTGCAACATTGCAATACTAAATTCTTAATGCTTGGGGAGACCTTTCAAACCTTGCGATCTTATCTGACGACTGGTTGATTTAAACAGTATTTATTTGCAGAAATCATTAAGAGTACATAAAATTGAACAAGTGATACAGAGGACTGAGCAAGAAGCATAAGCTTATTTCGATCTCTCTCCTCATTAACAACAATATTTACTTTTATAATTTGACTGATGTGATTAATGCAAGCATAATATTGCAAACATTGAAACATGCTAATGAGGTATTAAAAGAAAATTATACATACAATATTGTAATAATGTCAGACAGTAACTTATAAGCGTTTACAGTAGACACATGTTACTGTATACTTGCAAATCAACAAATGAAAAAAAAGGAAAGAAACAATGTGGAGATGTTGGCATTGTTGGAGTTGGGGGGGGGGGGAATGGGGTAGATAAAGGACTTTCAACTTCAGCTCTGTTGGTATATATTTATAATAATAAATTTGCACCTAAGATATAACAGCTTAAAGTGAAGACATAAGTAGTGATCAAGCCAATCTCTTATTTGTAATTATGTACTTGTGGACCGCTTTGAAGATCTCCGCGTTGACCTCAACCGATTGCAAGGGTTACTCATTAATAGCGAAGTTATATCTGTAATATGGGGTAATATTCCTATTGTTCGGTTGCTGAGGGTAACATATTCTGTACAGTCTAAGAGAAAATGCATGTCAAACAAAATGTTTCTGGATGAGGCATAGTACAAGTTTCCTCTGACCTTTCCCACCCCGTTTTAGACAGAGTGTATTCACTTTGGAAAGCATGGAAAGCACTGAAGCCACGCGGTTTCGCGGCATGGGTAGTCACTTTAAACTGTGGTTATCAAAATTAAGTGACATAGTATCGAACCCTACCTGCCTGATATTGGTAACTAGTATATCTATCATCTCATTCATATAATTAAAACATAACTTTGTCTCCTTAATAAGCCGATACACGAGTCAAATTTACAGTGTTTACAAATTGGACACCGTACTTTACCATTTCTTACATTGCATGGTCACGTGAATAAAATATCGCGGCCAACATTTTTCTTGACGTTTGATGTCAAAAGATCACGTCATTCGGACAATCCATGTAGGGAAAAGGACGATACTGATGCCGCGATGTATGTCGATCATGTGACTAAGCAATACTGCATGGAAAAGTTGCGTAATAGACAGGATCTAGACCCAAAACTAACACTAACATTGTGCATTATTATCTATACACATTTAGTGATAATCTTGAAAATTGAAAACACTAAAATAAATAAATATATAAAAGCTTGCAACATTTTATTATGCGAATGTAATCCACTGCCATGCTAGTAAAAGATACAATTTAGATACGTTAATCCACTGCCATGTCAGTAAAAGATACATTTTGAATACTGTAATCCACTGCTACGTCAGTAAAAGATACATTGTACATACTGTAATCCATTGCCATGTCAGTAAAAGATACATTTTAGATACTTCAACCGACTGCCATGTCAGTAAAAGATACAATTTAGATAATGTAATCCATTGCCATGTCAGTAAAAGATACATTCTAGATACTGTAATCCATTGCCATGTCAGTTAAAGATATATTTTCGATACTTTAATACACTGCCATGTCAGTAAAAGATACGTTTTAGATACTGTAATCCGCTGTCATGTCAGTAAAAGATACATTTTACAAACTGTAATTCATTGCCACTTCAGTAAATGATACCTTTTAGATACTGTAATCCACTGCTATGTCAGTAAAAGATATATTATCGATAATTTAATCCACTGCCATGTCAGTAAATGATACATGTTAGATACTGATAACAGAAGTTTTGCTCAACCCGTCAAACTGTTTGATCTGAAGAGGAACATCATGGGCAGTATCATGTACACTGATTACACTGGTCTACAATTTTTTAGAAGTCGTGTTGGTCATAGTTTATGCACCTCAAAAGTTGTTTCATGTTTTCATAGGTTTCCTTCATATGGACTGCATTACCAACTGGAATTGATGGCAAAACACTGCTATTATGCAGCTAAACAGCTTTAAGACTCGTCTCCGATGAATCAATGAAAAGTCTCCACTCATTTGGATCATGAACGATGTTGAGGGCTGCCATCACACCATCGATGTTGTTGCAGGCTACAAGATCACCTTAGATGAAGAACAATGGGACAAGATCCATTTGACGGTCACGGAACATGGAAACCCTAACATCACCTGCAAGGCGATTCCATTGCTGTAGTCTGGAGCCCAACAGCTCTGCCTTACTCTTGGGTAGTTCCAAATCCCTGACAAGTTCGTTCAGTTCACCTTGTGTTATGATGTGTGGTTCAGAGGAGGAGGATGGGAGAAAATATGGGTCATGTGACATTGATGGTTCAGGACTAGAAGTTTCATCCTGTTCATCTTCCTCGTCTGACTCAAGTGAGAATGATTCTAGTGCATCAGGAACCGGCAGTCCTTCTCCGTGGGGTACTGGGCGTATAGCTGACGGAATGTTTGGATAATGCACAGTCCCCTTTTTCTTTTTTGACACACCTTTCCCAACGGAGGCACCATGCAGAAGTTACAATTGCTGATATGATCTGTTGGCTCTATCCAAATCATTGGCACTGCAAAAGGCATAGATTTCCTTTTCCTGTTCAACCACTGGCGAAGATTTGTTGCACAAGTGTTGCAGCATATGTGTGGGGCCCACATCTTGTCCTGATCTCCAATTTTGCAGCCAAAATAAAGATGATAGGCTTTCTTAACCATAGGGGTTATACTGCGCTTTTGTGATGCAAAAGTCATTTCACCACAAACATAGCAGAAGTTATCTGCATTGTTCACACAAGTTCGAGGCATCTATGCTAACTTTGGCTAAACAGAAATGTGTCTCTTTGCAAAATCAAACACTGACAAATAAGAGACCACGACACTGCATAATTTGTAGAGCTGATATAGGGCAATTTCTTCAGCAGAGTGATGTAAGCTTAGTTATGATTGCATTCTGGGAATAACATGATGCAATTCATATCATGTATGACGCAATACCAGATTCAGATTGCATCATTCATTGTTTTGCCTAAAAAGCAAGTACTGTCCAACCACAGTCATAGATATATTCATTGATCCAGTCAAAGATGTATTTTAGTCATTTCTGGTTTAAATTGAGATCCCTTCCCTTTATAACTCACTTATTGTCCGCCATTTTCAAGGGTCGTATATACTGACCCAATATCATATCTTTAAAACTAGATTCAATCAACAATTTTAAGCATCATTTTCGTTCTCAGTGACCCAGAATTAGTAAAGTTTGACAACATTTATTGCGGAAGACTTTTTGGATGTAGACATATAATTATATAACTATAAAACTTGTCATGGAAAACGAACAAATTTAGAATCCGTATTAGATACGGTTGCTTTATAATAAATACAAGTATAAAAGAATATACTCTATAATTCTTCCCCTTTAGGCTATAACTATGATATAATTTTAATTGAATATACATCATTACTAGAATGTTTAATTGAATATACATCATTACTAGAATGTTTAATTGAATATACATCATTACTGGAATGTTTAATTGAATATACATCATTACTAGAATGTTTAATTGAATGTACATCATTACTGGAATGTTTAATTGAATATACATCATTATTAGAATGTTTAATTGAATATACATCATTATTAGAATGTTTAATTGAATATACATCATTTTTAGAATGTTTAATTGAATATATATCATTATTAGAATGTTTAATTGAATATACATCATTATTAGAATGTTTAATTGAATATACATCATTTTTAGAATGTTTAATTGAATATACATCATTATTAGAATGTTTAATTGAATATACATCATTTTTAGAATGTTTAATTGAATATACATCATTATTAGAATGTTTAATTGAATATACATCATTATTAGAATGTTTAATTGAATATACATCATTATTAGAATGTTTAATTGAATATACATCATTATTAGAATGTTTAATTGAATATACATCATTATTAGAATGTTTAATTGAATATACATCATTATTAGAATGCTCTGTCATGTACGACGTACGAGTATGATATTCAAAATTCAAAGCAATACCAAAGTACAACATGATTTGTAGACTATTTAGTACGCTACCAGTATTTTGTATCCACTCTAAAATTTCAGACGGTAAGAGACATTTTAACAAAATGTACCCAAGCATACATTTAACGAGACAGTGGGAAGCGTTGAACATTTGTGTGCCCGCATCAAAATTCAGCGTCACATTACATCAAGATTTGTAACTTATAGGAACACAAGTGAAGTTTCGCGCGCAAAGTACTTATTAAGGTTGAGAAATTAGTCATTACAGAATGCTTTAAAGGCAACGAAGCATCACAAACGACGATGACAAGCTTCAGACAACAAAAATTAAAGATATTATACAGCGTATCGGAGTCAAGGACGATTTTATTTTTTAATTTTTTATCGTATTCCCAAACAACCGTCCCAATATTAGTCACCAAATATTTTTGATGTTCAACGTTGTTATTTGCTCAACTTATATAGATGTGTATGTCTTATCCTGAGACATATCAATAAATTATAATTTCAACATTGAGGTGGGTATTGCGTACATTTCTCTGTAAATAATCTGGCATATATTCTGACCTGCCTTATATATGCCGTTGACCTACACTAAAAGATTTCTTTATGTTTACATGAACAACTTTGACGATTTTATGGCAAATCTTGTTTTATCTGTTATCTTGAATATATAGTACATGAAATGTTCCAATTACTTACTGAAATTGGCTGTCGCATGTGGACCACCTTAATTTGTTAAAAAATAGTTCCAATTGTAGCACAAAATGGCTATTTCATAGCCAAATGTGACGTCATGAGCACGCACCTATGACGTCATATCAAAAAACATTTTAACATCAATTGCAATTTTAATTTTTTCAAATGTTGATAAATTTTTGGCCATAATATTATCAGATCAACTACTTCTTTGGGCCATAGTACCCACCCCTTTCTGTATGTATCAACTACTTCTTTGGGCCATAGTATCTACCCCTTTCTGTATGTATCAACTACTTCTTTGGGCCAAAATATGGACTTATAGTAACTATCCCTTTCTGTATCATAATACGAGTATTTAGAATGTCAGTGTTAAAAGCTTATAGAAATTGTTGCACTTTAAACTTTCTTACTGAAGAGTCGTAGTACGCATGGCTATGTTCAAAGTGCGAAGCACATTTAGAATTTTAAAAATTTTGAATTTTCCGTCATATTTAAGTTGATTAAATAAGATAAAGATTTTGTAAAACATATGAAAAATACTTTTTTCCCAGGCCAAAAATATTCAGCAATTAGGAATGATTAGCAGTTTACTTGTCTTAGGTACTTTATATTGCAATAAAAGTCATTTGGTATAATAACACTGGTCTACAGCCAAAATGCTTCCGCAATAACTGTTGTCAAACTTTACTAATTCTGGGTCACAGAGAACGAAAATGATGCTTAAAATTGTTGATTGACTCTAGTTTTAAAGATATGATACTGGGTCAGTATATACGACCATTGACTTGGGAGAGGCGGAGGATAAGTGAGTTATAAAGGGAAGGGATCTCAATTTAAACCAGAAATGACTAAAATACATCTTTGACTGGATCAATGAATATATCTATTACTGGGTTTGGACAGTACTTGATTTTTAGGCAAAACAATGAATGATGCAATATGAAGCTGGTATTGCATCATACATGATATGAATTGCATCATGTTATTCCTAGAAGTCATGGATGATGCAATCATAACTAAGCTTACATCACTCTGCTGAAGAAATTGCCCTATATCAGCTCTACAAATCATACAGTGCCGTGCTCTCTTATTTGTAGGTGTTTTATTTTGCAAAGGGACACATTTCTGTTTAGCCAAAGTGAGCAGAGATGCCTCGCACTTGTGTGATCTATGCAAATAACTTCTGCTATGTTTGTGGTGAAGTGACTTTTGCATCACAAAAGCGCAGTATAACCCCTATGGTTAAGAAAGCCTATCATCTTTATTTTGGCTGCAAAATTGGAGATCAGGACAAGATGTGGGCCCCACACATATGCTGCAACACTTGTGCAACAAATCTTCGCCAGTGGTTGAACAGGAAAAGGAAATCTATGCCTTTTGCAGTGCCAATGATTTAGAGAGAGCCAACAGATCATATCAGCAATTGTTACTTCTGCGTGGTGCCTCCAGTTGGGAAAGGTGTGTCAAAAAAGAAAAAGGGGACTGTGCATTATCCAAACATTCCGTCAGCTATACGCCCAGTACCCCACGGAGAAGGACTGCCGGTTCCTGATGCACCAGAATCATTCTCACTTGAGTCAGACGAGGAAAAGGATGAAACTTCTAGTCCTGAACCATCAATGTAACATGACCCATATTTTCTCCCATCCTTCTCCTCTGAACCACACATCATAACGCAAGGTGAACTGATTAACCTTGTCAGGGATTTGGAACTACCCAAGAGTAAGGCATATCTGTTGGACTCCAGACTACAGCAGTGGAATCTCCTTGCAGGTGATGTTAGGGTTTCCATGTTCCGTGACCGTCAAAAGGATCTTGTCCCATTCTTCTTCATGGAAGGTGATCTTGTAGCCTGCAACAACATCGATGGTGTGATGGCAGCCCTCAACATCGTTCATGATCCAAATGAGTGGAGACTTTTCATTGATTCATCGAAGACGAGTCTTAAAACTGTTTAGCTGCATAATAGCAGTGTTTTGCCATCAATTCCAGTTGGTAATGCAGTCCATATGAAGGAAACCTATGAAAACATAAAGCAACTTTTGAGGTGCATAAACTATGACCAACATAAGTGTTCAGCATCCACCACTTGTTGAATCAAGGAAGATTTTGTTACCACCCTTGCACATCAAGCTGGGTCTGATGAAGAACTTTGTCAAGGTCATGGACAAAATACAAGCAGCTTTCAAGTACCTCTGTGGAAAATTTCCAAGGTTAAGTCAAGCTAAGATAAAGGAAGGTGTCTTTGTTGGTCCTCAGATTCGTGAACTTCTTCGAGATGATGCATTTCATCGTGCACTGCGTGGCAAGAAAAAGACGGCATGGAAAGTCTTCCAGTTAGTGGCAACAAATTTTCTCGGAAACAACAAGGCGGAAAACTACAGGGAGTTGGTGGAAAACCTCCTAAAGGCATACAAAAGCATTGGATGCAACATGTCACTAAAGATACAATTTTTGCACTCTCATCTAGATTTTTTTCCACCGAACTGCGGAGCAGTGAACGACGAGCACGGCGGGCGATTTCACCAGGACATTGCAACAATGGAGAGACGCTATCAGGGCAAATGGAGCCCATCAATCCTTGCAGACTATTGCTGGACAGTGACAAGAGATGCACCATTTAATGAATACAAGAGACAAGCCAAGAAGCGCCGAGTAGACACTGAATAAGGACTAAACTATGTACTTATATATATACACAATAGTTTTTTGACTTTTATTTCAATATATTTTTTATTTATATAACCCTTTTGCTGTTTTTTAAAGTGTTACATAAACAGGACATGTGAAATATTATCATGTAAAGTAACTATAAACACATGAAAAGACCTAGGTTTACAATTTATGATTCAAACTCTACTATGTACACAATATACATAGACGTAAAATGTAAAAACTTAAGTATCTTGGAAACAGTAGCTAATCAGATGTTTTAATTGTTATATTTGAATTCAGCACATCAAAATCCTTAATAAATAGCACATTTTATCTCTGAAGCAGACGACTTCGAATTTTTTTTTTGACCAGTGTAATAGTTATTTGGTGTAATAAGAGTCATTGGGTATAATAAGAGTCATTTTGTATAATAAGAGTCATTTGGTGCAATAAGAGTCATTGGTGTAATAAGAGTCATTTGGCATAATAATAGTCTTTGGGTGTAATAAGAGTCATTTGGCATAATAAGAGTCATTTGGTGTAATAAGAGTCATTGGGTGTAATAAGAGTCATTGGGTATAATAAGAGTCATTTGGCATAATAAGAGTCATTTCGTGTAATAAGAGTCATTGGGTGTAATAAGAGTCATTTGTCTTAATAAGAGTCATTGGGTGTAATAAGAGGCATTGGGTATAATAAGAGTAATTTGGCATATTAAGAGTCATTTTGTATAATAATAGTTATTTGGTGTAATAAGAGTCATTGGGTATAATAAGAGTCATTTTGTATAATAAGAGTCATTTGGTATAATAAGAGTCATTCGGCAAACTAAGAGTCATTAGGTGTAATAAGAGTCATTGGGTGTAATAAGAGTCATTTGGTGTAATAAGAGTATTTGAGTATAATAAAAGTCATTTGGTCTAAAAAGAGTCATTTGGCATAATAAGAGTCATTTGGTGTAGTAAGAGTCAATGGGCATAATAACAGTCATTTGGTGTAATAAGAGTCATTGGGCATTATAAGAGTCATCTGGTGTATTAAGCGTCATTGGGTATAATAAGAGTCATTGGGTGTAATAAGAGTCATTTGGCATAATAAGAGTTATTTGGTGTAATAAGAGTCGTTGGGTATAATAAGAGTCATTTGGTGTAATAAGAGTCATTTGGTGTAAAAAGAGGCATTGGGTGTAATAAGAGTCATTGGGTGTAATAAGAGTCATTTGGCATAATATATATATATATATATATATATATATATATATATATATATATATATATATATATATATATATATATATATATATATAAATACATTCACTTTGCATTCCAGAGTCGCAGGGTGTTGCATAATTAGTACCAGTTGTATTGTTGATGGCGCCGCAAATATATACACATTGCGAACTGTATCATATTATCAGAACCATCTAAGACCTGAATGAAGAAGTGTCATTATATGTCTGGTTGTAATGATATTGATCTAGAACGTTTGATCTGTACCTGGTTTAAATTCTTTTTAGAAGATATGCAGCAAATACTCTCACCTTTTTGTGGTATTCACACGTTAAGAATTCGATATTCGCGGCAAAATCTTGTAAGACAGTTCAGGTAGATATCATTCGAATCTTGTTTCAAGCGAAGCGTCTCCACAAAAGTATGAGGTATGAAGCATGAAGTATATATGCTTTTGTACTGCTCTGTGAAGCAGGAAGTGTATCTATGAAGTATGAGGTATGAGGCATGAAGTATATATGCTTTTGTGAAGTACGAAGTGCGTACTATGTACCAAGTACATGAGTATGAGGTGCGTATGCCTCTGGGAAATACAAGGTGCGTACGTATGAAGGAGGTCCATGCGTATGTACCAAGTGTGAAAATACGATAGTGTGAAGTAGTATCCCTAGTTACTATACTACTAATTACCAATGGAGGCCACTATGCGGATCTAACACACTTTATGACAAGCCTACACACATCCTACTAAACGGATGATATTAGGCCGAATGGGCGTCAATTCACTTTGCCATAAAGTACCACGTGACAAGGGTTCAAACAAATGTCTATGGGATTATTATTATCATTTAACATGGTAGCGTCAACATCCTTTCATTTCTTAGCAGAAACTAGGTCAAAGGTCATGTCGGTATGGTCAGAAGTAGACTTTATGACTCAAAATAGTTATATCAAAAAAGTTTGCGTCTTGGCACTAACAATTATTTGCACATTAGAACTTTTAAAAAAAGATTTTGCGCATGCGCTCTGAAAAATATAGCCAAAACTAAAATTACCAAACTAACACGAAATTTATCGGAGACTAAATAAAACCTCGGAATATTATATTAAAATGGCCGAGACGAAAAGTGGTACGAAAATTGCGAAATCGACAAGGAATTTAGCGAAGACTATAAAAAAAATCAGGAATATTATACGCAAAGATACGCTATACTAAATGTAACACTAAAAATACGCATCTTACACGCAATTCATCAGAGACTAAAAAAAAATACCTGGAATATTATTTTTAAAAATTGCCTCGACTTAAAGCAGTACAGAAATTATGAACTGACATTAAACATTATTTCAAAGTGGCCAAAACTAAAGGTAAAACCAAAATTGCAACAACAACAAAAAACCAACAACAAAAAAACATTAATATATTACATAAAAGTGGCCTAGACTGAAAGTCGGGCTAAGATACCGAAACTGACAATTGTAAATTAATTAAAAAGAAGCACAACCTATTGATCTCAGAATGAGGTATGTTTTTGTCTATTTTTGCATTCTTCTAGCCGACTCCTGTTCCAGTTATCATCTTTGATTCAATTCCCATCAATAGCTAGTGGATTTGTTGTATGTAGGTTTGTATGTATGTGGGTATATGTATATATGTGTTTGTGCTCTGACCCATCCGTTCACCCGGTTGTAGTATCAATGTATGTATGTTTACATTATGAAAACAAATAGTCTCCTATCCTTTGTTTGTTTGCTTGTTGTATGCAAGGATGTGTGCTTGTTTCTTTTTAAGCATATGTTTGTTTATTTTATTAATAAGAATGCATGTTTTTATTTTATTTTTGTAGGTTTTGTTTTATTTTATTTTTGTAGGTTTTATTTGTAGGTGGGTGTTTGATTGTAAAAGTGTGTGCTTGTTTGTTGATAAGAAAGTGTGAGTGACCCTCACATATTCCATTTTCTTACTCTGTTTTGTTTGGATGGGTCGATGTTGGATTGTTATTATGTGCATCAGTAACCATCCCATAATTTCCCCTTCTGTCGTCCGTTTTGTTTGTACGTATGGGCGTTACATGTTAAATAGATGTGTTAGTGACCACTACCTATTCCATACCTTTCTTAATCCGTATTGTTTGTAAAGATGAAGGTTGGATTTCATATATGTATGTTAATGACCATCACATCACTCTCCTTTCCCTCGTCCATTTCTTTTTTTGAAAGGTGAGTATTGGATGGCAAAGGTGAGCGTCGGATTGTAATTGTTTGTCTTAGCGACTATCGCATAACTCTCCTTTCCTTCATCCGTTTGTTTGTATGCGTGGGGGTGTTTGTCTTTAAGAACGTGTATGAATCTGTAGGAATGGATATTAGTCCTCATAACTCTCCACATAATGGTACATCCCCTTACACATGAGTTTGCATGTGTATGTGTATGTGTGTATGAGTGTTGGTCAGTAAGGGTGAGTATTGGTCAGTAAGGATGTGTTTTGGTCAGATGTTGGGCAGTAAAGATGTGTGTTGGTCAATAAGATTATGTTTGTCAGTAAGGATGTGTGTTGGTGAACAAGAGTTGGTGATTTGCAAAAGTTTAATATTTTCCTTTCAACACTATACATGCAATATATATCTGTCTTTATATCTATCTGTCTATCTATCTATCTATCTATCTATCTATCTATCTATCTATCTGTCTGTCTGTCTGTCTGTCTGTATATCCATCTATTTTGTATGCCTCCCTCATACTTTCTAAAATCATGACTATGTATGAAGATCGATTTTTTGTGTTTTTTCTTTCATAAATACACGTATACAGACACCAACATACACTTTCTTCTTTTTTTTTTCATTTGGCAATGAAGGATTTTTTCACTCTTGGACGTACTTGACTCCCTCTGTCATGGTAATGTAGCATACGGATTGATTGATGTATATACAGTTATCTGTGTCAGTCAACACAAAACGTCGTCTTCGTCGGCGTGGCATGGATTCACTTGTTTCTTCGTGAGTCTTTTTATGATCGTTTCATGATAACATTCCCTCACAGTATGCTAACTCTAATTTGATACACTGTCTCACACTATATATAGAGCTCCTATGTACGATGGTGATATAGTTCAGTTCCACTGAAACTTTCAACCTGTGAAGATGGAAGAACAACAAACAGAAAGTGATTCGCAAATGCACAACGTCCAAAAAGACCTATGGGGAAACTCAACTACTCCCGAGATAAAAGTGAAGATACCTTTTATGTCTGTCAAAAGAAAGGACACTGGACCCCAGAATGTCCACAACGTCAAGAGAAAGGAACGTGTTATTCTAAGAACGGAGAAACCAGGTCCCAAAACAAGAGACAAGACAAATGTTTTGTGTCGCGAACAAGACTATTGGCCTACAGAGTGTCCTCCACAAAACAGGAAAGTGAATGAAGAGAAAAAGGAGAGGATAAAAGAGATTCCAGAAGCAGAAGATGAAGTACCTATTCCTTCAAAGAAATTCAAAGCGATACACTAACAAGAAGAAATTGACTTTTTTTAAAAGATTTTTTTTACGTTTCGTTGTGATTCATATTTCACGAAAATATACCAAACGTAAGAAAATCTAATATATGTTTTGGTTATTATTATTATTATTATTATTATTATATAGACAGACAGAGAGACAAAACACAAACACACCTATATATACCATCACACATACCATTACACCACAGACCCAGAGAGAGAGAGAGAGAGAGAGAGGAGAAGAGAGAGAGGCAGATGGATTTTTAAAGATTTTGTTGTTAACATGTGTAGTTTTTAAAAATCAGTATATATCTTTATCTATATCTATATATATCTATCTACTATCTAACTATATATATATATATATATATATATATATATATATATATATATATTGCATAATTGTTTACTTTTGTTTACAATTTATTATTCTTTGCTTAATTTTTTAGCTTTTGTAGAACGTATTAATTATTTAACATTCATTTTACATCTTTTGCATTTCTTGTGCAATGTTTTCATTTTTTAAGTTTTTTTTTTAATTTTATATATTTTTCATCATGTGTTTACTATTATTTAAGTTTGTACAATGTATAAAATTTCCAAAAATATTATTTTATGAGTCTTTATTTTATTGTTTTACTATCATTTTAATTTCTTTCACAATTTTTAAGATCTTTAAAATCTTTTAAATATTATAATTATTCAAAAGAAAACTTGAAATACTTTTTATAAAGTATTACATGTTAATTTCTTTTGGCAAATATTTAGTTTTTATTACTATTGTTTGTTTCAATTTTATGTTTTTCATTTTCAGCTTAATACCTCCATAAATTCTTTTTTTTTCTTCTAAAATTTAAAACACTTCAGCATACGTTTGAAATGTTTGTTTTAAATTTTAAATTTTTTTAAAACTGTGTTGTCTTGTAAATTTCTTCTTTAATTTTTTGTTCTAATTTTGCTCTCAAAATATGCTTAAATTTTTGTTTTTAATTTTATGCTTTTTATTGTTATTTCAAATATTTTGCTTTTAAATATTTCAATTTTTTAAATTTTGTTTTCAAACTTGTAGTTTTCTAAATTTGTTTTCAATTTTCAAATTTGTTTTTGTTTTTAAATTTTAAATTTTTGTTTTAGAATATTTTATTTGTTATTCTTAAATTTGCTTTTTGTTAGTATGTTTGTAAAAAAAAAAATTATATTGGTGTCTATAATTTGCTTTTAAAAAAATGTCTGAATCTTTTCAATTTTTATAATATAAAAAAAATTTTGCTTATTTTATAAATATTTTTTAACATTTTATATTTTAGCAAAAAGTTTTCTTTAATTTTAATTTTTTTTTTTTTGCTACATTTATTAGATATCTTTAATTTCTTTCACAATTTATAATTTGTTTTTATTTCTTTTACTCTCCACTTAAGACCTTAATAGTCTTATTTTTTTAGTACGACTTTTCCTCTAAGTCATTTTAATATTAATATAATGGGTTGTGTTAGTCTCCTCTAAATTCTGCGTCAGTAATTTTGGTATGTCTTTTAAGTCAAGACTATTGTAGAATTCCGGATGTTTTGTAGTCTGCGCTATATTATTTGACAGTTTCATATCTTTTGCATTACTTTCAGTGTAGGTCGCATTTTATAGTATAACATTCCGGGTAATTTTTTTAGTCTCCCCTAAGTTCGGTGTCAGTTTTGTAATTTTTGTATTACGTTTGGTCTCAGCTATTTTAATATAATGTTCCGGATTTTTGTTGTCCCCAGTTAACTCCGCACCAATTTCGTAATTTTAGTACGACTTTTAGCCAGGCCATATTTTTAATACACTATTTTGGTTATCTTTTCAGTCTCCGATAAATTGAGAGTCAGTTTTATCATTTTAGTATTACTTCTAGTAACATCCATTTTAATCCAATGTTCCCGGTTCTCCGTAGTCTCAGCTAAATTCTGTCCCAGCTTCGGAATTTTAGCACAATGTTTAGTCTAGACCATATATTTCAATATAATATTCCGTGTTTTTTCTAGTTTCATATAAATTCTATGTGAGTTTTGTAATTTTAGCACGATATTTTGCCTAGACCATATTTATTTATATAATATTCCGAGTTTGTTTTAGGCTGGGCTAAATTATGTCTGTTTCGGAATCTTAGTCTAGGCCATGTTAATATAATATTATGGAAGGTATATTTTAGTCTCAGATAAATTCCGTGTCAGTTTGAAAATTTGAGTACGACTTTTGGTCTTGGCCGTATTTTTGTTTTCATTGTGCATGCACACATTTTTTTCTGTGCGCATGTACGCACAAAAATTGTCAGTGCTAATGCGTAAACTGTTTTACAAACTTTTTCATTGCACATGTTAGAAAACAATTCAATGCGTATGATCAAACTTTCTGAAAATTTGCTCATACAAGTCTACTTCCGAAAGTAAAATATCTACTTTCGGCCATATGATCATGACCATTGACCAACTTTCTGCTCAGGAATCAAGGTACTGTATGCCATCATGTTAAATGATATCAATAATCCTATAGACTTAACATTACGGCGGCCATTTTTTTTTAATGCAAAGTGAACGGACGCACATTCGGTCTGATATCATCAGAGTGGTAAGGCTGTGTGTAGGATTGTCATTAAGTGTGTTAGATCCACATAGTGGCCACGAATGTTCATTCTATGGACGTTTTTTTAGCATTAAATTTCCTTTGTTCCCAGATGGCCATAGTTTTAAGATGGCGGCGTAACATTCATCTCCCATTGAGGCCAGAGTGGCCCATAATGTTAAACATATGTCCGTTTTTTACATTAAATTCCCTTTGAGACCAATAGACCATATTTTCAAAATGGCGGCTAAATGTTAACTTCCCATTGAGGCCAGAGTGCAATATTTGAGGCTAATTTGCCCTCCATAACTATTCACACTCAGCATACCTAGCCCAACGGTTAAGGTAGGTATTTAAATTATATATAACTACAATAACTAACTGATGGTACACTCACGATGTCTGCGGCCAAATGTACAACAGCGCTAGACCCTTGAAAACATTTCCGATGAGCCTTTAAATAGTGTCATTTATAGATGGAGACAGTTCATACATAATGTTAGATCAAGATATATATTTAGAAGAAGTAAATGAATATAATCATGGCGATTGAATTGTCTTTTACTGATTTAATTTATTTTTGCATGGCATTTTAATAATAACGGAATGCTTCAAGCTTTGAGAGCATGTTGATTACCAAAGATCCCAATATTAGTTACAAAGAAAGTACACAAAATATCATATATATTTTGGGGTGTTTTTTATATGAAAGGTAAAAATATTTTAATATAACAAATAGATTTTTGTTTCAGTAATTACATTTTATAGGGAAAGTTTTATTTTTCATATAAATATTAGCGAGACTTTGATATCCAACAAATGATACAAGTATAAATAACTGTTAACATTTGATTAAAATATGAAATCTGAAAATAAAATTTGAGTGTGTAATATTTAAAAATGTCAGAATTTATGACCCAAAAAGTTTTTAGGTTTTCGAGTTAAAAACAAGAATATTTCATGATCAAAGTTGTGTGATATTGGCTGTTAGAAGCACTTTAAATTTATGTGAAAAAGTCTCTTTTTTATGTAGAGAGGTTACGAATTAAAACAAATCCATTGGAAAAACGAATATAAAAAGTAAAATAATATGTATACATCACTCCGATTATAAAATTAAAACAATGACTTATTTAATGAACCTTACTGGTACTGTTGATATTTATTGTGAATAAATTACTCCAACCCATTAAATATATGGATGATCAAGTTTGGTGGGTTGTTTTATTTTGTTTTTGTTTCTTTGTGTTACGGCATTATGTATTATCTTTAAATTAAAATAGTTTTCATTTGGGTTTATAATCATTGTATTATAATTCCTTAGTTTAATAGCATACGCTATTAGTAAAGTACAAATCAACATATTTACATGAGTCATGCTAAGTCCAGGGAAAATCAATAATTATGTCGGTCAGCTTAACCCACAATGGTGAACCATATAATTTAGCGCGTGCAGAATCATGACCTAAATCCTATATCAACATCTTGTTGATTTGAAATAAGGTAATGTAATTGTAGTGCAAAGGCACTTTCATCAGTATCATGCGCGACCTAGTTTCTGATTGGTTATAATAACTTGTTTACTCGACAATGTTAGAACAGTTTCAGAGTTAAGGGTTTTTCTCTTTTGCGCAGTAAGAGACTATATAATGCCAATTTAACCACTGAATTGGCATTCTTTGACAGTTCATCACAATCATAAGGTTATTTGAGGAAGATTATTGTTGTTTGAAAATCAGCTGCTGCAATTCTATTATATACATAGTACATTTTGGATCTAAGTACTATCTCCAAGGAACTTAACAATATTCTACATTCACAGGAGTTTACCTGGAATTAATAACATTTGGATTTAAAACTGTATTTCTTGTGGCATATCAACACATTAGTGACTTCATTCGGAACAATCTTTCATTCGGAATCTTCATTAACTTGGAACATTCATTCATTCGGAATACTTTGGATTAACTTCCGGATTATCAAAATTCAATAGGACATTTAGAATTATTTATGAATTTCTAAACTGTAAGTTAATTTTAATTCTTTCACTTTGTTTGTTTGAAATATTTAATATTTTAGGAAATTAAATTTATATTTTAGAAATTGTGAAAGCTTGTTTGAGTCGTTCTTTCTTTTGTTACTATTTCTAACCCCTAGACGTAATTTTAGTTGATTTGTTTTTTTCTAATAGCCGCACTGATTGCAAGGAATCTGATTCCTCGAAAAAGGGGGGATATTCTTGCTAGTCATTCGCACAACTGTTAGTTTCAAATTGATGTTTCAAGTATCTTTATTACTTTTACAACGTCTTCAGAGATATGTTGAACATTTCATGAAAACTATGTAAAAACATGTGAAAGCTATAGATATTTAAAATTGTATCTTATATAGTGAACACTACATAGTTGCTTCATACGCTATTGCAAGGGTTGTTCCGTCCATAGCCAATTTCGCAATTTGCTTCAAAACATATAAATTCGCGAAGAAAAGAAAGAATTAAAAACAAAAAATAAAGAAAGAAAAAAAAAGAAAAAAAAAAAACAAACAAAGGAATAAACAAATACATTACTCCTATCATGAAGTTGCAGATAGAGGAAAACTATTTTTGGGAAATAAATATTTTACTTTAGATTCTAGTTTTAACTATTAGAATTTCTGAAAAAGATTTTGAAGTACTTGCAGACAATATATTTTGCATTCCGTGTTAATATTTCTGTCCACAATCTCAAATATACCGCAAAGAGTAAACAACAATAAAACTATGGCAACTCATGTGCAATCATACTAAAATAAGTGGAACAATTGTTTTTGAGTTAAGATATTGATTTACATAGTATCGCTAAGGTGAAGATGTATGTTAGCCCTTGCAGCAAGTATGTTGGAGTAATATTACATCCTAGCCGATGATATAGTTTTCAAATATATAAACAACGAATGCGAACATTTACAAATTAAATATAAGACTTTAAAATAAACTCATTAAGGTCTTGCGCGCTTTAAAGGTCATTTGACAAGAACACGTATATAAATGAACTACACCCCATTCAAAAATTAACAGGAAAAAATGCATTTTTAATTATTGAGCACAGCTGTAAACTTAAGTCGATTCCTTGCTCAAGTATGACGTGGATTGGGTTGATTTGTAGAAGATAAAATAAAACAGTGCCAAGGATATGAGCTGACATTATTTCAAGTACAGGGTGTGGTGCACCTAAATATATGGAGAATATTTTCATTACGCCTACAGGTTGAATTACTTCCAAAACTCCTAGCTTTTAGTTTCCACCTTGGGGTTTCAATAGAGGTTAAATTCAAGTGTGTAATTGAAGTGGTTGGTTGACATCCTGGTTAAATTGATGTATTAAACCTAGCCGAGAACATCAAAATTCGCCGTAACAAAGGGCCATGAATCCTGTCCCTGCAGGCAATCGGGTGCAAGGACTAAGACTCCTGTCTCTGGAGACAGTCAGGTGCTCCAAAACTCCAGAGATGACTACCCCCGACAATAGACTGACGAGAGGATTGAGATGGACTTTCGCCCAAATGTATGAGCAATGTATATAGTTAGTTAGTTAGTTAGGAAAACGAAATTAATGGACCTGTTAGACTGGCGATTGGACAATTTGAATCGGTTAAGAGCTATTTTGCATGCACTTAAATGGATATCTTTCACAAAACAATATACATTATCTACACAAATTTGGACAAAATTGCAATTGTCTTAGCTGGCAAAATATCAAAATACTACACAATCAAAACTGTAAAAGAACTGAATTCAAACATTAGTAGAAGAAACACGAATTACAATATAGTATTGACTTCCTACTGAATATTAAACGGTGCACATAGTGCGGGAATACTACAAAAAGAAAGGACAATAAAAAGCACGAGCATGGGTGTAAAGGGAACCTTTTTGTTTGTTAACAAACCATGTGCAATTAAATAGTCTGTTGTGATATCAGACACAGCGATGAGTACGAACGAATTAAGTATTTCTTTGATGGACATATTAGACAGTGCCTCTGTCTTGTAACGGACTAAGCTTGCATCAATTGGTATAAAAATCACTCCCTGGTTTAATCAGGTTGACTGGTTATGCGTATCAATGTATAAGACAGTACAACTTTATGGAATGGTACAGGGACGTGGGAATATTTTTTAAACAAATATCAGTGTTCCCGAATAGTACTCTTGTATGCATTAGGAATTTAACAATTGGAACAAAAATATGATTGGCCCAGGAATCTCAAGTAGAATACTACTTATCATATGTATTTAACGCTATTTACATTCAAAAGCAGGAATGTAATATTTGACAAGCCCTGTGTGCACCCGCGTACATTACACAATTTTTGCCTGCACTTTTCTAAGTTAAACAAGGATTAGTTGCACCATGTAAATTACTCTTAGCGCCTCTTTACCACTTTACCTATGACCTACCTATACATGGGCTTCATTCTGTTGCCTGGCGTTAGTGATTGTACAGTATTATATACTATAGATAATGTGAGAGTAAAAACTGTCAAAGTCCCACAAAGTAGTCTAAAATGTAGGGAATATATAGTAACTTTGAGCTTTAATAACTCCAAAAGGTATTGACTGGATTTGGTCCACGTATCAAAGTTATATTATATAATTTCAAAAAGCAACAAGTCTTTCAAGGTTGACATATTTTGCTCGATTAATGAAGTTTTCCTATGCAAATGAGGATGGACGGGGATTAAGGGGGCGCTCTACAGATAATACATGCTTCTGAGAGAGTGACAGGTGTAAGATGAAGTATTTTGCATTTGCAACATGCACAATGGAGAGAATGTTGGCGTACCTCTATGTTACTTTCATGTACTGTGGCTGAAATTTCTTTACATATTGTACTTGTGGACACTGGACATGATCTAAGCACACGGCAGACAAAATGGCCGCTCTAAAGTACTCGAAAAATCAGCCTGAATTAGTCAAAAGTGCACTATTTTCGGGAGTTATTAAAGTAGGAAAACGAATTTTGCCACAGCAGACAATGCCAGCCTCTGAAAGTACTATGAATAAATTACAAAATATCTAAAAGGTAAAAAAAGTTATCGGCTCTTTTTTTTTATTTACCTTTGAAGTCCAGGAAGTGAAAATGACTAAGCGGAGCTAGCAGTTTTTTGAGAGGTGCACATCTTAAGTAAGACCAAGCTGTATACTCTATAACCCAAATTTCACTCATCAATCATACACCAAAATAAAGGGAATTCAAAGTTCTTTTAACAATGCCTAAGATATACAAGGTCTTTTTTAAATAGCCAGAACAGCCAGTGAGGAAACCCTGGGTAATTATTTTTCTTTAAATTTCTAACCCTATGCAAAGTACGAAACTGGAGAGCGCCACCTAAAGCAAATAGTGTAACTGTTAATTAGCCAAATGTTAAATCGGTTATACTTTATTATCAAAATTTTAAAAATAAAAAGACTGCTTACATATCTTGTATCATCCATAAATGTAACCTTCAATAAACAATGTACAGATGACCACGTGGGAAACCATTGGTGCTCATATATACTACTCTGTTGAATAAGGCCCCCTTAGCTGTCTCCACGACTCAAATATACAAGTAAGAATAACAGTAGTTAAATGATCTATTTCTTTAATGACCCGTAGAAGGATTCTAATGTTTAATGTACCCACAATAAATTATTACACAAGAAAACAATTAAGTCAATTTTAATATCCATGCATTACGTAAATATTTGTATTCCCTTCATTGTGAATATTCTGTGACTAGAAGAACATGTTAAAAATATCAAAGAAATGTCTGTCTATATTTTTCCTCCATATGTTATGTTTATTCACTGATTCACAGTAATCGTTATAGACCCACCCACTAAAGTTCGTATAGACTTGTGGGCCAACTGGTCTTTCATTTAAAGCACTACATACCTGACAAAATATACATTTATTTCCAGGACCATGGGTCTCTTTCCACTTAAAATAGCTGTTATACAGCGTTTCGTTTTCATTTACTTCTTTAATGTACTTAGCTGCTTCCCTTAAATTTGGAAAGTCGTACACGTTGATATAGGAATGGGGCAAGGCGGTGGCAGGGTCGACATGTTTCCAGTTCACTATGGGTATTTGTTGACGGCTGATGGACAACCAGTATTTTTCTGTCACGTAATCTCTACAAAAGCTGTTCTCAAATGCTAGGTAGAATCTATATTCCGCCATCTTGTCGTGACATTCCTCGTCGTATGGGTTGTCAGTGCGAGATCCACAAGCGTTGTTAAAACAAGTACCGTACGTATCAATATCTATATATTTCTGCAATTCCTTCACTACTCTATATCTCCTAGCATAGTCTGCGCAGTTACTAATCCTGACGGCTACTACCTTGCTTTTCTGCCGGTAATAGTTGACACCTTTGTGAAGCTTGCCCTTGTCCACTGTCTGCAGTTCGTACACTTCGCCATAAGAATGAACGATAGTAGCATCCCGTCTGTACCACATTGTCCAGTTTATTAATCCATTGAACACAGAAAAATCGCCCCAAAGGTTGCCGAGGGGTTCCATATTCGTCAACACCCACACTTGACTGGGGTCGCGATACTTTGGAAGATCAACCAATTTTCGCGTTCCCACCACCCAGTTTTCTGGCCATGAATCGTATAGGTGGAACATTATCGCATCACTAGAGTCCAACTCTCGCTTATCGCTGACCAGAGCGCACGTGTGGCCACAATTTGAGACACAGTGTCTTTCCTGTTCAGCGAATATATCGGGAGATATGCCAAAGAATTTGGTCCAGATTAGAATCTTTTTTATCTTATTCACTGGGCGTCCGGTTTGAATTGCATGCCATGGATAATACTTAATAAACTGCCCACGGTCTTGCTCTGGGATAGTTGCACGTTCTTCTGACAAAAACATGAGTATAGACACAAGGAGGGCTAGTATTAGTAAAAAGAACACACAAAGGCATAGCCTGGTTCGCCGATGAAGAAAGTGCTTAAAAAGGAATAAACTTAGTGGCCGTTTCATTTCTTCTTAGTTGTGTCAGTTACTGTAATCACTTCCCAGACAGAATTTGATCAATATATTTGCCTTGGTGTCCTACATTTTGAACAACTATAGTAAAAACAATCCAGGCTAAAAAATCTCTAAATCACAAACGCCTGTGTAATTTGACAATCATGAATGGGTTCTAAATACCACTGTGATTAGACAGCTATTATACGGTACTAACAGGTATGTCCTTTGTGGCTAAAAAAGGGGACCTTGTTAATGTATAGTCACGCGATCCAGTACTATACGTTCTATTAAATCAAGGACATTTCTGACACAGAGCAAATTAATTGCATTGAAATTATGATTGATGAAGTTAACATTGGCCCTGTCCATCTGTTTTATATAAGTGTGCATCGATTAGTAATTGTTTAACCTATTAGGATTTTAGTGGCACATACTACCTGGTGAGGGTATTCTCACAAAGCAATGTTATTTATTATATACTTACGTTTGATATACATGAACTTATTGGCGAAATAATTTCCATATTTTTTTCATTCTTATATTTTTACATGTGAAAAATATATCCTTATATTTCACATGTGAAAATATAAGATTTCCCATCATGCGACGCATGATTGTGTGTGCTACATAAGTTATACCTGCAGCAACAAAAACGAGCACTTTGCGAGCTAGAAGAAATAAATAGAAACTACATTACCTTTCAGGCACGGAAATTAATTTGTGCTGAAGAAATTTGACTCGACGCCGTTCGCGTCTCTATGAAGTTATTTCCCCTTACTTCCTTGACAACAATGATAAACTCGCTGTGATGCATTGCCGAATCGGACTTGCTTTGTGGGCAGATATGATCAAATAGTTACAAAATGTCAAAAATGTAATTTACCACGACAGATTAGGTCATCCCAATCATACCGCTCTCTTAAGTCATTGATATTTATATGATCAACCTATGAAAGTGAGTCGAATTAACGAAATGGGTGGGGTGGGGTGTTGTGCTGAATAGCGAGTTTAATCTTCTAAGCTTCGATTCTGAAGCAAGTTTGGTATATAATAAAAAGAAAATTTTCTTTTTCTGCGTAAATACCGGATATATTTCATCTTGTGGTACCAAAAACGCCACTCGTTCAAATATCACGTTTTTTTTTTTTATCCCACACGATGAAATATATCCGATATTAACGTAGGAAAAGAAAATATCCTCTATTTATTGAACACATGGATACGTAAGAAAGTTAGAGTATGTGTTTCATTTGAAAAGAAATTGAAATAATAGCAATAATAACCACAATAACATTCATCATCATCATCATCATCATCATCATCTGACAGTCATGATACACCATACCCGTGGCAGAATACAAGGACTGCAGCCGAAAAGGGATATAACTGTGCGAGAAAGAGGGCGATAAAATGAAACAGCTTAAAGGTGTACGTAAAAGTCAACGTAAAGGAGATGCAATATAGTAAACGTCAGCCGGTATTCACAAACATTTGTTACGACTAGGGCTTGAATATGTAACAAAAGAAAGAAAGACTCAAACAAGCTTTTACAATTTCTAAAATACAAATTTAATTTCCTAAAATATAAAATATTTTAAACAAACAAAGTGAAAGAATTAAAAATAACTTACAGTGTAGAAATTCCTTAAATAATCCTAAATTGTTCTATTGAATTTACTAATCCAGAAACTGTCCAAAGGTATTCCGAATGAGGACACTAATGTACTTATGTGCTAACAAGAATCAGTCCTAAATCCAAATGTTATTAATTCCAGGTAAATTCCTGTGAACGTAGAATATCCCAAAAGTTCTAGAAATATTTCTGCTAATTCCGACGGAGTTAAATAATGATCAGATCTTTGAATAATAGTACATAATCCCAAAAGTACTAGTTACAAATAAGAATTCACAAGCTGGCTATCACGAACAATAAACAAATTCCTCTATGACTTTTACGAGCTGAAGTAATTGTAAGAATGCCCCAAACAAGGATTAAATCTAGTTTTATAGAATCCATACTGCGTAGAACAAATAAAAAAAAAAACAATCTGCGATCTAAAACAATTCAATCTACTGCGTTTCAAATAAACAAACTCGCTTATAATTCATACAAGTAAACAAGTACTGAATCATGAGAACCAGGTCATGACTAATACCTTAACATGCGCTATGACTCACACTCTACCCACGTGATCTCCATGTTGTTAAGTTGACCGACATAATTATTGATTTCCTTGGACAGAAGCAATGACTCATGTTGACATTCCGTGTACTTTACAACTAATAGCTTTGGCTACTGAAAGAAAATATAAATTATAATACAAATGTCATCAACCAAATAAAAACTATATTATAATTTAAAAGATGATACATAATTCCGTAACACCTTCCTCCTTAAAAGATAGAAAGTTTTATACAATAAAACTTTCTTGTGGCAAATACTTCAAACATATATGTAATTGATTTCATAAACAAAATAATGAATGATACAGTCATGTATATAAAACAAAATGCAACCTTTAGTACTATGCACGTGAAAGTGCATCAGCAATCAGAATTTCCTTGATGTGCCTGACTTCAATGTTATATGGTTGTAACATCAGACTCTATCGTAACAATCTTTGATTCTTATTCTTCATCTTATTAATGAAAGTGAGAGGGTTGTGATCACTAAAGACAACAATTGGAGAAAGAGCCGCACTAACATACACCTCAACATGTTGCAAGGCCATCATCAAAACCAAACACTCCTTCTCTATCGTGGAATAATTTTGCTGGTGCTTATTCAATTTCCTTGAAGAATAGCACACATGACGATCCACACCATTGCTGTCTTCCTGCGACAATACTGCACCAACCCCAACGTCACTCACATCTACAGACATTTTTAAAGATTGACTAAAATCTGGAGCTGACAGACCTGGTGCACTCTTGAGTATGACCTTTAACTTATCAAAAGCCTCCTGACATTTGTCTGACCAGTGAAACTTGGTCTTCTTACTAAGCAAATTGGTCACGGGTTCAGCTATCATGGAAAAATTGGAACAAAATTTCCGATAATAACCAGCCATACCCAAATATCGCATCAGTTGCTTCTTACTGACAGGGAACTCAGAAATAGCCGTAACCTTAACTTCTATTGGTTTTATTTGCCATGTCCCACAACATATCCTAAAAAGGTAACACAAGTACGGCAAAAGTCACTTTAATTCAAATTGATTGTCAGATTTGCATCGCTGAGCCTTTCGAAAAACTTCCTAATAGTTTCCATGTCACGACGTCATCGATGTAAGCATCACAATTTCTTATTCCAGATGTTATCATATTCATCAAACGTTGGAAAGAACTTGGGGAACCCTTCATCACAAATGGCATGACTTTGTATTGGTAAAGTCCATCTGGAGTCACGAATGCAGAAATTTCTTTTGCTCTTTCTGTAAGTGGAATTTGATAGAATCCCTTCAAAAGGTCAAACTTTGTGACGTATTTGGCATTTACAATCCTGTCAATACAGTCATCAATTCTAGGAATTGGAAATGAATCTGTCTTGGTGACACTATTTACTCTTCTGTAATCAATACACATACGGAAAGTCTTATCTGGTTTCGGCACTAAAATACAAGGTGAACTCCAGTCACTTTTACTTGGTTCGATAAAGTCATTTTCCAGTAAATACTGAATTTCTTTCTTCAGATAGTCTTGTTTCATAGGATTCATCCTATAATTATGTTGTTTTATAGGCGTTGAATTCACTATTTCGACATCATGGAAAATCTTATTTGTTCCTGTGGGAATATCTTGAAATAAATGTTCGTATTCTTTTCGCAGCTGTTTCAGTTCGTTTATCTCAGGCGGCATAAAAATATGATTTATTAATATTCTTTTAAGTCTGGTGAAACCTTTCCAAAGCACCTTGACTTTGAGGGTGGTAGGCAGAGGATCTAAACTGTTGGATTCCTAATTCATGCAAGACCTGCTGGAATATACCAGACATGAAATTAGATCCCTGATCAGATTGAACAGACTTAGGGAGACAAAATAGTGTGAAAAACTTGGCCAAAACTTTTACTATGGTCTTAGCTTTGATATTCCGTAGAGGAATAGCTTCTGGAAATCTTGTGGACGCACACATAATGGTCAACAAGAATTGGTTGCCTAACTTGGTCTTAGGTAAAGGGCCGACACAATCTACCATTATTCTACTAAATGGTTTATCAAATGCAGGAATAGGTAACAGATGAGCTTTGGGTATCTTCTGATTGGGTTTTCCCACCATTTGACAAGTATGACAAGATCTACAAAACTTAGAAATATCACTTTTAAGTTTCGGCCGGTAGAAATGATTTAAGATCTTGTGATAGGTCTTATTAACTCCTAAATGGCCAGACAACGGCGTTTCGTGGGCTAGACTAATTATTTCCTGTCGATACGATCGAGGAACTACAATTTGATAGCTAACTGACCACTCGTCATCACCGGGTACCTCAGGTGGTCTCTATTTCCTCATAAGAACCACATTCTTCAAGAAGTAACAAGTTCCTTCTTGTGTGGCTTCAGTTTCACTAATAGCCCTCTGAAATAAACAGGAGGTCTCGGGATCTTCCTGCTGTAAGACAACTAGTGATTGTCTTTTATCACCCTGATTAGATTTATGAGAATGTGTAGCTAAAAGAGTATCACTGTGATCAATACTTCTTGATTGATCCTAGCTAGGAGCAGAAAAGACCTCATTAAAAGCCTGACGCAAAAAGGTGTCAGCTAAAGGAATAACATCCTGTTCAACAACATCATTCTCAAGAGCACGCTTTGCCATAGCTCTAGTAACTGCACAAGCTGGATATAAACCAGGGATCTATACTTCGATAGGATCAACTCGTTGATCCATACAAGGCTTGTCAGTTACAAGTGGATTAACAACGACCTTATCTCCAGCTAGGTCATTACCTAGTAATAAATGAATGCCCTTTATAGCCAAAGAAGTCACAGCTCCTATTGTCACTGGTCCCGAAACTAAGTCTGATGACAAACTAACACAATGGAGAGGGACATTAACATATCCACATTTTACCCCCTGTATTAGAACACTTTCGCTAGAAGAAGACCTGTCATAAAAGGACAAAGTACTTTCTCTCTCTTTCTCCTGTCTATCCCTTTCTTTCTCCTCTTTTCTTTCCTGCCTTTCCCTATCTTTCTCTCTCTCTCTCCTCTTTTCTTTCTTGCATCTGCATTTGCTCCCACTGCAGCTGAAGCTTTTCTAATTCTACTTCCTTTGCTATCTTTAATTTCCTTTCTAAACTAGATTAAGATTTCTTTTTTAAGCTCGAAACACCCCCTTCAAAAACACCTTTTTGTACCAAATAGTCTATCAAAATATTCCTGATCTCTTGTTTCAAAAGGGAAGCCGTCGCTTCAGTAAGATGATAATGTTTGGCAATTTAAAGTAACTCGTCCTTTCTCAAGGACTCTAATTTCTCCTGAGTGGGACCAGCTATAAAATTCTCTACCTTGGATGTCCTGATGAAAGCGTGTTCGTTTCTCTATTTATTTCTCAACCGGGAAATCAAAATACCAAGGCTAACTAAAATTTCAAGCAATGAAATTCAGACTTCAAAGAAATTCAGACTACAAAAAAAAAAAAATTTCCGAAGTATCTAAATCTCTGAAATATTAAACTTCGAAAATATCTAAATAAATTAAAATCCCAAAAATAGCCAAAAATAACTCGATCCCCGAAAATATTCAAATAAAATTCGAGATCCCGGACGGGCCCCCAATTTTTCTTGTTACGCTAGGGGTTGAATATGTAACAAAAGAAAGAAAAACTCAAACAAGCTTTTACAATTTCTAAAATACAAATTTAATTTCCTAAAATATAAAATATTTTAAACAAACAAAGTGAAAGAATTAAAAATAACTTACAGTGTAGAAATTCCTTAAATAATCCTAAATTGTTCTATTGAATTTACTAATCCAGAAACTGTCCAAAGGTATTCCGAATGAGGACACTAATGTACTTATGTGTAACAAGAATCAGTTCTAAATCCAAATGTTATTAATTCCAGGTAAATTCCTGTGAACGTAGAATATCCCAAAAGTTCTAGAAATATTTCCGCTAATTCCGACGGAGTTAAATAATGATCAGATCTTTGAATAATAGTACATAATCCCAAAGGTACTAGTTAGAAATAAGAATTCACAAGCTGGCTATCACAAACAATAAACAAATTCCTCTATGACTTTTACGAGCTGAAGTAATTGTAAGAATGCCCCAAACAAAGATTAAATCTAGTTTTATAGAATCCATACTGCGTAGAACAAATAAAAAAAACAATCTGCGATCTAAAACAATTCAATCTACTGCGTTTCAAATAAACAAACTCGATTATAATTCATACAAGTAAACAAGTACTGAATCACCTTACCACGCGCTATAACTCACACTCTACCAACTTGATCTCCATGTTGTTAAGTTGACCGACATAATTATTGATTTCCTTGGACAGAAGCAATGACTCATGTTGACATTCCGTGTACTTTACAACAAATAGAGTTGGCTACTGAAAGAAAATATAAATTATAATACAAATGTCATCAACCAAATAAAAACTGTATTATAATTTAAAAGATGATACATAATTCCGTAACACTTTTTTACACGACCTGAAACAATTCTTGGTTGCTCTCGTGTCAATAGTAACGGTCTACGTTTTTTCATATAAGTGGCAACACTTGCTCTCCCATGTGGCCTTTCTAAAAGAGTTATGGATTAAAAAATAATCAATGTTCCCTGGCTTTAACCCTTGACCTTTCTTTGCAATACAATATGGAGTCTTAAGACGCTGTCGATGCTACCGGGTTATGTAGACATCATTTGATATTGTATTGGAGATGATTGCTCATGCCATGATGAAGGGTTTATATATTGTGTCAAGTATGAAGAAGAATCCACTTAATTCAGAATGTTTTATTGTGGAAAATATGGATTTTCTCATTCTAATATAGAGGCGGGGCTGACATTAAGGTATGGTTTTATGACGTAGATTTTGTTGACCCATTTATCGTAATTGTGTCACGTGACTCTCCGCATAAGTACATGGAGGTTACGATGCTAAATTGGGGATTACAGACTTTTTCTTTACTTTAACAATTTACCAAATGCTTAATTTTTGCTCAGGTTTGTCAGCTACAAACGCTCTTCTTATTTCCTAAACAGGAAGCAACAATTCGGGTGCGCTCGGGAGTTATTATTAATAAAGCGACAATTGGTACGCGGCCAGAATTTGTCTCCAGACAGCAGAGTAATTATCCCAAATTCATTGTGGGTGCGTTGTTGAAGACGAAGTGGAATTTATACACTTGATATTTGACTTGAACCTGCTTCAGGCTTTTGAGAACTCATGAAATGTATACCCAATGCGTCGTAACGACGTAAAAATTAAGAAAAGGCGATGAATCCTCTCCCTGTAGGCAATCGGGTGCAAGGACTAAGAATCCTGTCTCTAGAGACGGTCAGGTGCTCCAAAACTCCATAGATGATTCCCCCCCCCCCCCCCGAGAATTGACTGACGAGAGGATTGAGATGGACTTCGCCCAAATGTATAAACAATATCAAACGTAATTTTTTTTAAATACACATGCAAAATGGTTATATATATATATATATATATATATATATATATATATATATATATATATATATATATATATATATATATATATATATATATATATATATATATATATAAAATTTATTTATTTATTTTATGCTAGGCAGTGAATTACTGGATTTTCCGATTGAAATAATTTATATTTCACTGCAGTGAAAAAATATCATATTTTTCCACTGGGGTGAAAAAATATATTTGTTCACTGGCCGTCAATAGACATTCATAACATTATCAGTAAGAAATTTCAAACTTTTTACAAGACGCTTGCATGATGTAAAGGTTAAGATGGCCACCTCGCATCTAGGCGAACCGGGTTGAAGTCCAGCAATATACAAATTTATATTTTTTTTGCATTTTCTTTTTATCTACCTTGAACTGGGAATGAGCATTATGTAACTACTGATATTTTGTGTGCAAATATACACAAAACAGAGCAGAACGTAAGCCGCTGATATTATCGCGCAGGATACAAGAAGAAATCAGCTACTTCAGTATCTTATACAAATTACTAGACAATATGCTTGAGCATAAAATAAAAAGAATATTTGCTTGCTCCGAGTGAATAACGGATATATTTCATCTTGTGGGTGAAAAACTTAAGTATACATATATAATTTTAGTTAAATAAAAAGTTAGAAAAACGAAATTAATGGACCTGTTAGACTTGCGATTGGACAATTTGGATCTGTTAAGAGCTATTTTGCATGCACTTCAATGGATAGCTTTCACAAAGCAATATACATTATCTACACAAATTTGGACATAATTGCAATTGTCTCAGTTGGCACGATATTAAAATACTGCACAATCAAAACTGTAAAAGAACTGAATTCAAACATTGGTTGATAGAAATATGAATTACATTTAGTATAGACTTCCTACTGAACATTAAATGGTGCACCTATTGCGGGAAAGACTACAAAAGGAAGAACTTTAAAAGCACGAGACTATGTGTTAAGGGAACTTTTTTGTTTGTTAACAAACCATGTGCAATAAAATAATCTGTTATGATATCAAACACAGCGATGAGTACGAACGATTTAAGTATTTCTTCGATGGGCATTTTAGACGGTATCCCTATCTTGTAACCGACTAGGCTTGCATCAGAATGCTGATTGAAATGTTCTCGTATCGGGATACGAGATTCCAAATGGTATGAATTACTGCCTGGTTTAATCTGGTTGACTGGTTATGCGTATCAATGTATAAGACAGTACAACTTTATGGAATGGTACAGGGACATGGGGATATTAAAAAAAATATGAGTGTTCCAGAAATGTAATCTTGTATGCATTCTGAATTTAAAAATTGGAACAAAAATATGATTGGCCCAGAACGCTCAATTTGTATACTACTTATCCTATGTAATTTAACAATCGTTACATTCAAAAGAAGGAATGTAATCTTTGCTTGCAAATAAGTTACGTCACAGCACCCATGCTGTGCCACTACTCCGGTGGGCGCAAACGCAAAATTAATAACAGTAGTGATAAAAACTGCTAGTTTTTACAATTAATGAAAATGTTCATTCTATATTACATAATTTTTAAAAGAAAACTTTCATCAATATTATCGTCAGTTAAAGCGCCATTTTTTTACATATGGCAGTAATTATCTCTTTAGTCTACACCGCGGTCTTGTTTTCTGCCGACCACTTGCACATCCTATTGACCAGTTAGATCACCGCATGACGTGGTTATTGATTACTCTTGCTCATTAGAGCTATTCACTAAGGTCTCATAATTGCTTCTATTAGGCATTGATCGCCAAGTGATAAGCCCTGTGTGAAAATGCGTGCATTACCCAATTTTTACCTGCACAAGGTTAAGTTGCACCATGTCATTTACTCTTAGCGCCTCTTTACCACTTTACCTATGACCTACCTATACAGGGGCTTCCATCTGTTGCCTGGCGTTAGTGATTGTACAGTATTATATACTACAGATTATGTGAGAGTAAAAACTGGCAGTGTCCCACAAAGTAGTCTAAAATGTAGGGAATATATAGTAACTTTGAGCTTTAATAACTCCAAAAGGTATTGACTGGATTTAGTCCAAGTTTCAAAGTAATATTATATAATTTCAAAGAAATAAGTCTTTAAAGATTTACATATTTTGCTCGATTGATGAAGTTTTCCTATGCAAATGAGGATGGACGGGGATTAAAGCAAATAATGTAACTGTTAATTAGCCAAATGTTAAATCGGTTATGCTTTAATATCAAAATTTAAAAATAAGAAAGACTGCTTACATGTCTTGTATCATCCATAAATTCAACCTTCAATAAACAATATACAGATGACCACGTGGGAAACCATTGGTGCTCATATATACTACTCTGTTGAATTATGCCCCATTAGCTGTCTCCACGACTCAAATATACAAGTAAAAATAACAGCAGTTAACTGATCTATTTCTTTAATGAACCGTAGAAGGATTGTAATGTTTAATGTACCCATAATAAATTATTACATAGGAAAAACAATTAAGTCAATTTCAATATCCATGCATTACATTCATATTGTTTATTCCCTTCATTATGAATGTTCTTTGACTAAAAGAACATGTTAAAAATATCAAAGAAATGTCTGTCTATATTTTTCCTCCATATGTTATGTTTATTCACTGATTCACAGTAATCGTTATACACCCATCCACTAAAGTTCGTATAGACTTGTGGGCCAACTGGTCTTTCATTTAAAGCACTACATACCTGACAAAATATACATTTATTTCCAGGACCATGGGTCTCTTTCCACTTAAAATAGCTGTTATACAGCGTTTCGTTTTCATTTACTTCTTTAATGTACTTAGCTGCTTCCCTTAAATTTGGAAAGTCGTACACGTTGATATAGGAATGGGGCAAGGCGGTGGCAGGGTCGACATGTTTCCAGTTCACTATGGGTATTTGTTGACGGCTGATGGACAACCAGTATTTTTCTGTCACGTAATCTCTACAAAAGCTGTTCTCAAATGCTAGGTAGAATCTATATTCCGTCATCTTGTCATGGCATTCCTCGTCGTATGGGTTGTCAGTGCGAGATCCACACGCGTTGTTAAAACAAGTACCGTACGTATCAATATCTATATATTTCTGCAATTCCTTCACTACTCTATATCTCCTAGCATAGTCTGCGCAGTTACTAATCCTGACGGCTACTACCTTGCTTTTCTGCCGGTAATAGTTGACACCTTTGTGAAGCTTGTCCACTGTCTGCAATTCGTACACTTCGCCATAAGAATGAACGATAGTAGCATCCCGTCTGTACCACATTGTCCAGTTTATTAATCCATTGAACACAGAAAAATCGCCCCAAAGGTTGCCGAGGGGTTCCATATTCGTCAACACCCACACTTGACTGGGGTCGCGATACTTTGGAAGATCAACCAATTTTCGCGTTCCCACCACCCAGTTTTCTGGCCATGAATCGTATAGGTGGAACATTATCGCATCACTAGAGTCCAACTCTCGCTTATCGCTGACCAGAGCGCACGTGTGGCCACAATTTGGGACACAGTGTCTTTCCTGTTCAGCGAATATATCGGGAGATATGCCGAAGAATTTGGTCCAGATTAGAATCTTTTTTATCTTATTCACTGGGCGTCCGGTTTGAATTGCATGCCATGGATAATACTTAATAAACTGCCCACGGTCTTGCTCTGGGATAGTTGCACGTTCTTCTGACAAAAACATGAGTATAGACACAAGGAGGGCTAGTATTAGTAAAAAGAACACACAAAGGCATAGCCTGGTTCGCCGATGAAGAAAGTGCTTAAAAAGGAATAAACTTAGTGGCCGTTTCATTTCTTCTTAGTTGTGTCAGTTACTGTAATCACTTCCCAGACAGAATTTGATCAATATATTTGCCTTCGTGTCCTACATTTTTGAACAACTCTTGCAAAAACAACCCACGCTAATCTCTAAATCACAAACGCCTGTGTAATTTGACAATCATGAATGGGTTCTAAATACCATTGTAATTAGAAAGCTATTATACGGTAATAATAGGTATGTCCTTCGTGGCTAACAAGGGGACCTTGTTAATGTATAGTCACGCGATCCAGTACTATACGTTCTATTAAATCAAGGACACCGTATCTCATTGTCCTACTTGGAATAAGGGTAAACTAGATCTATACACTCCACACTTCTTTTGTTTCCTGTAAGAACTATGTTACCGACTGCAAAATGTAGTGGCTGCATCCCCACAGAGACAATGATATGTCATTTCTGACACAGACCAATTTAATTGCATTGAAATTTTGATTGATGAAGTTAACCTTGGCCCTGTCCATCTGTTTTATATAAGTGTGCATCGATTAGTAATTGTTTAACCTTTAGGACTTTAGTGGCACATACTACCTGGTGAGGGTATTCTCACAAAGCTGGGTTATTTATTATATATCGTACAGCGGCCAGTTGTCGTTTAACTCCTTCAATCGTGCGCCATGTTTCTTGCGATATAACGCGCTTGTTTCGAGATAATGGCATCTTCAGCTGTGTCACCAGTGTTCTTCAGAAGCGAAAGTATATAATTTTATAGTAAAAGCATACAAAATACAATTCAAAAATATAATTTCATGTATCTTTAAAAAAATCATAATGAAAATATATGTTTTCACTAATGCCTTTTTTTTTTTTTTGTCCGACTTTTTGACCTTGAATTTTCTATTATATGCTACAGACAGCGCCTCCGATCACATGTTGGCTTTATTTACATATTTGAACAGGATAATCCACTTTGGGAATTTCTACAACTGGTTAGCCAGTGTAAATATTTGGTTTTAATCATGTTGGTTTCTTATACAACGTAAGAAAAATTTACACTCGAAATGTATATTCACCACGGACTTTTTCGTTTCAGTATTATTTCATAATAAACATATATTCTATATCAAAAGACACTGAATCTGTTATAATAAATGTGTATCCATTCACCAGTGTCTGTTTTTAAATTTCTCTCTCCCTCTGTCTCTGTATGTTTCTCTGTCTCTCTCTCAGTCTATTGAGTCATGTATCTATATGGTAAAAACAAGCAAGCAGTAATGTAAGTGCACAAACTGCATATAGAATTAACGAAAAAAAAATTATTAATTTTTAATTTTTTTTTTTTTTTTTTTAAATTTCAAAAACATGGAGATGCTATAAACTAATAATATCCATACCTTGGTCTAACTGGCACGTTCCGGTCATATGCCACGTGACTTTTTAGTGAGTGTCACGAACCATGGATGTCTCTTCCGGAAATAGACAAACATACACACGCTCGGAAAAACGGTAATTATGAACTAATGTACATGAATGCCAAAATCTTTTCACGCTGATTAAATTAAGTAGATATAGTTGAACACTTTTTATGGTTTATTTGAATAGATTATCATAATATTATAACGAACGCGTTAAAATTCACGTTAAGTCCACGAAAGGTGGTTACTCGAGGCTACTTAAGAGTTAAATACATAAACTTATTGGCGAAATAATTTTCATATTTTTTTAATTCCCATATTTTCACATGTGAAAAATATATCCTTATATTTCACATGAGAAAATATACGATTTCCCATCATGCCATGCTATGCTTGATTGTGTGTGCTACAGAAATTATACCTGCAGCAACAAAAACGAGCACTTTGCGAGCTAGAGGAAATAAATAGAAACTGCATTACCTATCAGACACGGAAATTAATTTTTGCTGAAGAAATTTGACTCGACGCCGTTCGCGTCTCTATGAAGTTATGTCCCTTACATTCTTGACAACAATGATAAACCCACTGTGATGCATTACTGAATCGGATTTGCTTTGTGGGCAGATATGACCAAATAGTTTACAAAATGTCCAAAATGTAATTTACTACGACAGATTAGGTCATCCAAATCATACCTCTGTCTTAAGTCACTGATATTTATATGATCAACCTATGAAAGTGAGGTGAATTAACGAAACGGGGCTGGGGTGTTGTGCTGAATAGCGAGTTTAATCTTCTAAGCTTCGATTCTGAAGCAAGTTTGGTATATAATAAATAGAAAATTTTCTTTTTCTGCGTAAATACCGGATGTATTTCATCTTGTGGTACCAAAAATGATATATTTTAACTCGTGGCTTCGCCACTCGTTCAAATATCACGTTTTTTGTACCACACGATGAAATATATCCGATATTAACTTTGGAAAAGAAAATATCCTCCGTTTATTGAACACATGGATACGTAATAAAGTTAGAGTATATGTTTCATTTGAAAAGAAATTGCAATAATAGCAATAATAACCACAGTAACTTTCATCATCATTATCATCATCATTATATGACAGTCATGATACACCATACCCGTGGCAGAATTCAAGGACTGCAGCCGAAAGGTATATAACTGTGAAGAAAGAGGGTGATAAAATGAAACAGTGTAAAGGTGTATGTAAAAGGTAATGTAAAGGAAGCGCAATGTAGTAAACGTCAGCCGGTATTCACAAACATTACAGTTGTAAAATGGAAAATCCAATGATAAAGGGTCTCAGCTCTGTTACACGTTGATAACATGAAAATAAAAATAAAAAATAACATGGAACCTTGCCGTTACCTTCTTGTAACTTTGGCCACTTTAGGCACGTGTCTGAATGTGATATGCCGCAAATGATTTGGTGATGTGGTAAATATCGACAAAGTTTCATCAAAGGATCTTTCACAGTTAACAGTACTTACGTGAAAACGCCTCATAAACCCTATTTAACCAAGTATTTACCCTGAATGTTTGAAGTCTCTACCTCGTTGATGTATAAAATACATAGTCTACTGTTAATTTTAGGCCTGAATAAGATTCAATATAAATATCTTCAGTAGTTATTGTCAAAATGCAGGCAGGGCAATTATCATTGAGCTATATCTAATACTGCTCTGCCCTACACCTTTGACCAACGCATGCTAGTATGGTATATGACAGAACATGAGAGAAGCATGAAAGTTCCGGTAAAGTTTAATCAAAATAATTATTAACGTTCGAAGTTAAAAAGTATTAGTCAGCAAGCAAAAGAGGTACAGGGCAGTCATAAAAATGGCTCACAAATGAGACTAATTTCTTTGAGGAAAAGTGGTTCTGTGATCTTTTTCCCCCTAAAATACATGCTTTCTTGAGAGTTACATGTTGTAGATGTATTGCTTTATTATTTTTTTCCCGCAGACACTTCTACAAAACTGTACAAAAGAATGACCATCCCAAGACCTTTTAACAAGTTTGAAAATTACTTAATGAGTGATTCTTGAGTTTTTAGAGGATCAGTAACCCTTACAAAGCTTATGACGATACATGTCTTTCCAGGTGCATATTCATTGACCCAGCTGCCAAATATTGAGTTCAATACAGTAATTATTCCAAACACATTGTGGGTCGTTTGTTTAAGACCAAAGTGGATCTAATACACTTTATATTTAGCATTAACCTGCTTAATGGTTTCGAGAACTCGTGAAATGTAAACCCAATGTGTTGTAGCGATGTAACAATTAATTAACATTTGATTGACATGTAATTAAGCCATTATAGCAAAATATGGTTGATAGTTATTGAGATAGAAAAGTACGCTTGTTAAAATTGTGGACTCGAATACTGATAAATAGAGAGTTTGATTTTTTAGAACTTATTCTATGATTAAAAGCTATGCTGATAACACATCGTCGGAAGCCAGTGGCGATAATCTGCTACGCTCCTTTATCACCCGTGGCTGGTTTGAGATCAATACTGGCCGGAGACCAATTGTGGCCACTTTTTTCCAGGTTTGTTTAAAAATCATTCATTAACCTCATGAACTTGCTCAGTGGTGATACATTACATAAAAGTAGGGCCTTTAGCAATATTTTTCATTATATTAAATGCAAAATTAAAAACATGACTTGTTTCGTAGGGAGTATTAATTAAACCGGTGTTTGTGATGAATTTTGCGGTAGATTCAGTACCAATTGTCGCCACCTTGAACGATTGATTATCTACTCACAACTATGACTAGTAGATTGTATTCGTGCTTGACATTATTGAACATCTAACATTTTCTGATTATTGTAGCCTAAATTTATGTTGCTTTAGAATTCAGATTCATGTCTATATAGGTGTTAGGACATATGATGTAATTGGATTTAATTTTACATATTCACCTGGTTTGCAGAGCGTGATGTTAGAGTATGATATTTGGGTGATACGGCATTACATTATGAGGTTGCATCATCATCAATTTCAATGTAGTTTTGATAAATATCTCAAAATAGTTGATATGGGACATTTAAGGAGTCGAAGATCTTTCAGTACCTTCAAAACAGCAAAAATTAAGGTATGTAATACAGTTATTTGTACAAAAGGTACCTGTTTTGTCAGTCTGGGTCAGTGGATATTATTGCAAAAACAAAACTTGATATGCAAATCATCCAAGTAAAGGAGAAACTAATTTAATGGTACAACTCGAATTATAAGAATATTTGCCAAAAAATATTCAAAATGTTACTTGGTGAAATATAATTTCAATTTTAATTGGAAAAAAAGGTAAAAGCATCACAACTTTTAAATAAAAGTTTATGAGAAATTTCCAGTTATGTAGTATCAGACAATAATAATTACTCATTTATGTTTCTGAGATGCAATATATATATATATAAAATAAGTTACTAAAATTATTAAAATGAACAGTGTTCTAAAAGTAAATCCATTAATATAATAACAACAAAATCATTGATACTAGATATATATTTTTTTAAAAAGTATTGCGTGGATTAAATTATTGTCACTGATATAACTCTTCTTCATTATTCAAGCAGATGCTACAGAGAAAATCTGTGGCATCTTTGCAGTGGGTACCATCATCAGCATCATACATTCCGACACATGACTGGTGGTACCACTCGGGACATTTGCCACTTTTAACACACAGTGTTTGTTTTGTCTTGTCTTGATTGTTGTCATCATCAGACTTCTCCACAAGTGGATCAGCAGATTTGCATTCACCACATATATCACAGGAATAGCTCGATTTTCTTTTCTTTCCTTCTGAATATTTTCTGGATTTCTTTTCCTGTTTGTTCGGTGTATCTAGGTCTTTCTGTGCTTTCTTCTCTAATCTATCCTTTATGCATCCTTCTCTTAGTTTTTGCGTTTTCTTCTCCTCTGTTGCCTTTTCATCTAACTTATTGTAAAAATCATCACATGTTAGAACTCTAGATTCTAACACCACTGGTATATCAACCAATGTTTTTGAAAAATAAAATTCTTTTAAGGAATAATTATGCTGTATATTATTTTGTTTGTTCTTTTTATGGATTAAGTACATACATCTCATGAAATCTCGGTAAGTGATTACCATTTTGGGACAAGTGAAAAGTAAGGTGAGGCAAGTGAAAAGAAAGGTGGGACAAGTGGATTTTCTGAAACCACTTGTCCTGGACAAGTGGATGAAAAAAAAATTTGCTCAGCCCTGACCAGTTTTGGTCTTGTAAGTTGAGGTTTAATTGGTTCTGCTGGAAAGGTGCTCGATAGGTGAGGTGGTATCAGGCGTTTTGTTATTAAAGGATTTCCTCCAAGGTAACTTCCGCAGATAGAACATACTGTTTTTGATACCTGTTTCTCTTCTTCAGGTAATGAGTTTGCTGATGTGGATGGAACAGCTGCTTGAATGGGTTGATCATTCACCATTTTAAAATGGCTTAGAACAGGCTGGATCTTGTCAAATGCATCAGGATTCCATGGATGAATACCAGTTTTTCTGAAGGCTTCCTTGATCTGAGAAGGGGACAACTGATCAGTTGCATAGGAGAGCACTGTGTGAAACTTGGCTTTGTTTAATACTTGATGTTTGTTGATGTAACCAAGGTTGACTGCAATTTAAGGGAATTGCGCTTCAAGTGGGCCCATGATATGGACATCCAGTGGTTGTAGAATGTGGGTTCTGTGTGGTGGCAGCCCTAACAATTCAATGTGGTTTTCTCCTGCAGGCTTAATTACATATAAGCTTGTGTTGCTGTCATGATCAGTAGGACTGGTCGAACTGAGCCACAATAATGCAAGAAAATTTCTTTAAACCACTGAATGAAGAGTCTACCATCCATGTACCCCATTCACTGAATATCCAAACGAGGAACCAGGAACTCCCTCATTGTATGCCATATGTGGTAGACACCTTTCAAAATCACAAGGGAAGAAAGAACTCTTCCACTGGTGGATATGCATTTTTTTCTATACTGTTTTTGACAATATTGATCAGAAACAAAGTTTTTATTATTTTAAAAATGCACAAGTGTTGGCGTTTTTCTTGTATTGCCGTAAGTATCAGTAAAACAAATGTTACCATTTATCTCTCTCTGCATTTCTCTCTCTCTCTCTCTCTCTCTCTCTCTCTCTCTCTCTCTCAATTAAATTCTTATAACAATTATATTAAGGCATACAAATCTATTGGATTTATGATGTCTGTTTAACCTGGAGTAAAACCATATAAAATAATGTGATGAGAAAACCTCTCCAAGATGTGTAATTACTGTGTACAAAAAAGGATCAATTTGTCAGCTCTAATTGCATTTGAATTCTATACCTCCTTTCATTGCCATTTCCTATACACACATGCATTTGTGATCAACATAAATGTAAACAAAATATGTACGCTTTTTCAATAAAAATGTTTGTCAACATTTGTTAATGGAACTCTTAAAATATGTAATAAATCCTTTTTTATATGACCTGAAACAATTCTTGTTGCTCTCGTGTTAATAGTAACTGTCTACGCTTCTTCATATAAGGGGCAACACTTGCTCTTCCATATGGCCTTTCTAAAAGAGTTATGGATTAAAAAATAATCAATGTTCCCTGGCTTTAACCCTTGACCTTTCTTTGCAATACAATGTGGAGTCAAGCGACGTTGTCGATGCTACTGGGTCATGTAGACATCATTTGATACCATATTGGAGATGATTGCTCATGCCATGATGAAGGGATTATATATTGTGTCAAGTGTTAAGAAGAATCCACTTAATTCAGAATGCCTTATTGTGGAAAATATGGAATTTCTCATTCACGGCGTCAATTACAGAGGCGGGGCTGACATTAAGGCATGGTTTTATGACGTAGATTTTGTTGACCCATTTATGGTGATTGTGTCACGTGACTCCCCACGTAAGTACATGCAAGTGTACAATGCTAAATTGGGGATTATATACTTTTTCTTTACTTTAACAAGTTACCTAATGCTTATTTTTTGCTCATGCTTGTCAGCTACAAATGCTCTTCTTATTTCCTAAACAGGAAACAAAAATTCGTGTGCGCTTGAGAGTTATTAATAATATGGTGACAATGGTAGGCGGCGAGAATTGGTCTCCAACCAGTAGAGTAATTATCCCAAATTCATGGTGGGTGCTTTGTTGAAGACCGAAGTGGATCTAATACACTTGATATTTGACTTGAACTAGCTTAAAGGTTTTGAGAACTCATGGAATGTAAACCCAATGCGTTGTAACGACGTAAAAATTAATTTACATTTGATTGAGATATAATTATGCCATAGTAGCAAAATATGGGTTAATAGGTTTGCGATATAAAAAAAAGTACGCTTGTTAAAATTGTGCACTCGAATGCTGGTAAATACAGATAGTTTGATTTTTTTCGAACTTATTCTATGATTAAAAGCAATGCTGATAACACATCGCCGCAAGCCACTGGCGATAATCCGCTACGGTCCTTTATCACCCGTGGCCGGCTGTGCGGAGATTTCCTCATTTCTTATGAATATGCATAAACCTGCTTAATCAATCAATGCGAGCGGGAGTAAAGTTTTCTCGCCATTGTTACCCAACATGACCTTTCACGCTGTTTGAATGAGCCAATCAAAGTTTCTCTCCAAACACAGTCACTTATCGATCGATAAAATGGGCACTTTCATAGATGTGTATAAGATTGTTGCATTGTGTTGTTGATGACGTATTTTTGTTTATGCTTACTCGTGAAAAACGAGAAAATCTCAGCAAAGGCAGCTACGGGTGATAAAGGAGCGTAGCGGATTATTGCCCGTGGCTTGCGACGATGCTGATGATGTATAAACTGAGCATTTCAAGTTAAATCTCTCTTAAATGATTTAGTATTTTCTTACGTATGGAACAATAAATTTTATATTGTGATTCAAGTCAATAAAATGAGATATATATAATCGGAAAATGGATATCCTCTGTAAGGTCATCAAACAACCCAGTGTATTTTCCCCGTATGAAGAATATTTATCATTTGAAAAGTACATGGACGTGACAAATGAAGCTCGTTTTAAAATTGTACTAACTAGATTCAGAGCAGTTTCACATAACTTGAATATAGAATGTCGTTACAGTGGAGTACTAAGGAACGAGTGGCTATGTAATAGGTGTGTAATATAAGAACTGTCAAAAATGAATATACATTTTTGCTTGATTGTCCATTTTATAGGAAACTGATCAGAAAATATTTAGCATGATGTTATTGTTCATGGCCGAATATAGACAAATTTATGGCCATGATGTCTGCAAATTTCCAAAAGAACCTTAAGCACATTGTCAACATATTTATACTTTGAGCAACAGAAATGGTAAGAAAATAAGTAATTTTGTATCTGTAAATAATGGTTAAATTCCATTCTAAGAATAATAGAATAAATGATAAGTTGGTCTTAAATATTTATGTAAATTTAATGCTAATTTTTCAAAATATTTTCATTAAATATCATGTATATTATATTTAATACTCAATATAATTATGCTACTTATCCACTTCTGAATGACATATGTTTGCATCCTCACGTCAGTAGCTATTACTTGCTTTTACAATTTAATGCTAAATAAAGTTCATGCTCTGTTCGGTTCTGTACAATATTCGATACTTACATCAGAACGCCCAAATGTACGAGGCTTGATCAAAAAGTTATATAACAAACGCTTTAAAGAAAAAGTTACTTAACTATTTACAATAATTTTAGTCGTCCCTCTCAAAAGTAACTTAGTTTTGATTTAATGTACTTCTCAAATCTTGTGACCCATGTCCTGAACACGTGCAGCAGTCCGTCGCGTAACAGGATTCGTAACGACACGGTGATTGCATCCCTTAGTTCTTCTCTGCATTCCTAATTCCTTGGTCAGAATTTCCTCTGCACTTCCGTACGAAACATCAAAATTGTCTGCAACCTCTCAGCAATTAATACGTCTTTCTTCATTCACATATACTTCCACAGAATCGAGTATTTCTTTCGAAAGAGATGTCCCTCTGCGAACCTTTCCTTATATCATCTTTAACGGTCTCCCTACCATTACTAAAACGTTTCATCCATCTACTGATTCCAGAGTTAGCAAGTGCTTTAAGTCCATAAACATCATCCAAGTCAGCTTTTATCAGCGCAAAGGATTTTCGTAATTTTGCATAAAATGTTATAATCACTCTCTGTTTGGAAACGGACTCATCTGCCATTTTGCCACAGCGTCTACATATGTGACGTAGAAAAAGTAGACATCACTACGCATGTGACGTCATGAACTTAAAAATTACACCACCTTCCATATTGTGACGCTTTCAGTTATAGACGGGCGAAGTTTTGGTACTTTGGGTTGCTTTGTTTAGAAGATACTGTATTAGTTCTAGAACTTTTTTTATAAATTAAATGGTTCATAAATTTCAAGGAAAAAGTTGGGACTGTTGCGGTGGTGGGGGTGGGGGGAGGAGGAAATTGTCACTATAATATAAAAATAATCCTAGAGCGACTTTTCTCTTGAGGAATAAACACTTAAAAGTAATTTTTCCGCAGGGGAAAAATTACTTCAGAGTAGAATTTCAGGGGCGGATGAGTCTACTTGCAGGCCATTTTTCGAGGGGGGGGGGGGGGGGGGCACAGGGTAAAATCTACCATTCCAGACTGGAACACTTGTTTTACTATTGTTACTGCTGTGTGCCGTTATTGTTTTCGAAAGAATTAAAAGAAGATGGTTTCAATAACTTGGTATGAATGAAGTTTTCCTGTTGTTCTCATTCTTTGACCAGAACACACCAGGTGGCATATGGGAGTACATCGACAGCTTATTTGAATAAAATGTGACATTATAAAAGACATATTGAAGTAAATGTTGAAATGGTATTCATGGTGCGAATACAAGCAATACAAGTAATAGTTTATATAAATGGCTACGATATAAATGTGAAAAAGGCAAACAACATTCCTTGTAGATAATGAGGTTTAAGACAGAATAAAGTTTGCGGTAGCGCAGTAAGCAGTGTATGTTACGTATGCTGCCATCTGACCTTTGGAATCAGGTCACAATTAATACTTCCGGTTCAGTACCCACGAATGTAGTCCGAGTATTTTTAGAGCATTTTTTTCTCTCTCATTTTGGTGGTGATGTATACATTAGATTTAGGCATTCTTAGTATTGATTTAAAGGAAATTGTTTAGAATATGAGCATTATGGTGTGCTTGTCTGTGTGTATTTTGGCGACAGAGCACAGTAGGTAATGAGGCATTGGTGCTGATCCGGAAGTGAAATCTGTGACCCATCGCACGTTGCTTTGTTTACAGTCCAGCCTCGCAGAAGAATGCCGGTTAACCTATGACAAGAACTTTACCGTGAGTTCATCTTTGATGATACTTTACATCAACATATGATTTATTAGGATTTGGACACAGTGGACAGTTCAGTACTGACAAACAAATGTAGAGATTATATCGGAAAACTAATTGTGGTCTGAGGATATTTAGAGGGTTTATCAAGCCCCTTGCCTCTTTGCAAAACTAAATTTTCAATGATTGGGGCGACCCTTCAAACACTGCAATGTTATCTGACGGCTTGTTGGATACTATAATGTCATACACATTTTTTTATTTTTTTTTTTTTTTTTTTTTTCTCAAATGAGGCAAAATCCGAGTTTCCTCTGACCTTTCCCAGCCCGTTGAGATATTTGGATAGTTCTGTTGGAGTGTGACGTCAGAGTGTATTTCTTGTCGAAAACATTGAATTTGCTGCAACTACTTATTTTCGTCTCTGTAATTAAAAAGCCGATGCAATAGCCAGATTTAGTGCTTGCAAACTGGACACGATACTACATCATTTCTAACATTGCATGGTTACATGATCCAAATATCGCCGCGGCGCCTATATTTTTCTTGACGTCAGAGGTTAAAGGATCACGTGATACAGGCAACCTATGTAGGGAAAAGGTCGATTGCAATCGAATATTGATGCCGCGAGATTTGGCGATCATGTGACTAAGCAATGCTCTATAGAAAAGTTGATTGTTCGTAAATACTGGATAATCGACTGATCTGTCGGCTTATTAAACAAAATGTTAAAAATGCTATGTCTGAGAAGGTAAATATTCTTCTTATCAATAGCAGGCAGACAGGGTTCGATACAATGCCGCTTAATTTTCATAGTACGTCTTTTTTTGAAGAAAATGACTAAGAAAGCGATTCTGGCAAGATTTTGACTCAGATCAGTGCTAAACGTAAACAAAGGCGAAACTTTTCAATGATAAGTAAAATAGGTGTCAGAGGTAGTCAACCGTACTTAATGGAATATACGCATAATATAATAAAATTTTGCAAAACAAACAGAAAGTATTATTGGTACTTACGTTGACTAATATGTATATTGTGCACAGTTCCCCCAGTGACACCACAAGCATGCATGTGAGTATCGGGCTGTTTACAAATAGTCGCTCGGCTGTTTTCGTAGAGGTCGCATTTTTGTGGTACCGTAATTAAATACTCATATCTCCTGATCCAGTGAATGACTGTGCGTCATGTCTCCGCGGTGCACGTGAAATGTCTAACAAGTTAAGATTCCCGATTGTAGTATATTGTAATTCAGGTCTACCTTTAAACATGAAATTTGCCAAAACTACCCGATACCGCCATGTGTAGGACATGGTGGTATCGCGTGGTTTTGGAAAATTTCATGTTTTCGACAGGGAATACGCTCTGACGCCCCAGTGCCCCCAACCAGTAGAAGGGTACTCTCTCCAACTGCTGGAAGGGGACTTTCCTCCAGCGTCCTTCCCGGTGCGTCTTCGGCACATTTTGTCTCCTTTGCGTACAAATCCTGCATCTCAGTCTGCAAACCGCATTATGTCTCCATAATGTTGCAAGTATGGAGAGAGTTGTTGGTACTGGTATGACCTTTTATTTTGCATGTGAAAAGTAAAAGGTTGTTCTCGATCACTTTTGATTATTTTCAGACATTTTTTCGCGTAACTAGCGATGTCAGAAAATGATACATAGTGGCAGAGAACAATTTGATGGTAAGATCGTTCGGGTTGAGAAATCCTATGTTCTTATAGGCACAATACCATTGTTAGAAATTCATGCGGGAGATGTTTAGGGCCTTCTCTGATTGAATCAACTGCCATTCTATTTGGGTCTTTCTTTTTTTTTTTCATCCTAACGACACGCTCTGCATACGAGACTGCACAACAATGTTTCATATAAGTAGCCGATCGCATGTCTGACATCTGGGTCACTAAATACAGCGTGACACTGAAGTGTTCTATACACAGCTCTTTTGGTTTTGGTTTGGTTTTATGCGTTTAACGCCATTTTTCAGCACATGATTGGCTATACATGGTGGCCAGAATATCTGGTGGAGGAAGAAACCGGGAAAAATCCCGGGAAGAACCACCGGCCCACGGGAAGCTACTGGCAAGCTTTCTCACATAACCACATTGGCCGAGCCCAAGACTCGAACCCACGCGGACAGAGGTGAGATGGCACTGATCGGTAAAGGCGAGCGCCTTAGACCACTTGGCCACTCGGGGCCCCCACAGCTCTATTGTACAACGCTATTGCCCGGAATTGAAATCCAGGATAACATAACAGTAGCACTCACCATTGCATACTGTCAGTCCGTCAACATATTCGTTTCCGCTACCTTTTTTTTTTTTTATCTAAGCATTCTTCGTAGTAGAAATGTAATGCGAAGTACATTCATCCGTACAAACTGAAGATCAGGTCACTGTAAGGTTTGCAAGGAGACCATGTTAAACTTTTCTTTGATTAGAGTCCTCCTCGACTTTAAAACCCTTCCAACAAATCAGTGTAAATTTTAAAAAAATTATTTAAAAATGATCCACACACACACACAAGAAAAAAAAGCACAAACAAAGAAACAAAACAAGGTATTCGGAAGAGAAAAATGCACAAATGTGGATAAATTCAACTCCGACTACAAAAGGTGACACTGTAAACTTTGTAAAAAAAATAAATAAACAAAAATTAATAATAAAGATCAAATGATTACAAAACAGAAGAGACTTTGATTGGAACAAATACTATCCTTTGGCACAACAGAGATTCACATATCCACTAATTTTATTTGGTGATAGAAACCTGAACCGGACACACCCTCACCCCTCTCACCCCCCCCCCCAAAAAAAAAAAAAAAAAAAAAAAACAATATTGGATATGACTTGTTTGTTTGTCACACGTCTGTTTTGGAAAAACATCTGCCCACTGATGCTACAATTATTTTTTATAAAAATGACGGCCTGATGTGTGAGCCATTTTCGTGTCTGCTCTATAACCTTTTCCCCTTATGAGATTATTTGTTGAAACTTTATTGAGTATACATCTTCATTATCAGACGGTTGTGTTGGCTAAAACATCTAGGTCCTGCGTGCAAGACAAGGAAACAGCAAAGTTAAACATTATTTGCAGGCCATTTTGTAAACTAAATGTATTATGTATCAGCTCTGATAATTCCGGCGCCATGAAATATTTTAACGAAGATGTTTCCCAAGAGTATATCGTAACTAGACGGTGTGAAGCGTTCCACATTTACATGCTTGCATATAAAGTCAAGGTCACAGCAAGGACGAATATATAATTGGAAACATATTTGTCCTCCTCGTTACTGTAAATTATTTAAGTTATTTTGATAAAAGTTCTTCTGGATAAACATAGTCCAGACACACTTTGTGTTGTCCCCAGTGAACATTTCTTGTTTTAAGGTGAATGTCACATATAAATGCCCTAAGGTGATGATCACTGATTGATCATTAATCAATTATATTTTTGCATACGATTTCCTTGTACTCTATATCAAAGATATAAACTACCTGGTAGTTATTATTTCATTCTTTTGCATTCATGTATGTGGGAGCCGTATCTCAATTCATAGAGCGTCGGATTAGTAATCCAAGGGTCGCTGTTTCGATACTCGCCCAGGCCAGACAGGGTTTGCCGCCTCTATATTTCCTTGGGAAAATCACTTAACTCCCATTTCCTCGGCTAAGCCAGTAATGTGTTAAAAGTGTCCTTAAACTAACAGCAACAAAAATCCAAAATGTGAGTATCCCAACCACCACTTATTTACTGAATGAGAGACAACTTCACACCGGTCCTCAAACTGATTGATACAGACGTCTGAGATCTAAGATTACATTGAAATGCTTCCACAACAAGCGTTTGAGGTGTGGAACACCACGACATATATATTTATCAATTTCTGTTCAACAATTGCAGTATTGATTTTTGGAGGAACTTTGTATAGACGACTAAAATGGAATGAAAGGATAGCTATGGCTATCGCAATGTGGCACCGGGGAACCTGGGGATATATGCTAAGTATTGGAACCTTCATACTTACACTGACTATCTTTGCAATTTTACCCCTATTTTTGTTAGAACTTCGTGAAACCTTCCCAGTCCAAGACCAAGGACAGTTTGTGCAATGTTATTCAAGTGTCAAGTTTATATCATAATGTATGAACAACAAATATCAATTAAATGGACTAAAGCAGTACAATCGTTAATTAACACATACAAAATATATACATTTTGATCACATTCTGATTTGCATAACATTGTGTTTACATACAGGACTATTTTGTGCAAGGTTTTGTTATATGCTTGTTTAGAGAGTTTGTTTAAAAACAACTCACTTGAATATATGTCAAACTTTATCAGTAATGAGCTTGGCATTGACAATGGCATTGGCAATTCAGGAAGTTTTAGGGTTTATATTTAAGGTCTTACTAAATAAAAGGGTATCCCTTAAAAGTCCTTTATTTGATTGGGCATTCTCTAAATAGTCTCAGTGTTCCATTATTTATAGATTATTACTATTTGTTAAAGGGAAACGTTCAAGTTCATTTTAATTCAGGTTGTAAATCTTTGTACGGATTTTCTCACATGCCTCATTCCAAAAAATGTGTCAGTGTTATGTTTATTTAGTTTAAGATTTATTTTCCCCAGATTTCACAGTTGTATCGTATACTAGAATTGACAACAGTATCAAACATCTTATTAAAGATTGTTGGAATTACTTGGTTGCCTACAAAAACCACAGTATGTTTTTGAAAGTAGAGTGTATATTCGAGCGCGAGCACACTTGTAAATTTTAAACTATTGTCATCTCATGTAGTGGTACAAGAACACCCCGAGCCTGCATGTATATTTAAAACAATTATCACCATCTTGTTTAGTGGTACGAAAATACACCTAGCCCTCTTGTAAATTCCAAAACTAGTATCATTTCGTGTAGGGGCATGAAGATATTGCTTCACAACAGCTTTTGCAGCTAAAGTGGAACGAGAACACGGTCTAACCCATTTGTATATTTATAAATTATATCACCATCCCGTGTAGGTTAACGAGGATGATGCTTCGCAACAACTTTTGTACCAAAAGTGCAACGAAAACACTCAAAGCTCACGTGTAAGTTGTATTACAGTATGATTTTTTTTTTTGCAAATGTTGGAAAAGGAAAACATCGATTATTTCTCAGCTTGCTCAGTCAAAAAGGCACATGTAGGAGAAAGGTTTAAAAGAACTCTGAAGACGAAAATGGGAAAGTATTTAAGACAAAATGAAACCAGCAATGGAGCATGAAGAAGTTAAAACACGCACATCACGCAAATTTGTGTTTTTGTTCACAAAGCCAGATGAAAAAAAGAAAATACATCCAGAAACATCACAGTTAAACAACAAAATGGTAGACATGAACAACGTGATAAGGAGACTATAAGGCAGACAATGCTCTTGCAGGTAAATAAATGAGATCACAGAATAAATAAAGACATATAATATTCAAGAAGTTGAAGCTGATTCTCGCTAAAAATGTGTTTACAAGTCTAAGAAACAAATACAATGTAAAAGACAACAAGCTGATTTAAGGGATTTTGAATATGGTAAAGTGTTAATGAAAATTAAATATATGTTGATGCAATCACAAAAAGAGTTAAACTTCTTTCAAATTTCACTCAAGGAAGATATGGCAGTGATTCACACAATTACAGTATAAACTATGCACTTTTGCAGACAAAAATATTTACATTGAACAACGCATGTTTAGAACCTCTATTCACAAAGAATTATCACAAAATTAACCAAAATCAGTTGAAGTGGGAAGCAGGTTTTTACACTATATCGATGAAGTAAAAACGAGTCCGCTTTTTAACAGTGTGCATATATACAGATTTGGAAGATTCGATTTTCGTAAAAGATTTTCTTTTCTGTTTTATAGTAACTGAAATAAAACTACACAAATAAATTGTACAATCAGTATTTGCAAAATGTTACAAATACAACACAGAAAAACTGATACAGGAAATGGAAAAACCAAATACAAAATACCAGAGATGCACAGATTGCGTAAATGAAACAAAATTAAACTTATACTAAAAAAGGAAATACACAGATTATACAGAAAAATCGACAGAGAATAACATATAAATGTGGACAAATAGTACATAGAGGGTCAGGGTATTTACGTAAGAAAGCCAAGTTTATATACAAAGCATACGTACACATTGTTCAAGGTGTTAATTGTTTAGTTAGCAAAAGCTAAAGCGTTATGGTAGATAAATGGACTTCATATATATATATATATATATATATATATATATATATATATATATATATATATATATATATATATATATATATATATATATATATATATATAACTATTACAAAACCTCATCCTTGTCCTGCAATTCAGTTAAATGCATTAAACTTGTTAACTAACCTTAACATAGTTAACACAGTATATGCATTTAGCGAGATACAAATGGACTATACTGAAACTCAATTTTTCACATACAAACCATTAAACATTTTAATAGCGACACTTTTAAAATTGTCAATGATGACTCTGAAAATATACAGATCACAATGTGACATGAGTTTTGGGCAGAATCAATTAAATTGGGCAGTGTGGATGTTGCATGTACTTGTGGGATTTCGTTAAGGCATTTGATAGATAAAATTTTCCAGCAGTAGTCATACCAGTATAAGAATTTCATGTTTATCTCTAGCGGGAAAAACTGCTTTATGAATGTAAAATACATTTACCCAATAAGGATGCATTCTAATAAAATTACAATAGTATTGCAATTAAACAATTTAATTTTATCTGCAACAAATTAAAAATTCCACAACAGCATGACTGGAGGTATCTCAAAGGAAAAACAAATACTTGATCGATAATGGACCGGAAGCACATAAAGCTGTGTACTACGTTTTTGGGGAGCCTACATGTGCTGTTGTGTTGGCTGCTTACAGACGTCATTACATCTTCCAAGCTAATACTGGAGACCATTGTCAGCTGATGAAATGAATTATATTGAAGGAAAAGATGAGCCAACAGATTGAACATACTTCCTTCTGCAAGATAGAATTGGATTGACTGATGAGGGAATATCTAGACTGTATTTAAAGAATGATAATATGTGATCTGTACTTTTTATGCTCCGGTTGAAAACAGAAAATCTATTACAGTCTGTTTGGATAGTATCAGATACTGTTAGAAAGCTAATGGAGCTACCCGTTTTAAGACACCACGATTACGACACAGATGAAAACATTGTGGTAATATTTCAACCATATATACGTTGAACAGTAACGAAGACAGGATAAGCAAAGCGATCAGTGACCGTGAAATCACAAATGAGGAGTTTATTTTAATAATCAACGAGTACAACGGATACAAAGAGATAAAACAAACGCAGTTCGGGAAAAATGAATACAGAAACAAAAAGATATAAAGAAATGAAAAAATGAAGAGAAAGAGATTTGGAGAAACGTACCGACAATGATACAAGTTGCAAAGAAAAACTCTAAACGTAGGATGTCTATGTTGTAAAATAGCTATATTTTTATTCAAATGTTTTCTATAAGCGAATGTACACATACTACAGAGTGTCCTTGTCTAAAGTCAACCTGTATCACTATATAAATAAATGATGAAGCCTTTGCGAAGCAAGATAGCTATATACTAATAGACGGTTTCCCTGAGATTCAATTGATAACCGGAGTGGCAAACTATCAAAAAAATAGATTTTGTTCGGTATAGTAATATTTGTGATGGACTCACAAACAATATCTTTTACTTCATCAGTGATAAGAATGACACAAGGAATGTCTGAATCTTTATGGGTTTTACAACCTTGAAATGTACATGAAAAAGTCATAGACTGGACGACTACAAATGGTAGCAACAAAGGAAGTACTGATACTGAATGTCTAAAACACAATTCAAAAGTTAAAATAACTCCTAGCAACTCTTACACAGTGTACATTACCAACTAGAATGCAAAATTCCTAGGATTCAATAGACAGAGAACTATGCAGGTGTCAACTGAATAGTATGCAGTTTGCGGGTTTCTGAAGCCAACAAATTTGTATATTTTCATGGATTAGATCAATAATACAAAGAAACTTTAAAAATGATTACTACTCATATTTTATAGAATATTTGCCTGCTCAATTTTTTCCTTTTTTTAAGGCGACTTTATTTCACACAATTTTATTGGTCGTAGCAATCAGTTACAGAAGGGAACCATTAATAGGTTGAATATCAGCATAATGCGATATCATTAAGTTATGCTATGAACAAGGTTCGCCGTTTGGTTAACGTTTACATATTGAGATAAAATACGGAGGTAAAAGATGTCGCACTAAGTCAACAATTAATAGTGACTCAAACCGCAACAATAACCATATTACCAATCCTAAAGATTCAACACAAAAAAAAAATATATATATATATGCAGCGAATAGAAAGTATGCAAAATTACGAGTTAATACTCAAATACGTAAGATTTTGTAGGAGAACATTTAAAAAGATATTAAATCGTAAAGAAAAAATGTCGACAATAAATTAATAACTATTGAACAGTGTGCTAATGAAAGAGCTAACAAAATCTCCAAATTACAAAGACAGATTGATAACAGAAAAAAAAAGATTTTAGATGCACATGAATTGTTTAGAAAGAGATTCAATACCTTATCTATATTTTTACAAGCTCTATAATCGGTAAATGAAATAGCAGATGTTCTTCGAAAGAGATACCTCGCTAAAGTCAATAAAATACCTTACATCTGACAATATTTCCAATCGAAGAAAGGATAAACAGGGAAATAGATTCCTTAAAAGTGACATGTTGAAAATAATTAAAAGTCACTGGAAGACTATTATACTCTAAAATCTCAACTGGAACAATTACATAGATATTTGAATAAGAAAATCCAATAAAACCATCAAGAGATTAAAAGCCGATGCATGATTTTAACACAAAAATTGAAAACAAGATGACATCTAACACTAATGCACTGTCAGGTCTGTAGAAGAGAAATGATCTGACAGAAATAGCCAAAAAGATTGAGGATGTTAACAACAAAACAAAATTTCTTTTTAGCGAATACGTTGATTGTTACATAGACTAAGAGGTAGGCGACCAACGTGTTGCTTATTTATTGCAGCTTAAAAGAGAACCAGAGCCTTGTTACAGTGTAAAAGAAACACGGACATGCTATCTAGAAGAGACCAATAGTGTATCAGTACTATTTAAACTGAAGACTGGAGACTTCTCTCAAGCTGAATAAAAACTGGCAGCAGCATCAAAATTTGTTACTCATAAATGCAACAAAAATAGATATGGCGTTGTCTCTATGGCACAATCCTTGTCATGTGCGTTAGCACAGTCTTGTTGCCGAGCAACAACGTTGAGGAGCGACAAGGCCGGATGCAAAAGCATGGGTTTTATTGTTTTGTTCCCTCTTTAACATCCCTCATCAATAGAGGATGACGCTGTTTTCAGTATAACAAATGGTCACAACAACAGTTTTGATTGGAGGAGTAATAACAAACGGTCTAGCATATACACGAAGCAATTATGCCTTCAAGTTATTTGATCCAGATGAATCTGATGAAGACAGATTTAGGCTGGAAAACTAAGAAGGATGCCAGAGAAAAACAGAGGAGTTCAATGACAATATATCCAAGACACTGGATTACTTGAATGAAAGATTAAGAGAACAATGATTGGTGTCTCATTACTTGAATAACTTCGCTTTTGTTATATACATTTCTACTCACCAAGAAAACAATGTAAAAATTGAAAAAACAAGGCACCCTAAACTTATTGTTTGCACATTTCTTTGACCGTGTTCAGCATGACCTTGCCTTTGGCAAACAAACGCTCACACGTTTTACAGTATATAAATGGTGACGATATCGACGTACAGTAAATTCAAAACTCCTCTTAAGCAGCAAAAAATACCATAAGGAGCATTAAATCCTAGCACACTTTTACATATAGCACTACCACAACTAACTTCCAATGTATTGATTGTATCAGGTAGTTTTTTCGTTTTGATGATATGCGTGTCACGGAATTGTATGGTTTATATCAATATGTAAATGTGGTCAAAAATGTATTCGGGTTTCATTTCCGACTAGAGCGCTACTCGGGGGTTGTTTATTTTTTCGGCTCTAGTTATTTTGAAATACTGAGCGCGATTCACCCCATGCTGCACGTGCAAATTGCCTGCAGTGAAAACTCACGTACCTAGCTGCTGCGCATATCTGTCACAGCTATAGTACATATAGAGCGAATTCTCTATAAACAAATTACACTACGACGAGTCTTGTCAGAAAGCTTACCTCTTTACGGGAGCAAATCTTCAGCTGTAGAGCTGCCTGGTGTGGTGCCTTGTGTGGTGCTTTTGTTCCTTATGTATGGTTTGGTGGTGTGAAGTCACAGAACTTTGTGTGGTTTCGTGTGACGTGTACGCTGTGTCTGGTGACGTTGTTTCGGAAGAGTGTACTGGTTTTCTCGATGCGAGGGACCAAGGCTTCTCGACCAACGGGTCTGTGTTAATGTGAAGGCTCTCGAGGGATCCTTCAACAGGCTGGGAGGGGTGGACCATGCGTGGTGGCTCCTTGACCATGGACTAGAGCGGGTGGAACCGGAGATACATCTTGGTCGTCAAACGGGCGCCACGATAGTTATATTTATTGCGTGTTCCATTTTATTGTTATCTCAATATTGCTATCTGTGCAAGATTACATTCATTCCCATTTCAATGTTGCTATATGTGTGATAGATTCATAATTTCATGCATTCCCATTTCATTTTCGTTATATGAACGATATATTCATAAATTCATACATATTCCAATATCGCTTGATGAATTGATAAATTGATGAGTATCATATTGATAAGCGCATAAATCACATGCTTTGGTCACCCTTGGTACTTAATAAGACCTTGTTTATATTGGGGTGTAAATCATATACTCTTATTTGTCGATTGGTGATAGGATGCTATTCACGTTTGTTTAAAATTCCATTCGTTAAATTCATCTTTGATTTTTCTCGTTGAGTTACTTGTTGTTGATAGTTCCATGTTAGGAACTTTATAATTTTCCTTATCTTTTTGTTATAATGGTGTCAGATTTGTTCATCTTTAAATTGCGTTTATAAATAAACATCTTATTAACGCAGTTGCTTTCGGTGTCTTCACTAATCCAGTCCCAACCCGGCTTCATCTTGTGACAAATGGTGTCAGAAGTGGGATTTATTGGATTAGTGGGAGCACGGACGTCAGTTTGCATAGGTCTTGACTCCGGTAAGATTTTTCAGTTATCTGTTTCAGATTGTGACCTTCCTGACAAGAACTAATTCAGGCGGGTGAGTGAATACCTCACTCATATTTTGTTTTATTTACCATTTGTTTATCATATATACATATTGCATATATTTGGAGAAGGGATATACGGTTGGTTCGTGTAGTCCTAAAAATTGTATGTGTTATATGATAGTGCACTTAGGATTGGTGATCTTATCAACAGTATTTATCATGTCGTCGCTTAAAGATCTAGTGGAGTTGGGCAAACAGTTTGGGTATGAGAGGGAGGCCCTTAGAAAATTCGTTCAGGATGAGCAGGCTCATGAAAGGGATCAAAGGGTAAAGGAGAGAGATATAGAAAGGGAAAAGTTACAACTAGATAAGCAGGATGAGAAGGAAAGAAGGGAATTTGAAAGGGAGAAAATGCTATTTGAGGAAAAGAAGATAGAACTAGAGAAACAGGCAGAGAAGGAAAGGATAGGTTGGGAAAGGGAAGCAGAAAGGGAAAGAATAGAGCAGGTAAGAGACCTTGAGGAAAGAAAGTTAGAGAAGAAGAAACAAGCAAAGTTACAAGCCATCGAGTTAGAAGACAGGAATATGGAGAAAGAACATAGAAGGAAATTTGAATTATTAGAGGCTAAGAAAGATGGTCAACAAGAATCAAAGTTAAGAGGCCCTAAATTACCCCCTTTTGAGGATGACAAGGATAACTTAGATAGTTATTTACATAGGTTTGAGCGATATGCTACCATCCAAAAGTGGAAAAAAGATGATTGGTCGCTCCATCTCAGCGCGTTACTTAAAGGTAAAGCGCTAGATGTGTATTCGCGTCTACCCGTGAACGACGCATTAAACTATGACGCATTAAGAGAGGCACTCCTTAAGAGATACGAGTTGACAGAACAAGGGTTCCGCAAAAAGTTTAAATATAGTAAACCCGAGAAAGGCGAGACATTCACCCAGTTCGTCAGTAGGACGGGGGATTATTTCCAGCGTTGGGTTGAATGTGGTAAGATTCAAAAAACGTTTGAGTGTCTTACCGATTTTTTACTTAGGGACCAGCTGTTAAACACTTGTGGTAGGGAATTGTACTTGTTCCTGAGGGAAAAGTCCTTCAATAATATCTCTGATATGGCTACTCAGGCAGACTATTTCGCCGAAGCTCGGGGAGGTACCCAGAATGTGGTTTCAAGGGATAACAAGGGAAGTAATCAAGCTAAAGATCACAGACCCAGAGAACCCGAGAAACTTGGTACACATAAAGGTGGAAACTTTCAATCTGGGAAGGGTATAAATCGTAGGGATAGACAATGTTTTACCTGTAAGGAATGGGGTCACATCACGCCCGATTGTCCGAAAAGGAAGGGGTTTGTCCAGAGAGTCGCGGTTGCTATTGAAAGCAGAGCATGGTCAGGAGGCGGTAAGCGCGATGATTTTCCGCGTGATAATTCGGCATCTAATAACGCGAATAAGGTATACGAGTCCGCAGCGCGTGCGCAGATCGGTCATGATGTTATTCAGTCGATCGGCACTTGTCTTTTTCCCGAGGCGAGGGTACCGACTGCTACTGGTACCGCCAACGGTCAAGAAGTCACGGTCTTACGCGACACCGGGTGCACGGGCGTCGTAGTAAAGCGGAGTCTCGTTAGGGATGACCAAATGCTTGGTTGGAAATCCCCGTGCATGTTATTAGATCAAACGATTGATCGCATTCCCGTCGCGAGAATAGAAATCGAGACGCCTTTTCTGACCGGAACCGTAGAAGCTCTGTGTATGGAAAATCCCATATACGACTTAACTATCGGAAATGTCGAGGGCTCCAGACTCCCAACTCAGTCTGATTTCCGGTTTCCCATTGTACAAACGGCCGAAACTAGGGCGCAGGCGGAGAAAACGCCACTACGTAAGTTGAAACTTCCGGAAGCCGTGACCGATATCTGGCGCGATTAATTTACGCGTGAGCAAGACCATGACGCGTCCTTGAGCGCGACCGCGGAGAGGATCGTGTCCGGTACCGCGAAACATTGTAAAGGCGGGGCAAGTTTGAAATTTATACGTAGGGAAGGTTTAATGTACAGGCAATTTACCACGTTGGATGGTAGAAAGTGTTTCCAACTGGTTGTCCCCCAGAAATTCAGGTCCCGTATACTTAGAGTAGCGCACGACTCCGGTAGTGCAGGTCACTTGAGTAGGAAAAGGACGAATGACAAAGTATTAAGAGAATTTTATTGGCCAGGTGTAAATAGTGATATAGCACGATTCTGTCGTTCGTGTGATGTATGCCATAAAACTGTTGAAAGGGGCGTTTTGAACGTCGTATGTATTGCGGTCATAGAAGACGAGCCGAGTGACCCCAACACAGAAATTCCCCTTGAGTACCCCATGGTTGTAGGAAATGAGGGAATAGATATGGTCAGCGTGTGCCCAGAATTACCTGAAGGTCAGCGTCAGCAAGTCAGGGAAATTGTGAGTAAGTACCCAGACGTATTTACAGATCGACCAGGTAATACTGGATTAATAACGCACGCGATAAACTTGAATACCTCGGAGCCAATCAGAATAAAGGGATATCCAATACCCTTTAACGCACGGGAGACAATCGATGAGGAAGTAGGTAAAATGTTAGACCTGGGAGTGATTGAACCCTCAAACTCCCCCTATTCTTCCCCCGTGGTATTGGTCCGAAAGAAAGACGGAACGAATCGATTTTGCATAGACTTTCGACAACTAAATAAAGTCACCGTGTTTGATGCTGAACCGATGCCAGACATGGAGGGCTTGTTTTCAAAATTGGCGGGGCACCAGTACATTTCTAAATTAGATCTTACAAAAGGATATTGGCAGGTGCCCATCGCATAAAATGCCCGCGTATTAACGGCATTCGCGACTCCTAAAGGTCTTTTCCAGTTTAAGGTTGTGCCTTTTGGTCTGGTTAACGCCGGTGCGTCATGCGTGCGTCTTATGCGAAAATTGTTGAAAGGCATGAACAACGTAGATAGTTTTGTCGACGATATTCTAGTATATACACATACCTGGGAAGAGCATGTTAGGGCATTAGTCGATCTGTTTGACAGACTCCGCAAGGCAAATCTCACAGCGAGACCCTCCAAGTGTAGCATAGCATATTCTAACTTGGAATGCTTGGGCCATCTAGTAAGTGGGTCAGGGCAGTTAAAACCCCACCCTGATAAAATTGAAGCGATTAAAGACGCTCCTAGGCCAGAAACCAAGAAACAGATACGATCGTTTCTTGGATTGATAGGTTTTTATAGGAAGTTCGTTCCGAATTTCGCCGCTATAGCTAGTCCATTGACGGATTTAACTAGGAAAGGGCAGCCAAATAAAGTTTCTTGGGGTTTATGCCAAGAAAAAGCTTTTAACGCCCTTAAGGCAAGATTGATCAGTGCACCGATCCTAAAGTTGCCAGAATTAAATAAATCGTTCATATTGAGAACTGATGCATCCGACACGGGCTTAGGAGCAGTTTTGCTACAGGAGCAAGATGGGGTAAAGTTACCCATAGCTTATGCTAGTAGGAAATTGCTGCCTAGGGAGCAAAACTACTCCGTGATCGAAAAGGAGTGCTTGGCACTGGTGTGGGGTATAGGTAAATTCCACACGTACCTTTTCGGAAGGGAATTTGTCCTTGAAACGGACCATCAGCCTCTCATATATTTGAACAAGGCAAAGGTTGCCAACGCAAGATTGATGCGTTGGGCATTGACTCTGCAGCCATATCGTTTCCGGATCGAAGCAATCAGAGGGTCGGAAAATGTAGGGGCCGATTATTTAAGCAGAGTGTGATTTGCAGTTTTTTTTTTTCCTTTCCATGATATTCTGGTAATGTAAATAATACGTTTCAGTTTGTATTTTTGCAAAATTCCGTGATTTTCTAAAGGTGCTTCCACTTTTTTTTTAAAGGGGGGAGGTATTGTCACGGAATTGTATGGTTTATATCAATATGTATATGTGGTCAAAAATGTATTCGGGTTTCGTTTCCGACTAGAGCGTTACTCGGGGGTTGTTTATTTTTTCGGCTCTAGTTATTTTGAAATACTGAGCGCGATTCACCCCATGCTGCACGTGCAAATTGCCTGCAGTGAAAACTCACGTACCTAGCTGCTGCGCATATCTGTCACAGCTATAGTACATATAGAGCGAATTCTCTATAAACAAATTACACTACGACGAGTCTTGTCAGAAAGCTTACCTCTTTACGGGAGCAAATCTTCAGCTGTAGAGCTGCCTGGTGTGGTGCCTTGTGTGGTGCTTTTGTTCCTTATGTATGGTTTGGTGGTGTGAAGTCACAGAACTTTGTGTGGTTTCGTGTGACGTGTACGCTGTGTCTGGTGACGTTGTTTCGGAAGAGTGTACTGGTTTTCTCGATGCGAGGGACCAAGGCTTCTCGACCAACGGGTCTGTGTTAATGTGAAGGCTCTCGAGGGATCCTTCAACAGGCTGGGAGGGGTGGACCATGCGTGGTGGCTCCTTGACCATGGACTAGAGCGGGTGGAACCGGAGATACATCTTGGTCGTCAAACGGGCGCCACGATAGTTATATTTATTGCGTGTTCCATTTTATTGTTATCTCAATATTGCTATCTGTGCAAAATTACATTCATTCCCATTTCAATGTTGCTATATGTGTGATAGATTCATAATTTCATGCATTCCCATTTCATTTTCGTTATATGAACGATATATTCATAAATTCATACATATTCCAATATCGCTTGATGAATTGATAAATTGATGAGTATCATATTGATAAGCGCATAAATCACATGCTTTGGTCACCCTTGGTACTTAATAAGACCTTGTTTATATTGGGGTGTAAATCATATACTCTTATTTGTCGATTGGTGATAGGATGCTATTCACGTTTGTTTAAAATTCCATTCGTTAAATTCATCTTTGATTTTTCTCGTTGAGTTACTTGTTGTTGATAGTTCCATGTTAGGAACTTTATAATTTTCCTTATCTTTTTGTTATAATGGTGTCAGATTTGTTCATCTTTAAATTGCGTTTATAAATAAACATCTTATTAACGCAGTTGCTTTCGGTGTCTTCACTAATCCAGTCCCAACCCGGCTTCATCCTGTGACAATGCGGGTAAAAGGAGATGACAATAATGTAGTGGTAAACAATTTAGGTAGAACTTTTATGAAATATATTACAATATCATACGAAAGTGGGACCATTTGCAAGTTGAATGATTGCAGCATTTTTATGACATGCAAAGATACATTCAAACTTGTGTCGGTTTGGAAAAATACGATTGAATAAGGTATGCTAAGTAATATGTTGAGAAAAATATGATCAGTGGCAGGTAATGTGCAAGATAATTGGCCAGAACATGCACCGTGTGTTATGTATTTCCCGCTGCATTCACGTGCTCTTCCTCGGGATTTCAGATTTAACATAATACTTGCAAATACCTCTGACATAATAGAGGGAGGCAATCAGGAATAAGAACTGGAAAACATTTGTCTCCGATACGATACTATTACTTTAGAATCAGTTGCAGAAACACAGAAAGGAAATTGCTTTTGTATGATTACAACAATAGAGATATAATTTACGACATAGCAACCAATGCAATTTTAACGAACCCCACACTTAAGTCTCCCAGAATAAGCTTGATGTGTGTCTTGATACTGTGTAAAAAGAGTGGATTAAGTGCGTCTGAAATTTTTTTTTAACTCAGCAATAAAAAAAAGAAATGTCCGTGACTTATATAAAGTTTGTCAAACATGGTTTATTCCCAGGGTTTCAATGGAAACAACAGTTACAGAAGCGATGTAGTCTTCTCCGATGAACAACAACAATACACAGAACTTAGTAACGTAAGTATTAAAAAGAAAAACATGTAGATACTAACAACGTGTATACTTCTTTCGTGTTTGATAGTCAGATAAATATTAAAGATAATCAGCCCAAACAATTATGTTTTAGACATCAATTAATAACGTGTTTGATAGATCAATATTTAAGACAATCAACTAAAATCAAATATGTTTTAGGCATCAATTAATAACGTGTTTGATAATCAAATAAATATTTAAGACAATCAGCTAAAATCAATTATGTTTTCGGCATCAATTAATAACTTAGTTATCCCAACAGATAAATGTATTTTAAAGAACCTCGTGACATGATAATTTGTGGCCTAACAAATTGTAGGGAAGCATTGTTTGAACTATATTTTGTAGAAACTGAATACTTTTCGATTACATTGTTGTCATCTGTCCATCATTTCTGTGCAACAAGACTTAAGATGAAAAGCAGTGACTAAGAGAAGAAAATAGAATAAATTAGATATGTAGTTAGAGTTACTGATCCATTTCGAATTGTTGATAGCGTAAATCTTGGCGACGTAAAAACAAAAAGCAACTAACTAGATCATGCAAAGATCTTAGAGAAAATACAGCTGTTCTGATTGTCTTCACCAGCAATAACCAACAAGCAATGGAAACCATCTTCACGGAAAATGACCTTATCACATATGATGTATAAATAGAGATTGTGAATGCTTTGAAACAAAACAACAACAAAATAAGTAAATAAATAAATAAATAAAAGCTTTTGATGAAACTTAAATTTCCTTCCCAATACAAGGTACTGACGTGACTGTATGGTAAAGTGTGTATGTTATCCATAAATAACGTTTATCATTGTAAGGTGAAAGAGCAGTTTTGTTCATTTTGATGGTATGTATCTCGTGACTGTATGATCTTAGTTAATTGATTTTCAGTCAATTGTCCTTGTAATAATATTCAGGGTCGTACTTATAGTTTGTTATACAGACATTCCTAAGTCCTTTTTTTTTTTTTTTTTTTGGTAAATGTCACACAATATTAAGGTATCTTTTTCATGTAATAGTTGTATAAATCACATAATGTATAAAGGCCAAGTGTGACATCATATGATGTACATACTTGCAATCTTCATCTGAAATGTCAGATTTGCTACGTGATGAGTACAACTTTTTTATGTGTGGTATGGTATATCTGTTTCATTAAAGCTTTCAACACTGTCCATGTATTTGTATGGGTAAATGCCCTTTCTCAAATAATTGGATTTCATGTCACCAAAATGTTTCAAACTTTCTTTGAATTTTGTATCTATCTGTTCCAATGACTGCCCCATGTGCCAATAGCTATCTACGGATCTAATAGTTCTTTTCACAACAATTTTCTTACCCTCTTTCATGACCAATCAACTATGAAATCCTAGCTGAATGAAATATATTTCTCGTCGTTGTTCGGTATGACTTTTACCTCTTCATCTAAGTCACTATTTACAAGCGTCTTGATGAATAAGTTAATTCCTTAATAGGAATAAACAGAGCGATATAGTTTGGGTATTTGAAATAAAAATTGCATTCGTTTTGAGCAAAACCTCTTTACCTGCCTTTAACCCGAACATTGTCGCGAACTTAATGAGCTCTAACCTCGTTGTCACGCGCCTTGTATTTAAATATATTTTCTCACAGATATGACCTGTATTTATTGTGTTAAAAAATTTTCATCGTCCTCTACTAACACCGTAAGTTTTGTTTTTTATTGGCTTAATTTGTCGTACACTATTTTCGCGATCTTACCCAACCAGTTGTAAAACACTTGAATGCAATCAGCACATCTGTAAACGATTGGTCTGTAGCATTTATGAATTGACTTTAGGCGCACATAGAACCCTGATTGAATATGCTTAGATGTTAGCAATGTCCAGGATATATTTGATTGCTTCATAGCACTGTTACAATGTTGTGGTACAATGATACTTTGAAAACCACAATAAACAACACACAGAACCTTTAAGTTATGCTGACTATTTTTTCAATTTTACAACTGATCATTTTGCAGGCATTATATGTATCTAATTGTTTACACTGTAAAAGAGTCTTTTGTGTCCTGATAACATTGCTTGTGTATTGACAAAAAATAAGCATTGTATACAGATATATTTTTTTTTCGTGATGTTTATTTACCTGTGATGACACCGATTTTGATAAATCTTCTATTCCATTGTAGTTGTTAGGACCATCGCTTGAAGCGAATATGATTAACATGCCAATATGTTTCACCTTATCTATGTCAGTTTAATATAGTTTCTCTCAGCTACATTGCGCTGTCGCTCTGCGCTAAGACTTCGCCACTCTGCAACGTGGACGTACACACCGCTCTCTGCCTCGTCCTATATTTCATACACTTTTACATATATATTAAATTTTTTCTTATTTTTTGGAATATTTTCTATTTTCACCGGACACCTGGGAAACTAATTATTGTATCTATCCAAACTGTATTTTAATAACTCTGGGTATTTTTTATTTTTTGCTAGCAGCGTTTGACACAAGATCCGACCGCATGATAAATAAACATTTATAATACTTATTATTAGCATTTATACAAGCTTACAAACTTATGTGTGTGTATGTGTGTGTGTGTGTGTGTGTGTGTGACTGTGCGTATGTGTGTGTGTGAATTTCCTCTGAGCCGCTGGTATTTATATATCTGCAGTGTTAAACATTCAATCCGCTCCAACATCCATCATGTATTTTCGCTTATTTCCTGTCCAATATTTCTGCTCCTTGATTTATTGTATACGTCGTCTGCTCCTTGATTTTGTGTACATGTCGTCTGCTTGATCTTTGATATAGTTATCTTCTCTTCATGTTCAAGTCTCATTTTCCAAATATTTCGCAACCGAGGCAAGAAAGTTATGTCATATACAGGCTCTATATCCCCACCCCAATAATTTATGTGAGAAAGGAGTCTTGAAGTTATGAAGTGCATCAGTGGGGCGCCATTGTACTTTTTAATTTTATCTTCTATATAAATTATTCGTTTAAAAACCAAACCATTTCTTAAATCAAGCATTTTGTTCTCCATACCATACAATCTAGCATACAATATCAAATGCATGTCTTTGCTTCGTACGTAAAATATTCACATTGAAATATTATGCAAAAATTCCATTCTATTTCGATATCCAAAATTTGTCCCATTCCACAAATTGTCACAATAGAGTAAACCACATCTACTCATCAGCACAGCATTTTCTTTAAAATAAACTTTTATCTTTGGAAAATTTAGCACTTTATAAAAGGCACATTTGAAGTTGATATTAAAAATTTTACGTGAACTGAATGAAAGTTAATGCAGTTATTGGGAATTGAATGTATGCATGTTATATATTGTAAACTGACCGTCATTTTGGCCATTAGGGTGACAAGCTAAGTACAAAAGGTAACAGTTCACACCTTGCCCATCACAAGATTGGTTAGTGCTCACTAGGATTTGTAATAAAGACAATTGGCTTACAGTTCGCGGCGATAGATACGCGGAGTTTGGGGGTTTGAAAATTTATCTGTTGGCTGCAAATGACATCTGTCAATCAACTATCGCCGACTGAAATTTGAAAAGAACCCCTGACTTTAGGTCTACACAGTCCTGATGATCCACTGTTTTAAACCGTGGGGGAGTCAATGCTTTTGTCAAAAGCGGACCCAGGCTTGAAATAGTGCGGGTGTTTATGTAATTAGGAATTTGCTCCTGTAAAATTATACACAATTTTCGTAGAACTATTAAATATATTACGTATAATAATGTACTCATATGAATAATAAAGTGTCTTGTGCCTGCAATACTCCCAGGTACATGCACCAGTATAAGAAGTGTTATATGTGCCGAAAAGCTCCAGACGATTCCATTGTTGTTGTTGCTCTTTTTTTTGGGGGGGGGGGGGGTGTTAGAGAGGGGGAGAGAAGGGGGGAGGTTAGACTGGGGGAGGGTAGAGGAGAGGTTAGAGGGGGAAGGGGGAGTTTGCATCCAACCTGACATGAATCACTGTGTAATCGCTTCTGGACTAGTGGGATCTGGTTGAGCGGTTCGATCATAACAAGTGGAACAAGCATGTACTATGTACTTTGCGCTGTATAATATGTACAAATTCAATTATTTTTTAAATTCGACATTTTTTTCGCTTAATTTTTATAAAATATTTGCTTCATACTTGAAAATCTCGTGTCAATTACTATGAGTTTTTAATTTTAATTTTTTTTTTTTTTTTTTTTGAAAGAGATCATCGATTTTAAAGTAGCTATTCCAATGATTAGACTCAAGATTCTCATTCATCTTTTTTTCCGAGACTTCAAATTCCTTGCCATTGCTGTGACTATAATTAAAACAACTCTAATCTTAAGCGTCCCATAAACAGTAATTGGTCCGATTAAATTATTCACAATAAATATAAAAATACCAATCAAATCTTGAAATAAGCCGAAATGTTAAGATTATCGTCATAGCGATTATAAAAGCACCCTCCTTTAAATATTTTAATAAAGTTTTTTTTTCTAACTACATGTACAATATATCTATTGGCGAAAATTTATCGTTCACAATTTATTGCAATGGAACACTTAAAATTAAAGAGACACTCTAGTAAAAATATAAATAAACTTTCATATCAAAATTTAAAACCTTTTGGCCATAACAACTGACACTTATAAATATAAAAAATCTAATATTTAATTTTCAAAATATTATTCTTTTTTAAATACAATTTTCAACACAAAACTAAAATACTGGATATCAAAGTCTTACCAATATTGATATGAATAACCGAACAAAAGTAGCAGCATTCCTTGATAAAGAAAAATACACGAAAATATATTGTTTTTTTTTTAATGTGTAAATTACAACATCGCATCATCATTGTACTATCCATTTACTTCTTCGCATTGTGAACGAAGTCAAGCCATCTGAAAATAACGACATTTAAAAACTAGGTAAAGTTACCCAAGGTATAGTGCTTTGGTAGATATGGTCGCTGACAGAGTGTATGCACCTGCAATTAGCTTTAGTTACCAGCGGGCGCCGGTAGTAATAAAGAATAAACGACTAACTAGTACCATTGATAAACATCGTTCAACAAAGGTTCGATGTCTTCTTAAATATAACATACCTAAAAGTCTTCCAACCGGAACAGTCTTTATCATTTTGTGAAAAGCAAGATAAAATACACGCTCAGAAGATTACAGACTAGTGATGTGGTCCAAATCTTAACTCAATACCCATACCCAAGGTAGAACAAGGGTTAAGTGGCATCATTAGAAACGTTGGTATGTAAGTTGTACGAAAAAGAGTGTTATCCATAGATTAGACGTGTTCTTCGCAGTTTTAAGAAAGATAAAAGGTCAAGGTCACCCGCATTAAGATAAAAGTTCAATTTCTCTCCACTAACACATGTTTAAACCATCATACAAAATCACACACACACAGGCGCGCGCGCGCGCGTTCTTGGCTTGGAATTGATCATTGTATGTGCTATAGGGTCTATGGAGCAAAATCAAGGTCACAGGAGGTCGCCACGCTCATAAAAGCATTTCAAACTAGGCCTATAAAAATGATTTTTGTATTGGTTCTACGTCATAGAATGGTATGCAGACATATCTTGTTGATGAGGTCTACTCCACTCTGGAACAATAACTTTCTTTGATAAACTTACTTTGTATCAATCAGTTTTTATCTCTGTTTCCATGGCAACGCGTTGTTTTTTTTTTTCCTATGGATTTTTGTCAAATACGGTCTTCTAGTAGAAATTTGACACGTAGGCTCAAACATTGCCATTCAGTCGAAAAATTATATCGCTGCCCAATACATTGCTTTATGAAGCAACTCAAAACATTAAATTATTCATCTGTCTTGGAGGCTGAGCTAGTGTTCTATTTTCGTCGTAATCTTTCTGCTTTTTGCTAAAAACAAGTATAAACCCCCAGGTTATACAGCTATGAAAATATTTCTTTGACGTCATAATTTTCTATCTCTTTTAACATTAACTGTTTTCCTCCTGTGTAGTCTATTTAATAGTTTATCAGTGATTTAATTCTAATTAAGGCTTTATTTCGTTTGGAATGTTTAATTTTGCGTTTCAAGCAATTTTGTCCACTCATTTAGCATTCACTGCAGTCAGCCATGTGAAGAGTCAGAAGGTAGTAACAGGTTCTTTCGGAGAAAAGGTACTTGGAAAAGGTGGTAGATGACTTTCGTTTGGTTTCAACAACTTTATTACCTTTAAGGATAGAAAAGTAATCGGAGTGAATCCACAATTTTTCACAACGTATCGAAGGTCCTCTCTCTTAAAAGTATTATTGATAGACATCAAAGTAAATGAGGCAGTACTAAGTTTGTAATGATTCAAATACCATAAAAAGGATTCCCAAAATATCAAAATACAGATTCAATAGTTAGGAACAGAATAAAGAAAAAGAAAGTTTGGTTGAAAAAAGAAAGGGAAAAAATGACTTAGGGCACAAAAACCCAAAATAAGTAAGAGCTACCATTTAAAAGTTTAACAGTAGTGACAGGAAGAAACAATCTAAAAGATCGAAACAATTTCATTCTCTGTTATTGGTTACTGGGACAGTAAAAAATAAAGGGTGTTGAAGTTTTAGACTGGAATCTACATGAACATTTTTCCAATCTATGAAAGGCCATCGCCGCCAAAAATTTGAAATTAAAACAAAATAAGTAAATTTCAAATAAAGCAAGAAAAGCTAAAATAAAACAAGTATGCTTGTAAAAATAAAATGATTAAAGTTCAGACAATAACATCAATATTCAAATAAGACAAATGAGGCACAAACAAAACAGACAAGCTCTGTATGATGTAAATAGCGGAATAAAATAAACCCAAAACAAGCAGAACAAGCTGATGACAACTGAAACAGGCTAACGTTAAATGAAACAAAATAACATACAACGAAACAAAGCAACACTCATGCAAGACAAACGAATATAAAATGAAATGAATACAATGGAATGAAAACATGAAATAACCCAACACAAAATCAAATGTTAATCGAATACAAATGTCAAGAGAAACAAGCAAAATATGAATAAAAACAATCAAACGCCAAGCGAAATAAACGGTATTTAAATTAAACAAACAAAATGAGCTAGTTAAGCAAACATAAAATGATACAAAGTAACAACAGAAAATTTAAAGAAACACAAGCATGCGTATCACCCAATCCGCAAACACTATTGACAAATAAACGAAACACGATAGTAAAATAATCAACTGTATCAAAAGAACAGAGGGCGCCCCTGCATTGTAAGGGGAGATTGCTTTCATTGAGCCAAGAGCGCAAAACATTTGAAAATGGGGCATCCAGTGAGACAAATGATATAACGAACGCTGTAAGGCTCATAAATGAAGCAGCCAATGTCACGCGCCATAAAAAAAAACAATACAGGTGAATCAAGGCCGCTGCCGCCCACTCCGATGACAACAGTGCCATTGACAGTATCAAGATCGACCCTGGAATCGAGTAGGGAAACATCATCGACATCGGCTACCACAAAAAAGCAGTATCAACGAACACAGACAGTTATTTCGAAGAGTTTCCAATGTATGTAGGCTTAATTGGTTGTGAGATTTTTCCCCCTAATTTTAATAATTTGGTTCCATTCCTTGCAACCTCATAAAACTACCAAAGAGTAGATAGAGGACCTGAGAGTATTTTTAGGTGGAGTTTCAATAAATCCTGAACCCCTATTGACACTGTGAGAGAGAGAGAGACAGACAGAGAGAACCATCTATGGATGGATTCTAAATTTCGCTCCACATACTAACCATAAAGATGATTATTTTACAAAAAATTAAAATCTCATTATAGTGGTGACTTGTCAGCAATGATTAGGGTTATTTTTAAAACTCAATGGTTTATTTTATTTGGCAAAAAGGAGAATCACTGAATAACCTAAAAAAGCACTGTTTGTTCTCAATAAAAGAATAAGAAATTTGTCTATATCATTGAATTTACAAAAGAAACTTTTTCATAATACTGATTTGTCGTTATTGTTTTATGGATGTGAGATCTGTAGTTTTAGGGATAATTCCATTATTGAACATGTACACACTTTTTTCGTACGAAAAGTTTACTTTTTTTTAAGAAAACGTACCACACTATACATGTTGTTTGGAGTGACCGGTAGGTTTTCAACGAACATTTGTATCAAAATTACGGCTGTTATTTTTTAAGTTAGATTTTTTACTGAAAAAAAATTAGCAAAATTTCAGGTATATTATACCGCCCTATGCTGCTGCTGGTATATGCAATTTTAAATGGCTTTTCTTTATCAGACAAATTGTCTGTGATTTAGGACTGAATAATGTATGGTTATCGGTCATTCACTCTATTGATTGACTGACATATATATATATATATATATATATATATATATATATATATATATATATATATATATATATATATATATATATATATATATATATATAAACTTGGCATTCTAGTGTTTCTAATTCCTCAAAAAATAGAACTTACCGCGGATATTTTATTTTATTTTATCTTCATTTTGAGCCATTTTTAACACATATGCCGCAGAAGTATGGAATAATTTTAAGAACGTTCCGTACAGTGAATCATAGATTTTCAGTTGAAACTGGAAGGTGGAAAAATTCGGATACATCTGACAGAAAAAGTGAATTGTGTGGCTCGCAAGATATAGGTGAGGAATTTCAGCATCTCTTATGTCTATTGATAGACCCGAGTTGTCAATAAAGTTCAGTTCTGTTCGTTCTGTTATAAGTGCTCTATTGTTTCTGTATTTTAACTGCGTAAATTATTTAAGGTTTGTAAAAGATACTGTATTGCCAAGGATTAATTATTTTATATGTGAGAGAACGTTAGGGAGATAAAGTGAGAGAAATCCTAATCCGGTGTACATTAACGCTACTAGTGTGTTCATTCTACTGAATGTATTTTCACTAAATATATTTGTATATCACCATTGTATTTTGATATTAGGATTAATAGAACTGAATAGTAAAAGTGCTTTTTTATTTTCACAATATGTATCCGTTATCTAAGACATGAATTGTTGAATTTTGAAAATGATTTTTTGTCTGTGAAAGTTTTCGCAACTTGACATACATTAAAACTATACGAAATGATTGGTAATGTTCGCTGATTCAACATCTATTTTTTTTAAATCACTAAATTTTCTCTGAAATAAGAAGATGAAATCGTCTTTTTCAGTTTTTATACCCGCTCAAAGTTTATATTTTCATATATTTATACATTTTCTCCATACATCGATGAATACCAATTAATTAGTAATGTCTTTAAGATTCTCTCTGAACCCAAGATTATTGCACAATCAACTCAATTAATCATTATTAATAAATTTTGTAACGATTATTATGAGGATGACAATACCGTCGTCTTTATAAATTCTCTCTCTCTCTCTCTCTCTCTCTCTCTCTCTCTCTATATATATATATATATATATATATATATATATATATATATATATATATATATATATATATATATATATATATATATATATGACAAGATTTTTTTTTCTTGAACACATATTCTTTTTGCGCGGATTGTTACAGTGTACGTTGTTGAGATGGGGGCACTATAGAAATATCACAGAGCGGTCGTATCCGATAGACTTCAGAGCGTAACATCTTTAAACCAAAAAATTGGTGAGATACTGGATAGCGTTGAGATATTTTATTTTTCGATTATTTTTAGCTGAATTAAGTCTATATGACATGACAACAGCGGGGCGATTATTTTTTCCTGAAGTCAGGCTATCAGACATGACAACAGGAGGGAAACACGTATTCGTAATTAAAGTTTTAATGGGTGGATACAAGTAAAATACGAACAGGTAGATGTCTTTATTGTATAAAAGAAGATATTTGTTTTAGACCCCATTTAAAGGTTAGCAGATATACTCTTATATGAGTGACTGCAGCTGCATTACTACCCGTGGGATATAATTTTGGGGTGGAATTGAGTATATTTAAAAAGGTACCCCTTAAAAACATCTTAAAAATAGGTCACGTCCTTAGCAGCCACGACGTCAGTTGAACAGTATTTAACCATGTGAACACATAATTTAAACTTCATAATCTCTTACGAATGCGCGCAGGACGAGAAAAGGATGGCAATCCCTTTCCTCGAGGCTGTTGAGTGATTGGGTTAAGGACAGTCTAATGCTATTATATGGGTTGAATTGACAAAGTCGCACGACGCAGCTCTGATGAAGCAGATGAAGTCAGGATATGACACATTGTGTATCGTACTTTCAATCTCGGAAAGAAATTACTTGACACAATTACTGTCTAGCACAGAAGTATTTGTCTCTTTATATCTGACAAATTTAAAACCATAGTTTGCTCCATCCGTGCACACCTCTGTAATTTGGAAAATTGTAGTCGTCAACGGTGGGTGCAATGTTAAATCCATTCTATTTTTGAGACGAGGAGCAACCTAAGGTACATGTGAGGTGCAGGGGTGTGAGGCGGACTCTCGCGCAGGTAAAAATAAAGTCAGTATATATATATATATATATATATATATATATATATATATATATATATATATATATATATATATATATATATATATATATATATATATATATACTGCATACAGCACGCAAGATACCTACTGGTACAACAGCAGTATACGTCAACAGTCATGTCGGTGCATTTACTGATCTTAAATAAAATATGAATTGTTTTAAAATTTAATACTAAAGTTGTTCGTTCTTGATTGTTGAGTACTTTGTACCTTAGTTGTCATCAGAAAACTTCCAGACAAAAATTGTCGATCGTGATGGACTTTCCATTGGGGCAATGACACTAAATTGGGTCAAGAAAAGCGGATGTCGGGTCTAACCTTTACCAATACGGTGGGTGGTTTAGTCCCCCCCCCCTCCCAATAGCTTTCATTGTGACATGATAGCGTGCTATGTTCAATCCAGTGTACGCTGGATCACACCCCATGGTTGGCCTCGTATAAAAATGTCGACGTACTTGAACATTGATTTTGTGGTATGTTATTATTGGAGCGTTTATATAATGATCTTCCGAGAAACATTGATCGAAGAGGAGCGAAATAAAGTGAATAATCGATATTTAAAAATATGTGTAAACAATTTCTCAAAATGACATCTATGGCTGAAAAAGTTGGTATCGAATGTTTACGTGTCCGTTATGTCTTGTACTTAAGCTGGCTACAAGTAAAATAACACGGAGACAAAAAGCACAGTGAAAAAAATTCTCTGATTATAAACATGTCCTGTATGTAGAGTCAATACATTTTTGTATATTCCTCAGTAATGCAGTCAAAATAGAAGTGTCGTTAACATAGAAATTTCTTTAAGTCATATTTGGACGAGTATTTAAGATGTCAGCCATTTGACTAACATTTAAAAATACATAATATAGACTCTTTATTATTATTATTATTATTATTATTATTATTATTATTATTATTATTATTATTATTATTATTGCAATGCAACAAAAATAATTCACAACAAAGTAAATAAAAAAGTAAGATAATGTAATATATAAAATATTATTACAATTATTATTATCATTAAGATATATTGTCGATTTCAGAATCTGATTAAATTTCTTAACTTTAAAATATTTGACTAAAAATATCTGATTATTTTAAATATATTTACATGTATTCGTCGTTGATTTTTATGAAGTTCTTTCTGTCATCTGCATATTTTACATCTTACTTAGATTTCACATGCGTATGTTAATAGTTATTTCCGTCTTCTATAATATATACATAAATGTTCTATTGCTGAGTTGACAAACATTTCTGGATCACTTTCTCTACAGTTTTATACAGTATCAAAACACCTTTTGCGTTCATTTTGGAAGAATCAAGCGTAAAATTAGCCGAAGTTGTACTGGCTGCTATGTTGACGATCTCTCTCTCTCTCTCTCTCTCTCTCTCTCTCTTTCGTATTGTAGTTGCAAAAGCAACAAATGTAATTTCTACGTTTGTCATTTTCCTATTGTGCAATTGATTTTTTCGATGTATCTAAATCATGTTCCAGACAAATGATTTGAGGTTCATGGTCTTTGCAACCACCTTCTATTACTTTAGATGCGTTTGTAAGTGTAATGTTTAAACTAAAATCCTGTCGAAGAGCACAGAGATACAATGGACAATGAGCTGTTAACAACTGAAAGTTAAGTAGTATTATTAACATATTTCAACGCGCACACACACAAATATAGCTTCAGGTCCATTATTTTGTGCATTACCCGTCTTATATTGTACCTTGCTGAATATATTGTTTATAATGCCTTTTTCTTACCCCAGGAAGATAAACCCTTCCAAATAAATGTAAGAGTGAAGTACAATAAAATAAACCCTTCCAAAAAATTGCAAGAATGAAGTACAAGAAAATAAACCCTTCCAAATAAATGTAAGAGTGAAGTACAATAAAATAAACCCTTCCAAATAAATGTAAGAGTGAAGTACAAGAAAATAAACCCTTCCAAATAAATGTAAGAGTGAAGTACAAGAAAATAAACCCTTCCAAATAAATGTAAGAGTGAAGTACAAGAAAATAAACCCTTCCAAATAAATGTAAGAGTGAAGTACAAGAAAATAAACCCTTCCAAAAAAATGTAAGAGTGAAGTACAAGAAAATAAACCCTTCCAAATAAATGTAAGAGTGAAGTACAAGAAGATATCAAATAAAGCTTAACAAAATGTTACAATTCTGTAAAATGTATATAACACAGAAGATAAAAGTAACACATGTAAAATCCTCAAATTTTAACTACAGATGTGCTTAAATAGAATTCAGAAATGGACAGTCACATTGGTATTAAGGGTAATGAAAGGCAGATAGAGCAGCCAAAGTTGCCCAGCAGTCACCTGTTTTCGAATGGATGATTCCACATTGCAAGTTCAAATATTAAATAAATCGGCATGTTCAATACTTGCAAAATATGTGGAATGAAAACTCGACAAGTAAACTTAGTAAATCATACCCGTCATTGGAGAGTGGCATCCCTCACATAAAACAAATCGCAGAGATGGGGTGGTATTGTATCGATCGAGTGTATAACACGCATTCCTGACTCATGCATGCCTCCTGAAAGGCAAACCTTGACCAGAGTGCATACCCTGCTAGTGTCCACTGCCAGTGACAAACATTCTTGTCGAGTGTATTGACTTCCATCGTGGGAGATAGAAATTTTTTATGTGAACTCGATTAAAGAATTTTATGATAATGTTTACCACAAGAGACAATCTTGGATCGATTTTGACCCTATATTGTAAGGATTTTATGTTTTTACCTTCATCTTTGTTTATATACATTTTGCGGAATTTTAACATCTTTACGTTTTGTCTTGTAGTAATTCCTCTTTGAGTATATTTGGAATGGTTTATCTTCCTAAAGTTTGTTGTGCAGTTCTTTATATTTACATTTTAGAACTTGAAGTGGCACCATATAGCCATCATTGTGCTGACACGCCCTTAAACGCTGATATGGATGAAAAGAAAAACCATCTATGAACTGTGTATAAAAAGACAATAGTGTAGATTCCGTAGAACAAAAGTTATGAACAAGGCAATTGTATTTACTAGGACCATTGTTTTTTTTTAAACATTGCTGCTATCTAACCCAACATATGTACCTTATTTGCTTCCCATATTAGTAAGCCATTCTCAGATTTGATGTCATTTACTCCTATTTGCATTATTGACATTAACTTTTGACTTTTTTTTGTAATCCATGTGCAATCGATGCACATTTCCGTACCAAAATTTTGTCCATAATGGATGAATTGTAACGTGTTGAAAATTTTTCGTCTTTGAAGCTGAACGCCTAGAGATCACCTTCAGAAATAACGCATTTAATCATAGTGGTCAAGATAGTTGCTTCTGTTTTTATCAGCAGGGAAAACTTTCCCATCATCCACCAATGGGAATGAGCGTACCAAAGAAATACGGCGGCGACGATTTTGCCGTGTAGAACTAAACTTGCCGTGAGGCAGACATTTTTTCTCTTTTTTGACTAACTGTGACTTTGACATTGGATCTTGCGACCTCGAAATCAACAAAGGTCTTTCTCGCTCCACGGAACAAGAATCCACAACATTTTGTCAAGATAAGTGGGCTAGAACTAAAGTCAGCTACGAAAACCTGTTCTATTCATTGACCTTTGAGATTTGGATCCCAAACTCTGTGGGGTTTTTTTTCTTACGCTACGTGCAAACCATCTACAGAGTTTCGTCAAGGTGCGAAGTCTAGAACTGAAGTTATTGTGTGGAAGCAAAAAACAGACAGACGGTCGGACGAAGAGACGCATGGAGGTCATAGCATGATACGGCAATCGTATAGCAAAAAGGTATGGAGGGGGGGAGAAGGACATGATTATCTTGCTGCTGTTGCTAGGATTCATAGACCAAAGGCAATTTATCTTGGTCCAGATCTTTGATTGCCGATAACTGCATATACCGGTATCTCAAACAAGAGACGTTATATTGTTCTAACTGCATATATACACGATCTATAATCATGTGAAGTTACACCATTGCAATGCTCAAAAAAAGTGACTTCCGATACATACCAAAACAGGTGGGTACTCACCAATGACGAACGTCTTTAAAAATAATAATAATAATAATAATAATAATAATAATAATAATAATAATAATAATAATAATAATGTCTTTATTTTCAGAAGAAAGGATTTTTATCATTAAAACTAATCTCCCAATGGACACCGTAAAACGGTATACAAACTACATCCGTATATATATATATATATATATATATATATATATATATATATATATATATATATATATATGTATGTATATATATATATATATATATATATATATATATATATATATATATATATATATATATATATATATATATCAGGTAAAACTTATAATCCTACTTAAAAAGCTGACAAAAAGAGGATGTTATAACTAATTTAAAACAATAAAAGAAGAGGAACATATGAGGACACATACAACTGGAATACAAGTCTGGATATCATTAGAGGTTATCCAAATGGTATTTATTATACAAGAGCTTGAATGTACAAATGCACAAGTTGAACTTTTTAATTTCAGTAGGAATAGTATTCTATAATTTTGGACCCGATACAGCCAGAGATTTATCGAAATAGGAAGAGCGAGATGGTGGAATAAAAAGATAATATTTGAAACAGAACGAAGGTCCTGTTTATATATTAGCGGTTTAGTGAGATAAGATAGATAATCAGATACAAGGCCATTTACCGTTTTGTACATCATACAACCTTTTTTCAATACAACACGTTCACAAAATGGTAACAAATTTAATATCTAAAACATTTCAGACAATGGTCTAAAAATATCAGTTATTAGAATTATTCGGGAGCTCGTTTTTGCAATGTCGTAATCTTGTCAGTTTGAGCGGTACTGCAGCTGCCTCAAATGGTGCACCCATAATCTAATATAACTATTTTAATATAGTTTAAGAATATTTCCAGATACGTAATTTGAAAGAATTTTCATAAGTACAATCCCTTTACTCAGTAAATGATAAATGTGATTAACTTGGGTGTCCGAGGGAAGATTGTTATTGATGATGATACCTAGCTATTTTTGAGAGCATACCGAGGCAAGTTCAAAGTCATTGAGCATGCGTTTGTGTGAAGGAATTGTCGACAGTTTCTGAGTGGAGCGAGTCTGAGTGTCTTGTCATACAAGTAGTTTTTGATAGATTTATATGCATTTATATTCCGTACACCACTTTTAAACAGGTTGAACATAGGTCGGAAGATGATAATCGACAACCGATGTAGAGCGTTCCGAATGGTGAATGGGTGGGTCATCGGGGAATATATAGGAATTAGAGTAATTAAGACATAGAGGTAGATCGTTTATAACAATTACGAAAAGGACAGATCCGAAAATGGAGCCTTGCGGGACAAACCCATTTTACTGGTTCTAATGCTGATGAGTGATTTCCGATACTGTTTATTAGGGAGGACTTGAGCAAAGAATGTGTAATAGTTTAAAATTTATAGACTGCTAATTTCTTCAGAAGAAGATCGTGATCATCGATATCAAAGGCCATGTTTAAATCTATAAAAACTACACCAGTGATGTAACCTGCCTTAATAGCAGATAGCCGTTCGTCTGTTAGTTTGGTAAGTTTGGCAAGAGTCATTTTTTCTGAATCCCGATTGAGATTGATGTAGAAGATTATATTTATTTATATGAGATAGCGAAATAGGTGCGTAGAAATTTATTTCTCAATTATTTTTAAATGACGGGCAGGATAGAAAGAGGTATATAATTTGATGGGTCATTCGTGGGTCCACTTTTATGTATAGGACAAACCTTGTCTTGCTTTAAGGCATCAGGAAAAACACCAGTTTCGAAACAATAATTGAAGAAATCAGTCAGACAGGAGCTATAATATGTGCAGAAAGCTTTAATATTTCAGCACTAATCCCATCTGGACGATAGCATTTTTCGTATCAAGACTTTAAAGAATGTTAAAAACTTCATGAAAAGAAAGTCTAGGTACATCAAATTCAATATCAGAATGTACTCGTTCTGCTACAAAATCAGACGAGGAGAAAGAATTATGTAGGGTGGAAATAATGTTTTCATTCAGGCGATTGTTAATGGATTCGAAGAAAAAACTCGGTCATTCTATTTACAATTTCTTATTCCCCTATGTACAGTTTCATTTATTTACAGTAATTTCATGTGGAATAGAGAAAGAATTCGATGCGTTAATATCTTTAAATTTCTTCCAGATGAGATGCAAGTCCTTTATACCATAAATTAAACTAGAGTAATATTTTCTCTTGCATTCCTTGATAGGAGACGTTGTATTGTTTCGCCAAGTTTTATAATTCTGAAGAAAAAAAATGTTTTGGTGATAGAAGTCACGCAATGTTCTAGCTAATTTATATCATCAGTGTACCATTCCGGTTGTGTGTGTCGCTTACATCTTTTGGGATTTTAGTGGAACATGTTTATTACGTTAGGATACAAACCTGCCAGACCCACCTTTTTAACGAATTGTCCAGATCGGGTGATACAAATGATGCGTTGTCAAACGCTAGGGATAGTTCAAAAGGAACAAATTGTTATCCAAATAATTGAAAGATCTGTGTATAATAATTCTATGAATATATTTGTACGGTATGACGTATTGATTTTGCGACAGGCAGACCGGATAATGGTCACTCAGAGCTAATCAGGGTATAATGATTTCGGATGTGGACTGTGAGTGAGTAGTGCATATGTGATCAACCAAAGTAGATGTAGATCTTAATGCACATACATTTTACGACGGCCCTGTTCTGTAGAACTAAACTTACTGAGGGGAAACCATTTTTCTCTTATTTGATTCGCTGCGACTCAAACAAAATTTTCACATCATCCACAATTTTAGATATGGAATGCCCGTACCAAAGAAATTTGGCAGCGAGGCCCTGTGGTGTAGAACTCAAATGAAACCGTTTTTCACTTATTTGACTCACTGTGACATTTTTATTTATTGATCTTTGACATTTGGAACCCAAAATCAATAGGCAGTTTCCATCTTCTTTACCGCAAATTTTTGTCAAGATACCCTATCCTAGACCCAACGCGTCCTCCTGCATGTCGTAAGAGGCGACTGAACGGAGGCAACCCGTTTGCCGTGGGTTGCGTCCCGTGTTGTTTGAGGTGAGGTTCTGGTAGTCGAGGAGAGGAGAGGCCTGAACGGCAGCTAGACGGGTGGTCAGACAGACCCGGTCTGATCAATCGGCTGTTAACGTCAAGCCCACAGGATCAGTGTCTCAAAATTATTTAACTTTTACTTAACACTGACCCCATACATACAAGTTTATCGAAACTTTAGTGTCTTCCATTTTTGCTAGTGTTCAGTACCGCAGATATGGTATTAGAAGGCGTGATTTATGGGCCAATCAGGCAGAGATTGAGATAACACTGTTTCCAACTTTGCCTGAGTATCCCACCTATGTAGTCCTGACATTTGTGTGCTGGATTACTGCACATGTATAATGTTCCCTCGTTGGGCTCATGGATGACGAAATTTTGTGCAACTAGACAAGGCAACTCAAAAAAGCCCTCCCCAATTCAACCAGAATTAAACGACTTAGAAACGACTCCATGGACTCTGACTTCGATGCTGATAGACAAGTTAATTCTCCAAGGAAACAGGCCTAAATCTCCGGATTGAGTCTACCGACACAAATTAACCACTTACCAAAGTTTTGCTGGAGAGCCCAAAAGCTTTTAAAACAAATTCAGTCCGGCCAGCTACTTGTGGAATGTGGCGGAAAAGCACACTCAGACAACCTGCTAAGGGCAAAACAGTTTGTTGATACCCCTATAAAGGTGTCCCCACACAAGTCACTGAACTCGTCAAAATAAGTTATATGATACAAGGATAAAGAGGACTGTGATGCAGTAGAAATACTAGATAATCTTGATCCACAAGGAGTAACTGAGGTGAACAGAATCCAAGTGAACCGAGATGATAAGAAAATACCCACTAAAACCTACATTTTTACCTTCAACTCTTCAACCTTACCAGCATCAGTAAAGGCTGACTCTCTTCATATTGAAGTAGATTCGTATATATCCAACCCACTTAGATGCTTCAAATGCCAACATTTCAGTCACTATAAGGACATCTGCTTGAGAAATGTCAAGTGAAAGCAAAAAGATTTTTAAAAAATTAAATGCTGGAAATCCACAGAGGGTTTTAATCTTCCAAGAAGCCAGAAAAATTGTAGAGACAAGCACTACAAGCGTTCTCCAAAAGGGTATCTTATGCCGATGCGACAACGGCTGTTCAGCCCAAACCAGCAAACTCTAGAGCTAACCAGACTAACGTTGCTTGGCCCTATAATACACCTCACTACAAATACATTACTAGTCCTAAACTAAATGCATCAACGTCAATACAAACACTGAACGCGTTAAAGAACTCCAAGAGCGAAACTATTTCAAGTCTACCAGCGAGACAAACCAGAAACCCAACAGTGCTAAAGAACAAACGGTTGAATTCGGCCCACAAAAACAGCATCAAACTGCTGGCACCAATGATACACCATCCTAGAAAACAAATATAGAGAGAATAAAAGAAACTACCAGACTTCCGAAGGGATCTAACCATCCTACAAAATGTTTCACTAATTCTGGACGTCTTGAGAGCATGGATACTTGAGAGCCACCTAATCCCATGACAGAGAAACCTCACAGAATTCTCGTACCTCCACTACTTGCACAGATCTTTGACACATTATACAATGGAAATGCCAAGGTTTCAAGGCAAATATTGATGAAATTAGTCTTCTACTTAGATAACACGAAAATAGATATCTGCCTTCAGTAGACTCTTTGAAAAGAAAAACTGTAGAGTCAATCTTTAAAACTTCACCACGAACAGCAGCTTTTCAAGAAATACTAATAAGGCTGCTGGAGGAGTGTCAATCATTATAAATAATAAAACTCCTCACAGCCAAACTAATCTCTGTACTACTTTAGAGGTCGTAGCCGTTCATGTGTCGTTACATAAAACTCTTCACTTTTAACCAATCAATTTGATCTAGACCATTTTGTTGAACAGTTGCCGGCACCTTTTGTTTTTGCTTGGTGACTTTAAGGGCCACCATACACTTTGGGGGATCTAAAGATATCAACGACAGAGGATAAAATAGAATTAGGGATCTAAAGATATCAACGACAGAGGATAAGATAGAATTGGGGATCTAAAGATATCAACGACAGAGGATAAGATAGAATACTTTGTTTCATAATACAATTTTTGTCTTTCTAATGACAAGTCGTATACATATATGCATCCTACCACAGGATCATACTCGGCCTTAGATGTGACTATCTGCAGTCCATCTCTTTTACTTGACTTTGCTTGTGAAGCTAGTGACGACCCACATTATAGTGATCACTTTATAGTATATTATAGGAAGTTTATTTCTACACCTCTAGGGCTCAGACGGAGATGGAAATTGAACACGGCACATTGAGCAACGTTTCAATCCCTCTGCGAGGCAAATCTGACAGCTGATCGTTTCGACAACATAGTGGATACTTTTAAGGATTTTATATTTGTTACCTTTAGATTATTTTACGTACATTTTTTTTTACAGAGTTTTAACATCTTGAACGTGTTATATCTTATCTTGTTGTACTTAATGTTTACATTTATTTGGAAGGGTTTATCTTGCTAAATTTTTGTGCAATCTATTTTTACATGTTTCGAACTCTACGTTTAGTTGGCAGCATATAGCCACTATTGTGCTGAGGTGCCGTAAAGCGCTAGTAGATAATAAATTGGTGAATATACATTGCGTAGAACTGAAGTTATTGTAAGGAAACCAAGATCGGATAGACGGTTGGACGAACAGATGGATGGACTTTATATCATGGTACACTCCGTCTTATGGCAGGCGTATCTTAGAGGGGAGGGCGGCAGTGGACATAACCATCTTGCTACTGGTGCGAGGATTCAAAGACCAAAGGCGATGTGTCCTCTCTAAATCTTTTGAGTGATGAAAATTACATTTATTGTCCGCGCATGGGCAAAGGGAGAGAAAATAGGATATTCCGGTATCTAACAAACTTGCCAAGTTACATAGTTCTTGCTACATATATACAAAACCTATACTCATCTGAAGTTATATCATCAAGGTATCCAGCCCCGTAGGCAATCTTTTGATGGATACGAAGACAGGTGGGTAATCGCTAATTTTAAACATATTTAATGCACATACACTTGATCGGCTAAAAAAATTGTTTCGCGTACAAAACCTAGCTATGTATTCGCTGACATTTTATTCCGGCAAAAACATTTGAGTGAAGAAGGAAAGGAAGAATATTGTAACCCCAGGTATTATTGTGCCATGTTTAGAAAAGACTTAAGCTACACAATTACGCGAAACTAAAACAAATTCTGAACTTGGAGGGAAAATGGGGTGAAGGCCGTCGCGGGCGGTACGGTCTTTACCAAATTTTGGACCATGTATGTGCACCTATAAACTTCTAGAAGATTAATTAGATTTAAAACGGCGCATTGAGATCACCCACAAAGAAAACATGTAATTAGACATAGTGGTAAAAGAGTTGGTTCTGTATTATTTCCCAAAATAGTTGGTTCTGTAATATTTCCCACGGAAAAATATCCCCATCATCGTGCATGGTAGATATTTTACGGCGATGGTCCTAGTGAGGTGTGGTTAAGAAAACTGTCGTTTTCGTACATTGTTCATACATATTTTCGATTAGGAGTAATGTTCTACAGACTGTGCTTTAATCGTGTATGCATGCAGAGAGAGAGAGAGAGAGAGAGAGAGAGAGAGAGAGAGAGAAATGGTGATGGTGATAATAATGGAGAGGACTCCTCCTTTTGTGACCAGTTCTTACATATATTTTGGACACCTAACTCAACCTCTTGTTAAAATGGTGGACATATATGCATGTTTCGTAAACTACTAGATGCTATATTCTTATCAAGTCATTTATGGCTATGCAGTGTATATGTTAAAGAGAAACCAATCTAAATCATTGTGTATATTGCTAAAGACTGATGTTTTCTGACAGATATCGTTTTCCAGCCAAGTGTCTATATTTGAATATACCTGGTGTGGAATTGATCCATTATTCAAAGCACGACAAAGTTGACACGTGAAACATATAGAACGATTTGTGAAACGTTTCTTCCAGGTAAAAAAACTATTATAAAGAGTTTCGTTGTTACCAACCTTATTAAGATAACTTGCTAGAACTTTCATATCTTTAAAATCATGGATATTTATGTACGAGTTGGGAATGACAATATTATCCGATATGTTTTTCCAGTTAACTATCGGTACTTGATTACGAGCCAACGCACGCCAGTATTTTTCGGTGATATAATCTTTACAAATGCTATTTTCGAATGCCAGATAGAATTTATAATCTTTTAACAAATCTTCACACTCCGTAAAATTGCCTTTGCAAGGTGTACCATAGCAGTCTCCGAACATTTCAACTTTGATGTACTTTTTGAGTTCATTAATTACTTTGTAACGTCTTGCGTAGTCTTTGCAATGGCTGATCATACCTGCAACTGCTTTTGATTTTTCTCTGAAGAAATTCTTCGTCTCAAGCTGCTTTCTCATGGCCATCATTTCCGTCTTGTTCAGATCAGAAACTTGGCCGTACGGAATAAAAATGGTGGAGTCCTTCCTGTACCACGCAGTCCAATTGAAGTGCCCGTTTAGTATATATAGATCCCCCTGGAGATAAGCAAGGGACTCCATGTTATATAGAACCCAAACCTGGGAGGGGCGGTGGTATCCAGGGAGGGGCACGAACCTCTTTGTTCCAATCCCGCCCGCCCACAGATCCCTCAAGTGAAACATTACTGCATCTGCCGACGACACCTCGCGCCTGTCACTGGTTACTGCGCACTTAACGTCACACTGTACAAGACACCGTCTGTGATTGGCGGCTAGCTCCCGTGAACTCAGTTCAAACATAGGTGTCCAGACTAAAATCTTCTTCTCATCGGCACGTCCTGTCCAATTTCTTTGATTAAACACTGTAAGAAAATTTCCACTCCTTGCAGTTGCTGTGATTTGTATGGATACTGAATATGTTAAAATAAATATTCCAAAAGTTGTTAGAAAAACTAAAGCAACCAGAATCTTTTTCTTGTCCATTTACAAAACGAAGACAGTTGACTGGAGGTATAAAATCAGCTGAAATGAAAAAAAATAATATGCGTAAACAAATAATAATACTCCCTTAGTTTGTTTTTTGTGATTTTTTTTCATGGCGATGACTGAAGAGAAGGCTAACAACGCGTTTTCCGCTACTTTATATTTTTTTCTGACATAATTGCTTTCCTGCGGGCTAGGAAATGTAAATTAGGCCTGATGCGACCTCCTGGTTGTCGTGCGAGGCGACTAAATTGAGGCAACCTGTTTGCCGTCGGTTGCGTTCCGCTGGAGTTGAGGGGAGACCAGGTGTTGTAACTCGGATGTTACACACTACTTTGACCGCCAGGAAAAAGGTTGAAATTTTTAGGGAATGCGGCTAATATAACAAAAGTTGATCCTATATTTTAACAAATTTATACTTTTTATATACCTTTAACAAAATTGTAACATATTTACGTTTAATCTTTTATTTTGTTGTACTTAATTTTTAAGTTTATTTGGAAGGGATTTTCTTCCTAATTTTTGGAGCCAGAAAAAACTTCATACATACCTACATACACAAGTAGGTGCATACACACATGCATATCAACTTAATCAAGATGGGTGGATAGAAGGGCCTGGTCTGATCAATCGGTTACTCAAGTCCAACGTTATGGGTTATGTTAAAGACAGATTCATTTTCACTGGCCACCGTACTTTTAAATTTCATCATTGTGATTAAAGAAACAGTGTTGTGCTTGGAACCTAGGAAAATACATAGTTTCTGTGGGCAGTGGTAATGATAAATCGAGTAAGATTTGTTCTTAGCTTGCGCACAACAGCCTGCGTAGCCGTGACATGAGAAACGCAACATATTAGCAAAATCTTTGTCGGGTGACGAAGTAATAATTTTTCATGATGGAAAAACACACATGTACAAACATGAATTGTGTGAGACCTGGTCTCAAAAGAACCAGGAATAATTCAACCAGTAACTCGGAAGAGAAAAGTGTTCTGAGCCAAGGAAATTGGCCACAATGTCTCATCAATGAATCCAGTGATGAGAATCAAAAGCTAACAAAGCTATTAGCTTTTGCGATTAAAAAAGCACACCAGTGCTTGCTGGAGAACATAATAAGCTTCACTTAATAGAATTTATTGAGATAGCCATTAAAGTAATTTCATAAAAAATTTCTCAACTCATCTAGAGGCGTTATCCGATCTGCATGGCTGCAGTGAGAATGAGATGCTTGGAGATCTCAGTTCCCAGAACGGCTCCCAAATGCAACAAATCAACATTCGCTATAACGGCAAGTTCATTCCTACGAACACTTATTTTGACGTTCGACTGTGCCACCTTGCCTACATCGATCAAAGCCGGCGTTTTGAATATCCCAGTCGACCCTTTCATTCCCAATCCTTTGCGTTGCTTTAAGAAGTATGTGCCCTATTTTGGACCTAACAATATAAGACCTGGTTTGTGTTCCGGTGTGTTTAGAGTATGGCATATTATACATGAAAATTATGGGGAAAGCAGACTATTTCTAAATATTACATTGTCTTGCAAAACAATTGAGAGCAAAATGCATAATACCTTGAAATAATTAACTGTCTCCCGGAAATGCCTGTGCCAATCTCAAGTCATCAATCTGGAAAAGAAATAGTCAGCATAAGATTTAAATACCCATAGAACATAATGCTATGCAGTATTTGTGAATACAGTCAAAGCCTTTGGCATAATTTACCAATTATTTGAGCGTTGTGTTCCGACAAATTTGAATATCCATATGGTGGTACTACGTTCTTATGAAGGCTAGTGTAGAGGCCCAAGTATGTCATAACATGTTCAATGTGCAAAAGACATTAACTATGAAAAATGTTGCAAGTACTTACAGTATGCATGCATTATATGACTTGGAATGGTTTTGTCTCTTGCCTCAGGTTCCCAGTGTCAGGAACATGGACTCAAGGAGAGAACATGAGGCATAAGAGGGCCTTTTATTCCTCGTGTGGCATATTAATGCCATTATCATAACATGAAATAATGGAACTTCAAATTAAATGAATTCTAGTAGTATATTAATCCCATTGCCTTGCCGTTACCAATCCCCATGATGTTCACATAGTGCCTAATACTGAACAGTATCACGTTATACTTTATCATTTGAAGTCCTTTCCTTCTGCCCCCCCCCCCCCCCCCACGCAAAGAATATGATATAACCCGACAAGAACAAATGCCATATCCATCAGTAATATCGTCCGGGGAATGTAACCTGAAATGTTTTATAATAATAATGTCTCCTGCTATGACTGCCAAACACTAAAACATGTTGGAAATTATCTCAGGACACTCCAATGTATGTTTTTTCTATCCATAACCTGTTATTTCTGTCTTATTATCCTTCACGTATGTCTCATCTGGTATTATATTGGACTTTACAATGGTAACTTTATTTTATTGTAGAAAGTTGGTCTGTAAAGTTATACCAAATGTCATTTTACTATATATTTAGTACATTAGACCTTTGTAGCCTCCACTTTCTTGAACCCCCCTGCGGATTCGGGGTTGTGAAATAGGCCCGATGCGTCCTCGCTGCATGTCGCAAGATGTGACTGAGTGGAGGCAACCTGTTTGCCATGGGTTCCGTCCCGTGTCGTTGAAGGAGAGAAAAACTCTTGTGAAATTTACCATGCAGAACATCTCTCATATTCTAGAGACTGTCCTAAGTGGAAACTAGAGGAGATCCAATGCGTGAAACAGGAGAACGGTATCAGCTGTCCTGAGAGAGGCCATGAAATTAGTGGAAGCCACAGCTCCACTTAGCACAGCTGGCAAATCCTACGCCTGCTCAGCTAAATTGGAGAAGAAACCTTCCACAAATGCTGTCTGCACGTAGATATAAATTCCATGACCACAAGGTGAAACCAAATTCAGTCTTGAAGCTGCTAAAACCCATGCTAGCAGCTATCTAAACCGACAACAAAGTAGATAACTGACATAATCAGTGTGACAAAGTAGCAATAAGGACATTTATTGCTACAAAATACCACCAAAATCCAGCCCAAGAAAAGATCAGCAAACCACTGGCTTCATTGCACGATGAATCAGCGTACCACAATAGATTCCCAACTCTCCTATAGAGAAAGGGGTTAAAACCGGTCCACCAAAGAGCAGCAGACCGCTGGTGGCAGTAGTAATGCATGCTCTATGCAACTCAGGAAGAGGAATAAATAATCTACTAGCCTTCCCAAAGGATCTGACGATCCTATCTAGCTGTTTAATAAGTTTGGTAGTCTAAAGAGTATGGACACTTGAGACCTCTTTGATATCGCATCAGGGAAGCTCCACTTCCACCACCTTCATAAATATGTCTGACGCCATAATACAATGGAATTGCCGAGGATTAAAGGCAAATATTGATGAAATTAGTCTTCTACTTAAAGAACATAGTCCAATAGCTGTTTGTCTTCAGGAGACCTCTTCAGAAGAAAATGATAGAGTTAATCTTAAAAACTTCGCATTGCACAACAGCTTTTCAAGAAATTCTGATAAGGCTGCTGGAGGAGTGTCCATCATCATAAATAATAAAACTCCTCATATCCAAATCAATCTCAATACTACTTTACAGGCCGTAGCCGTTCGTTTGTCGTTACATAAAACTCTTTCACTTTGTTCAATATATCTCCCTCCAAGCGCTCCAATCAATCAGTGTTACATTGAACATCTTATTGAACAGTGCCAGCGCCTTTTGTTTTGCTTAGTGACTTTAACGGCCAATATACATTTTGGGGCTGTAAAGATATCAACGAGACAGGGAAGAAGATAGAAGACTGCTTCAAAACACAATCTTTCTCTTTTTAATGAAAAGTCGCATACCTACCTGCATTCCTGTCACAAGATCCTACTCGTCCTTACTTTTGACTATCTGCAGTCCATCTCTTTTACTTGACTTCTCTTGGAAAGTTTGTGACGACCAATGTGGTTGTGACCACTTTTCAATGTATTTATTCCCAAACCTTGCTGGCTTAGGTCAGAGATGGAAATTGAACAAGGCAGATTGGGAAACGCTTAAAACACTCTGGGATTCACAACTGACAGCTGATCGTTTCGACTGCGTAATAGATACAATACTACTATTCACAAAGATACTACAAAATATTTTAATACCAATCCAGCAACCGAAAATCTGAATAAATACCGTATACACCGAGATCAAAGCTCATTGTACCATTAAAGAGGGCAAGAGGAAAACGTGGCGATCCTGTGTCTCTATATTGAACTCTCGCTCCTCTATTAAATTGGTTTGGTTTGGTTTGGTTTCTGTGGGGTTTAACGCCATTTTTGAGCATGTGATAGGCTATACATGGCGGCCAGTATATTTGGTGGAGGAAGAACCCCGGGACACTCCGGGAAGAACCACCGACCCACGGGAAACTACTGGCAAGCTCTCTCACATACCCACGTTGACTGAGCTGAGACTCGAACCCACGCGGACAGAGGTGAAATGTGAGTGATCTGTAAAGGCGAGCGCCTTAGACCACTCAGCCACCCGGGGCCTGAAACTGGTATGGAACATGGTATAAAAAATCATTGGCAAAAATAAAAGCAGCTGTATCAAATATTTTTAAAAATTCGGGTGAAATGGTTACAACAGTACTAGAAATCTCAAATACATTGGCCGAAACATTCTTGAAGATATTCTCACAAGAAAAGTATTATGAATACTTCCACCGTGTCAAAAAAACTTGAAACAAAAGGTTCGTCAAAATTTCAAATCTGCTAATGCTGAAGACTACAGTAGACCTTGAACACAGAGAGTTACAAGACTATCTTGATCGAGCCCATGACACTTCAGCAGGACCAGGTGATTTCCACTATAAACTTCTGAAACACTTACATGACACAGCTCTAAATGCGCTGCTAAATTGCTTCAATAACATTTGTGAAACTGGCGACTTACCGCAGTCTTGGCAAGAAGCAACAGTGATTCAAGTACCCAAACCTGGAAAGGACCAAACCGACCCTCCAACTATAGTTCCATATCATTAACAAGTTGCATTTGCAAAACCATGGAACGGATAATAAATAACAGACTACTCTGGTATCTCGAGTCTAACAACCTACAATTTGATGTTTAGTGTAGATTCAGACGCCAGAAAACCACTATAGACCATCTTGTCAGACTTGACAGTTTTATTTGAGAAGCTTTCATAGAAAAAAACATATAGTTGCCGTCTTTTTCGACTTGGAGAAAGGTTATGACGCCACATGGAAGTACGGCATAATGAATAATCTAATCAAACTAGATCTAAGGGGCCGCATACCTAACTTCATCTCCAATGTTTTAAAAGATAGAAACTTCAGAGTTAAAGTGGGAAGCACCCTTTCTGAAAGCTATCCTTAGGAGATGGGTGTACCTCAGGGCAGTATATTGTCAGTCACCTATTCAACATCAAAGTAAGAGCATAGTGTTATTCAGACTTTATTCAATGAAATCGGACCCTTCTATCGTAGCCATACGTCCCTCTATACAGACGGTTCGATAGATGCAAAGTTGGAGCTGCCATTGCAACACCCTATGGCACCATCTCGAGCAGGTTACCTTATAAAGGCGCAATGTGTTCTTTATTCTATATAGAAAATTCTTTTTTTTTAAAATCATCTTTCCCTTTTTACATTGAAAACCTTGCAGAATTTTTAATCTGGCAACTCTTTAATATCCCAGATATTACAGAAGACGCAGACAAAGTTAGAGCTGAAATTTCAACACCCTATGGCACCATCTCGAGAAGGTTACCAGATAAAACCTCAATTTTACTGCAGAAATCGCAACCATAGTCAAAGCTTTGAACTACATTAAAACCTTTCACAACAAAAAATCATCTTTTCAGACTCCCTTTCTACGCTGAAAGTCATGCAGAATCTTAAACCTGAGAACCCTTTAAATATCCCAGATATTACAGAAACATGATATTCTCGTACAATCTGTAAATAATATTCTTTACTGTTGGCTGCCTAGTCGCATTGGCGGAAATGGTAATGAAAAGGCAGATAAAGCAGCCAAAACTGCCCTGCAGCTACCCGTTTCCTATTGGAAGGTTCCATATACTGACTTCAAATATTGCATAACTCGGCATGTTCGTCATACGTGGCAAAATATGTGGAATGAAAACTCCACAGACAAAGTTAAGAACATCAAACCCACTGTTGGCAAGTGGCATCCTTCGTATAGAACAAATCGGAGAGATGAGGCGGTATTGCTTCGATCGCTTATCGGAGACACATACACGACTCGTGCATACCTTCTGAAAGGTGATATTCGACCAGAGAGTGTACCCTGCCAGTGTCCACTCACAGTGGAGAACATTCTTGTCGAGTGTGCCGATTTCCATCCTGAGAGACAGAAGTGTTATGACGTGAACTGCTTGAAGAAACTGTATGAGAACGTACTACGCGAGACACTTTTTGGACTTCGTACGGGAATGCGGTTTATACAACAAATTTTAATCGTGTTTTGAGGACTTTACATGTGTTACACTTATCAGTTATTTTATATACATTTTGTGCTGGATTTTAACATCTTTACGTTTTATATTGTATCTTGTACTAAATTACGCATTTATTTGGAAGGCTTTCTCTTTCTAAATGTGTGTGCAGTCACAAATTTGCACTTTTCGAACTTAACCGTTCGTTGGCACTACATAGCCACTGTTGTGCTGAGATGCCGTAAAACATTACTACATCTATACATACGTACTCCACTTTGTTGAACCCTGGGGAATGAGCTCCAATTGATACCCCACTTACACCTGTTCTATATAGAGAAATAATATAAATTTCATTGGAGGGTGTTGTGATATATATATTAGGTTATATAAAGTTAGATAAATGGACTATATCATAATATTGCCCAATGTTTTGTTCTTGTTTTGCAACATGTTGACAGCCAAAGACTACATTTCTGTGGAGTTATTTGCAATTATTTCTTCATTTTAAAGTCGAATATTATAAATTTCCCCTTCATTTCTCTTTTATATAAATGCTTTGATTTATGCAATGAGCATCTCCATAATGTCAAAATTCATAAACTGCTACACTTACCATCTGTTTCATGTAATATGTTTAAAACATTTATAATGTACCACCATAAACCATTTTAAGTTCATGAACTCTCCATGTAAAGATGGTGTAGCGAAGATTATATTTCAGTCGACTGACTTCATTTGCATTGAAAAGAAAACAATTTTACTATTCATTATATGTAGAAGGATGAGACACTGTGTACAATTTTACTATTCAGTATATGTAGAAGGATGATACACTGTGCACAATTTTACTATTCAGTATATGTAAAAGGATGATACACTGTGTACAATTTTACTATTCAGTATGTGTAGAAGGATGATACACTGTGTACAATTTTACTATTTAGTATATGTAGAAGGATGATACACTGTGTACAATTTTACTATTCAGTATATGTAGAAGGATGATACACTGTGTACAATTTTACTATTCAGTACATGTAAAAGGATGATACACTGTGTACAAGACTAATAAACTGCAACTATATCCTTCACATTTCTATTATATTATTTACCATAAATTCTCTTGTGGATGACACCACATTTGTCATAACTGTTATAATAACATGTCATATGTACAATGAAAACAGGAAATGTGTACAAGAATACTGTATAATAGAGTACTCTTGAAACGGAATGTATACAAGAATACACTGGACACATGGTCATCGTTCAGTACAAGGTCTTTTACATTGGATAAATCAAATTGTAATGGGCAAATAGTGGAACCAGAGCAAGCAGAAATGCATCTGGTCCAAATTCTGAAAACCACCTCATATTAAAACAAGAGTCCCTCCACGGGACTGACGCTCTACTGGCCAATAAGAATTTCCTGGAATCCAAGATAAGACATTTATCTTCTCCTTTTTAACTGCCAATTATTAAAACCATCTCTGATCTTCTTGGAAAACTCCAGCATAACAAATGTGGTAATGCAACGATTTTATTATGATTGAATTAACTTGTTCACGAGATACCTGTAAGAGCAGTACAAAATCTTTATCATGGCTTTAGACCTTTAACCCGATACCATGGATAGATCACCCAACTTGTCTTAGACATTGTCAAGATATAACCTCATGCTAAGTTTGCTTTAATGCATAGGTAACGTACATTTACAACAACAAAAAATATCTAAATGGTATCATTCAGTGTAGTCTTCAGGTATATGCACAAATGGAGTTAAATGCTAAAATTATATTCATACTTATTTGTGTAATCATGTTTATTAGCTAGTGGAGCTACAAATGAAGTCAGTGTCAGAGTGCTGAATATCAACGTCATGTAAATGACCAGATATTCTCCAAATAAATCGGGTCAAAATTTACTTGTACATGTTTATGCCCCTGTGTTCAAATGTTCAATTAAGTGCAAACAAAGCAATGACCTTTTACTTGCCCCAAACGTCAATTAGGTATGGTTTTTAAAACTCCTTTAAAAACTGTGGACATGGTGCAGGTCAGAAAAACACCATTTGCATTGAGAACCACACCAATATTGCAAGAAGTGTTTTAGTGAAACCCCCTTGTCAATACCACCATTTTTGTATACAGAGTAGTGATAACAAGAATTTCGAAATAACAATGATGCCATGTTGGAGGTCAGATGAGCATCATTTTCATTAGAACTTGGTATGTAATGCTATAGTGTTTTTGTTAAAACCCTGTGTCGATATGATCGTCCGTCCAGAATAAGTACCCATAAAAAGATTTTCAGAATGGTCATCAATGCAGCCATTTGTTTTAGGTTGCATCAGCATAATTAATAAAGGAACAACTATATCTTACAAGAAAGAAGCATAGAAAATAAATATAAATTTGTATCGCCATCCATTCCGGAGAAGTAGCTTTTACAAGATTTGTCAAGTTTTGGGAGGTCACATTGACATAATTTTCATTTCGGACCAGCTAGACATCATTTTAGGTCTTTTTACTGAAAAGCCCATGTCTATATGATCATTTGTTTAGTAGTAGTAATAAAACTACTTGGAGGCCATGTTGGAGATCTGATTGGCCTCATGTTCATTTCGTACCACGCAGACATAGTACGTCTTTTAGTGAACATTCCATGTAGATTTGACCATCCATTCAGGAGGATAAGCAAAACACTATTTTCAAGATGGTCACTGTGTCGAACATATTGGATGTCAGATTGTCACAATTTTTATTTAAGACCAACAAGACACCACAAGAAGTCTCATTAGCGAAAACCCAATGTCAATATGACGATCTGTTTAGAAGTAGTAGCAATTACAAGGTTCCCAAAATGGCTGCTAGACCTTTGTATGAATGTGTCTGTAAAGTTGGATTCCAATCCTCCTAATAATTTAGGAGGAGTAGCGATAACAAATTTGTGCTAAAGGACGAGATACTAAAGGCCGTCGCATAAGCTCTTCTGCACTGTGACTAGTGGAGCTTACAGGAAAGAGAGGAAAGTATACAATAGTGTTCAGGAATAATACCCTCTGATTTCATTTATTCAATCATGTCAGCATCACTGGCTGCTCCAGCTGAAGTAATCCCAATATGCAAAGAGCATACATTTCTGCTCTGATTGGGATAGGGCTCTAATGTCTCCCGACCACCACCCAATGATATCGCTGGGATTATATAAATGGATTTATCTAAGTTTAAAATACCTATATACACATATGCATCATGTTGTGTCTTTGTGCAGTAACAAAATCTGTTATACACACATGCACCTTGTCTTTTCCTTGTGGTATTAAGTAACAACAACTTAAGCACCGAAACATTAGAAGGAAATCTAGTGCATGCTGTTTCAAATGCTGTCAACAACATGGAGTAAATATCAATTAACTTCTTTAGCGTTTGACAGACAGTAATCCAAAATTGGTATCAGACTGATCCATGTGTGTGTAATATTGCATTTTATTAATGATGTTGCTTGCAGTGCTGCATTCGACAGAGTCATAAAACTTACTACCGTCATTGGTTGAATGTCATATCTCTGAAAATCGCAAATTGGTATTAGCTCTATAAACATTGCCTAACTCTAAAGTACAGTGCTGAAGGCGTATGATCATAAAAGCAACGTATCTGTGCACCTACGATTATTATAGACAACAAGAGTAGGCTGAACGGTACATTATATCCCCGACTCGTGTTTAATATTTCTCTATGTAGATGTAGATAACTGAAATTTGTGGGCAGAAACCATTTGTCTTCCTTGATTCACAGACTTGTTGTAGCTTATGTACTTAAATGGTCATTACATTGTATCTCTTTAAGGAAATAAGGAAATTCTTCGTTGAGTTTGACCTTTGACCCCCTAATCAACAAGGTTCTTCTCTACCCCAATTGCAAACAAGCCGCAAAGTTTGGTAATTGTGAATGTTGGAGAATTTATTTTTTTGCTCGGAAACGAAATTATCAACAGACGCACAACATCATAAATTGGCAACAGACGCACAACATCATAACATAATATGCTCCACCTTATTTCGGACATATATAAATGTATATTGAACATGCTTGCAACATTATGACATGAATGTAGTTAAATTTGTTTTAGAGTATAGACTTGTAACAGCATTTTGAATTATATGCATATTACCTGGCTGAAGAAGGTGTCTGAGTGTATCTTATTTGTAGGTGTTCAGAGATGCTCTGATGTAACAATCAGGGGTTTTCTTTGAATCTGAACACTGAAAATCCCCTAAAAGGTCCTGATGCTATTACGTGTTCACTTGTTAAAAACTTTGCAGTTCTAATAAATTATTCACACATGTCTGAGAGTCAGGGACTCTCCCTATGGGTCCAATTAGAAATACAGTCCTGGATGTCGATGCTGTCTCTCAATTTGCGACTCTCTCCATTTTTCACATCTCACATGCTTGCTGTCAAATAAATACACAAATATCAAATTCTAAATAAAGAATTTAGCTAACTTTCTACTTCATTTATTTGTTTTAAAGTTCTCTTTACATAAATGCTATTGAAACAACCAACATTTTCAACTGTTTCACATTCATTACAAACTAATAGGCTAGGCAACTTTTGACTCGGCCTATGTAGTATGTTTTCAATCCATTTTGTACTGTGCTGATTTTTAAAGATGTACAAATTGTATACATATGAGCTGTACAAGGTATTTGGCATACATTTTAAATATTTTCTCAATCATTTTGTTACATGTTTACACTTATTCATTTTGTAGGACTTTTAATTCCTCTTGAACTTTATTTTAACAAACTACTCGTACTGTATGGTCTAGTATGCGCTGATGTGCCATTAAACAACAACCAATCAATGTAAATGGAGAAAACGTAACATGTTTTTATGGAAGAAATATAGCATATGAAGCAACTGTATTTACCCAATGAGAAGCCCATACTTAATAATAAACCCATCCCCCACTTGTACAACATACTGGCATATATTTATCAAGGATACCTTGGTCAAACCAAACAATAAGCCCATCCCTACATGTTGCCAAACTGATTAGACTGTCTCCCTACTCATATTACCGGAGAAATACTCTAATTAGATAGGCATTTTCAATAGCATGCAAACAACTTCCTAGTTCTAGTCACTTAACAATATTATGATTCCACTTTTGGAGCTGGTGAATTTGTTAGTTGACCCAAATGTCAGAGGATGACAATTTAATTATTGTGATGTTTCTAATCATTGTCAAGACATAGTGTTCCAAAATTATGAATTCAAATTTTGAAAGTTTCATTGCAAATAACAATTTAATACAACACTGGATATGACTTTGAAAATGGGCATGCAGCGTACTTTTCTTGCTTTGGTATGCACAAAATGCTACAAACGAAAGTCTACCACAATAAACCCCAAGAAAAGACAAGCAAGCCAGTGGTCCTAGTGGACGTAGTATCAGTGTACCTCAAAAGATTCCCAACTGTCCTACCACGAAGGCACTTAAATCCAGTCCACCAAAAAAGCAGCAGACCGCTGGTGCCAGTGGTAATGCATACTTTAAGCCAAAACAATGAGAGGATTAAAGAATCTATTAGATTTCCCTAAGGATTTAACGATCCATCAAGCTCTATAATAGGTTTGGGAGTGTCGAAAGTATGGACACTGAAGACTTAATCTTAAAAACTTCACCACGTGTCCATAATCATAAATTTAAAAAATCCTCACAGTTTAAATTAACCTCAATTACTTTACAGGCCGAAACCGTTTGTGTGTCTTACATAAAACTCGTCCACTTTGTTCAATATATCTCCCCTCAAGCGTTCCAGTCTATCAATTTGATCTTGACCATCTTATTGAACAATTGCCGGCACCTTTTCGTTTGCTTGGTGACTTTAACGGCCACCATGCACTTTGGTGCTGTAAAGATATCACCGAAAGAAGAAAGAAGATATAAATTTTTTTTCAAAACAAAATCTTTGCCTTTGTAATGACAAGTCGTATACCTACCTGCATCCTGCCACAAAATCGTGGCAGTCCTTAGATTTGACTATCTGCAGTCTATCTCTTTTACTTGACTTCTCTTGGAAAGTTTGTGACAACCTATCTGGTAGTGACCACTTTCCAATATATTTAAGAAGCAATATTCCCAGACCTCAGGGGCTTAGGGCAGAGATTGAAATTAAACAAGGCAGATTGGGAACGTTTCAATGCCTCAAATCCAAAAGCTGGTAATTTTGAAAACGAAGTGGATCCAATAGACCTATTTACAAAGATACTCCAGGATGTTGCTTGGGATACAGTACCAAAAACTTCGGCGATTCCTAAACGTGTGAATAAACCATGACTTGATGATGCGTGCAGAGATACTATCAGGAAACGGGGAAAAAAAGGTCCTTAGACATTTCAGTGCCAATCCAGCAACTGAAAATCTGAATAAATACCGTATATACCGAGCTAAAGCTCATCGTACCATTAGAGAGAGGAAAAGAAAAAAGTGAATGGCTCTAGGTTGAACTACCTGTATTAAATCGGTATGTAATATGGTACGAAAATCATTGGCATAAATAAAAGCATGTGTATCAAGCATTTAAAGAAATCTGATGACATGGTCACAACCTATACAATAAATCATAAATCTCAACTACATTAGTCGAAATATTCTCTAAGGATTCCTCTCAAGAGAATTATTCCGAAATCTTCCGCCCATTCAAAAACTGGAAAGAAAAGGTTCCTCAAAATATCAGATTTGATAATGCTGAAGATTACAATAAACTTTTCACTCATAGAGTTACAGGACCTTCTTGATCGAACGCTTGAAACTTCAGCAGGATCAGATTATATCAACTGTCAACTTCTGAAACACGTACCGGACACATCAGTAAATACGCTGCTAAACATTTTCAATAAAATTTTAGGAAACTGGTGACTTCCTGCAGTTTGGGCGAGAAGCAACGGTGCTAGCAGTACCCAAACGTGAAAAGGACCAAACCGACCCTTCCAACTATCGTTTCATAGCATTAGCAAGCTATATTTACAAAACTATGGAACGCATGATAAATTATAGACTGCTCTAGTATCTCGAATCCAACAAACTACTATTAGACGTTCAGTTGGATTCATTCGGCAGAGAAGTACAATAGACCATCTTGTTAAACCTGAATCATTCATTAGAGCTTTTATAAGAAAATACATATAGTTGCCGTCTTTTTTAACTTGAAGGAAGGTTGCGACACTACATAGAAGTATAGCAAAGAAGTATAGCATAATAAATGACCTATTCAACCCAAGTCCAAGGGCCGCCTACCTAACTTCATCTTCAATTTTTGAAAGATATAAACTTTCGAATTAAGGTAGGCAGCACTCTTTCTGAAAGCTATGTTTAGAAGATGGGTATTCCTCACGGCAGCATATTGTCAGTCACCCTATTCAACATGAAAAGTAACAGCATAGTGAAATGTCTTTATCCAGGAACTAACTGCTCATTATATGCTGACAACTTTTTGATATGCTATAGATCAAAGAGTATACATACTATTAAACGTCAACAACAGATGAGTATAAACAAAGTTCATAAATGAGCAGAGGAAAACGGTCCAAATTGTGGAACTCTAAAACTAACTATGCATATCTGCCGATTACATCATATTCATGATGACCCAAAGCTCTATTTTGACGGTTGTCTTATTCTTGTTGTGTAGGAGAGCAAATTTTAAGGAGTTATCGGTTGTCTTATTCTTGTTGTGTAGGCGAGCAAATTTTAAGGAGTTATTTTCGACCGTGAACTAACTTTTCTTCCACATATCGGATACCACAGGGAGAAACGTCAAAAAGCTCTGGATTTAAAACGAGTCGTGGCAATCACAGATATGTAAGTTGACAACAAAATATTTACTTTTATTTTGATATCCTGTATTTAATTTCCTACTGACAAAATATCATATGGAATCTTAGTGCGAGGCTAAGTTATTAGGTGCAGACCAGGGAGTCCCACTGTTTCGAAGCACAAGGTTCCAAAAAATGCCGCGAAACACCTGTATTTCAAGGCTGAAAACAATTTCAGTAATTCTTATCAATATAAGCATGTGTGGTTTGTATGACATCCTATCGAAGAAATTATTTTTAATTTTTATTATATTAACGTTAAGTTCTATGGGAAATTAATTAGTGGTCCGATCCCTTATACAGGTTTTTAAAAAGATCAAGAGTTGACCAGACCTTGATTGTGTATAAATCAGCTTGTAAATCTTACATGCAGATGTTTGATCCGATGCACAGTCCAAGACTTAGACTCTGTGTGGGTGAGTTTAGAACTTCCCCTTCAGAAAGTCTCTATGCTGCGGCAAATAAAACATCACTCTATCTTAGACGAACGAAATTGGCTCTTCAGTACGCTGCAAAACTATCTTCTAATCCATATAACCCCGCATATAATGTAGTGTTTAGGCCCAAATACCAAATCATTCCACCTTTTGGCATACGTGTTTGTCCTCACTTAGAAACAGCAAAAATCAATGACGGAAATATTGCAAAGTTCTGTATTCTCAGAACCTCCTAAAATAATAAAAAGTCCTCAACAAATGCTCTCCTTTTTCATAGTAAATGCAATGAAATTAGAGTCTCCTATCGTAGCCATACGTCCCTGTATACAGGCGGTTCGAAAGATGCAGACAAAGTTGAAACTGCCATTGCAACGCCCCATGGCACCATCTCGAGCCGGTAACATGGCAAAGCCTCGATTTGTACTGCAGAAATTACAGTCATACTCAAAGCTTTGAATTACGTTGAAACCTCTCAAAAAGAAATCTCATCATCTTTTCGGATTCCCTTCCACGTTGAAAGCCTTGCAGAATCTTAAGTCTGACAACCCGTTAATATCCCATATAGGGATCGGACAACTAATTCATTTCTCATAGAACTTAATGTTAATATATTAAAAAATAAAAATAAGTTCTTCATTTGCTTGGCATACAAACCATACATGGTTCCATTCATTAGAGTTAGAGAAATTTTTTCAGCCTCGAAAAACAGGTTCTTCGCAGCATGTTTTTGAGTCTCGTGATGCTATAAGGGGAAGGGGGGCTCCCTGGTCTGCACCTAATAACATAGCCTCGCACCAAGAGTTCATATGCTATGTTGTCAGTAGGGAACTAAATACAGGATATCAAAATAAAAGTAAATACTTTGTTGCCAGATATAATACATGTATTGAAGTTTGTGAAATTAATAATGGAATAAAATTGAACCTATTTATTTCCCAATGGGCGCATCTCAAAAAAATTTAGTGCTCTATTTTTTATTCCCCCACCAGTAGACTGGTTCCCTGGCTGTACAATAATTAGTGGTCCGATATTAGAGAAACATGATGTTCTCGTACAATCTGGAAAATTATTCTGTACTGTTGCCTACATAGTCGCATTGGTATAGAAGGTAATGAAAGGGCAGATAAATCTGCCATGCAGTAAACTGTTTCCGAATGAAAGATTCCATATATTGGCTTCAAATATTGTATATATCAGCATGTTCGTCAAACTTGGCAAAATATGTGGAATGCAAAGTCCACAAACAAACTTAAGAACGTCAAATCCACTACTGGAGAGTGGCATCCCTCGTATAGAACAAATCGGTGAGATAAGGTGGTACTGTGCAAATCGCGTATCGGACATACATACCTGACTCAAGCATATCTCCTGAAGGGTGAACGTCGACCAGAGTGGATACCCTGCCAGTGTCAAGTGACATTGGAACACATTCTTGTCAAGTGTTTAGATTTATAACCAGCGTGACAGAAGTATTTTGGCGGGAACTGCTTGAAGAAACTGTGTAAAACGACGTACCACCCAAGAAAATTTTGGACTTTTTAAGGGAATACGGTTTCTACAACAAATTTTAATATTGTTTTAAGGATTGTACATGTGTTACCTTTATCTGTCATTTAACATACATTGACAGAATTTTACCATCTTTATTTTTGATATTTTATTTTGTGTTTAATTTTACATTTATATAGTGTGCTGAGGTGCCGTTAAGTGCAAATATATGTATATATACTTATTTGATTCTTTCCATAGGGTTTCTTGTTATCTCTCAGACGACGAGCCTCCACATCATGCAAGTTTCGCAGTGAAATACTTCATTCGCTTGTAACTGGTGGTTATGGTAAATGTGGACTGGGACACATACGTATCAGACTCCTCAGCCAGTGTTACAAATGTCAATTAATTATTTCTGAAAGTCCGAAAATGTCAGAGATATTAACAAAATTAAAGAAAATATCTCACCTCGCCTTTTCCAAACCTTGTTGTAAGTACCCTCCTTGTAAAGAGTTTCGGCATAATTGGAATATTTAAACTTCGGGATTTAAGGTAAAAAAAATCAGTGTCTGCTGATAAAGTGACGTTTTGATAAATGTAACACGTGTTGGCCGCCTCGGTGTGTCCTTAGGAAAGGCACATAGCTTCCATTTCTCGGCATGATATAGCTAACAACAAACAAAATGCCCCCCCCCCCGCCTAAAGAACCTCCCAAAAAACCAACAAACAAAAAACGAACTGGCACTTTACCATTTTAGGCGAAATAAAGGCAACCATATCGCTACTATGAAAAGGATCGAGCATGTATTAAGAAGAAGAGTCTTTATTCATTCCAATAGCCCAAACGGACTGTGAGCATACATCTTTTTCAATGAATTGAATTGAACGGCAGTGCAATAAACAACAAGGTATCATCATCTATAGTTTACAATATACAAAAAAAATCATAGAAAGAAACGAAATTACATATGCATGCAGATGCAGATCAATGCAAATGAAATAAGCAGATTAATTCACAAAATTTCTCCGTAGGGAGAAAGAGATATCTACATTATTAAAGGTAACAATACGAAGATAAAATCAGAAGTTATGTAATTCAAATTCATATTGAGATGGTGGTCAGTCAAAATATTTACAAGATCTACGAATATACGACGGTATTTCTATGACTAAAAGCATTATAAATGTAAGTGGTCAAATTATCCAAAATTCTAGTATTCTGGGTATTCAAAAGTTCTATAAATTTAAACATATTTGGTCTTTTTCTGAAATATTTATCTATATATTTGGCTCTTGGGTCTTTATACAATCAGCATTCAAGGACAAAGTGATATTCATCTTCAAAGAGGTTACAAATAGAACAAAGTCTATCATGAATTGGTTTATACGGTCTCGCCCATTTACCAGCTTCAATTTCGAGTCTGTGAGAGGATACTTTAAATTTAGCAATTGCATTTCTATATTTCAAAGAATGGATGCTGTCCAGGTAAAGTTTTGATCCGAAATTTGCAATATTTACATAAAATAATGCTCGACTACTGTTCTTAAGACGAGCCATCCAATTTTGGATAAAATTGTCCGATAACCTTAATTTAAATGACTAAAATTATGTCAGTGTTACCGACACCTTCATTAAGCCAAACTTCTTAGAATCCTAATCTTGACAATAAATCTTGAACTAAATATGCCCAATTAACTTTATATATATTTGATATATTTGTCCTCCTTTGCGTCTAATATCTTAAACCAATACTTCACAATGTAATAAAATCTTTTTACTATCATTGTCGTACGCCCTAACTTGTCATAAATAAAATCATTTTGTGTTGTCTTCTTCACTTCTAACATCTTTTTGCAAAAATGTAAATGCACTCTTTCAATGCATTTAGCAGGAATAACTCCCCAAACTTGGCAACAATAATTTAAGATAGGTTTAATCATTCTATCAAAAATATTCATGACATGGCTTGTTTTTAAGGACGTAAATTTAAAAAGATATTTTTCAAGTAAAAATATCGCTTCTTTTTGGCTTGCCTTCCAATGTTGTCTGTGCTTCAGCAAAGGAACCACCAGACGTCATAACAAGTCCCAGATATGTAAACTTATTTACAATTTCAAGTTTTTCATGACAGTAAGTGAATTCCATATTTCTAGGTAAAGTACCACCTTTTCTAAAAATCATAACCTTTGTTTTTGAGGTGTTAACCACAAGTTTTCACTTAGCACAATAATCTTTTAAATAATTTAACCCCGACTGAAGGCCTTCGGGCGAACCTGAAAAGATGGTAAAGTTAACTGCGTATTAAAGAATAAAAAGATGTAACATGCCAATATCTATACCTTCAATACCGTGCATGGCAAACTCTTCTTCTAAATCATTGACAAATATTGAAAAAAATGGTGATAAACATTCACCTTGCCGGACACCAAGAATACAAGAGAATTCATCGCTTAACTTATTAGCATATTTAACCCTTGACTTTACATTGCTGTACATTGATTTAATTATATCTAGAATATTTCCCCTTAAACCAAGCTTTATTAATTTATACCATACGTTATCCCTTACTATGTAATCAAACGCTTTGGTGAAATCAACAAACGCACAAAATACTTTTTTACCTTGATTAATGATATGTGAGATAAGCCCATGTAAAATAAACATAATGTCAACTGTACTCGTTTTTTTTTCTAAATCCTGCCTGTGCTTCAATAAAGACATAATTGTTTTCAGCCCAGTCAGTAAGTTTGTAATTAAGTATACGGGTGAATAATTTACCTGTGCAACTACGAAGCGTTATACCTCTATAATTATTAACATGATCTAAAAATTGCCTTTTTTATGCAATGGTAGAACTAGACCTTCGGACCACATTTCTGGAAAGTGACCGCTTTTAAATACAGCATTAAATACATTACAAAATGTATTTAAAAGTATATCTTTACCATGGTTAAGAAACTCATTGATACTCATATCTGGACCATCACTGCTGCCTAATTTTATTTCATGTAAAGCCTTTTCTACCTCTTGAAGGGAAATATCTTGATTTAGTTCATTAAACATGACATTAAACTCTCCTTTTACATGTCTTTCATTAAAGTGTAAAACATCCTTATCTGGTATAAACAAGTGATCATTAGAATTGTTTACAGTTTTAAAATATTTTTCAAAAGTATCCATTGTAAAATTGGAGGGGTTAGGATTCAAAGCATCTTTTAACATTTTCCAGTATAACTTTGCATCATTAAATTTTGCTTTTTCAAATTCTAATGGTTTAAGTTACTTCATATTCATGCCTATATTTTCGTAGTATTTTTTTATAGTCTGATCTTACACCTGTCAATTCTTGTCTTGCTTTAGGTGTTTTTACAACTCGATAACGATTAAATTTACTCATAAAAAGTAATCTTTTTTCTTCACATTAAACCAAGGATTATATTTTTTTTCTTCATCATATTTCTTCGGCACTCTATCATGACATGTTTTTAATCTTTTGAAGATTGGCAAAACAAACATTGTGAAAAATATCATGTAGTGCCGAGAAACAACTTTAAATAATCTCAGCGTCAACATTATCAAGTAATTGTTCGTTAATACTTTCAAGTTGTTCGTTTAAAGAATCGTCACTTAATTTTGATTTATATTCATTCGTGAACTCTGGTCGCCATACATATTTACCCTCTATACTTGTATATTCTCTTTCTTTCAAAAATGTTGCTTCGACATCATTAACCTTATTAAATTCTAGCGCAAAGCATACATCACAATGATCTGACAAAATGTTAGGCTGACTAACATCAAACGATAGTACATTACTGAAAAGAGACTGAGAAGCATTAACATAATCTATTAAACTACATCCACCGTGTCCAACATACGTATACTGCCCAATATTCTTATCATTACCTACACGCCCATTCATTATACGTAAACCTGTTTGCTAGCAAATGTCAAGTAACTGAATTCCATTAGAGTCTGTCTGTACAGTATCTTGTAAAACGCGTAGTTTAATATTATAATCATCAACAATATACTCATTGAGTAATGCATACATATATCGAGTATTGTCATCAACAACAAAAACTGGGCGTATTGACGTGCGGGCATTACAATCACCACATATGATAAATTTACAATCTTTATTCGAATCACTTTATATTCTTACCAGAGACTGTAAAAGCATGTCAAAAAAATTTGTATCTACCACAGATTGCCTACTAGATCCATCCGGTACAATATAGCAAAGGCAAACACATAAATCAAAATTCTCCACAAATATTCAACCATCAAATTTAACCCATATAATGTTATCCTCATACACGCAAACAAATGTATTATCCTTAACACGATTATCTCTAATAGATACAATTATTCCCCCAGAGTTTCTTTTACCGTTTTATTGTTCTTGTATTTTCTATGCAAAGCAAATGATGTAAAATTTTGTATACCAAATCAGATAATTCATTTGTCCACCAAGTTTCTGTAAGAAGAACAGCATCATTTTTGACAATTATTTAATTAGCTCTCTACTTTTCAGTTTATTCACTCTTTTTGTAAATAACCCTTGAATATTTAATGGAGAAAAGCGTAAAGTCTCTTTCCCCCGCCCTGCCTAGTTCTCTGCGCTTCCTTTTTTAGATGCGGGGTTTTCATTGCCACACCTTAAATCAAAGTCTAAGTTTCAAGTGTCCTGTCCTCTAGTGTCCTGTGGCGATCTTTGGTTATTTCTATGTAAAGTGTTACTGGGTATTGTCTTGGTTACAGTTGACTGCGAGTTATATTTGCTTTTGCTGACGAAAATCTCGACCCATGACCATGACCATGATTTGTGCAATTTTGATTCGACACATAGACAGCGGTTTGTCCAGTAACATTATTTCTCGTGAGTAATTGGCGTCCAGGTATGTTTGCTGGTGCGTTTCGCGTTGATGATTGACGTCCAGGTGCGTTTGTTGGGGCATTCGAGCGAAACATAGACTGCATTCCTGGCGGAGGTAATCTATTGTAAGATCGAGTAGTTGGTGCATTGTTCGTGTCAGAACTGGAGGAAATATCCACTTCTTTCTCGATAGACATGTTGATGATCTGTTGCTGTTGTATTGATTGCTCTAAAGTGATACAGATACATTGCTCATCATAATCAACAAATTCCATTGAGGTGTCTTGATGCTGATGTTGTTTTTCTGGTGCTGTACTCCTTGCTTTTTCGTCTCTAGTCACACGCTCTGTACTTACTGAACTCGCTGAGCTCGCTGTCATGGGGGGCAATGCATCTTCTTTAGGAGAGTTGTGTTCCTCTACTTCGTCCACATTTGATTCTGATTCTGATTCTTCAGTTATATTGTTACGCAATAAAGAATGTACTCGATCATCTAGACTATTGTTGCTTCGAATTTCCATATTTTGATCATGCTTCACTTTTTGATTCACTCTTTGCATACATGTCTTTTGTAACTGGCCAGGGGAAAAATTACTTTGCTGGCTTGTCTGGAAAGGTTGTACATAAGAGACTGACATATTACGGGAACCTTTCATTATATCCAACCAATCTGGGAATTAGTCACTTAAGACAGCGCCATTGATAACCAGCTTTGCTGGATACAGAATATAAATTTTGGACCCCGGATTTCTTTGGCGTAGCCCCTTAGCTTTCCGCGCAATCATCACAAATGTAACTTGAATCTATTTTAGATACTTAGAATCCTTTTTCAGTGATAACGCTAGCACAAAAAAAAAATCACAACTATGAAAAATTAAAACACTTCAGTCCCATAATTATGCATGTATGGTAAGAATGGATTATCTGATTGATGCTGCCACGAGCATGTAACGGCAACTAACGGGATCTGATTTTAATCAAATTGCACGCAATGTATTATAAGCATGTATAGTCATACTGCATCACAAATAATCAGTGATTTGAATATATGTGTGATTTAATACCATACAAATTTTCTCAGTATTCACGACATCTTTTTCGTCGTTAGTATATATAATCAAAATTCAAAGTTGTAACAATTTCGTCATATATATATATATATATATATATATATATATATATATATATATATATATATATATATATATATATATATATATATATATATATATATATATATATATTACTGCGTTGGATGATATTAGCTCATTTCTTAACCGTAGGTCTTAATATTTGAGAGAGAGCATAAAATATACTGTAGTAAATGCCTGGAAACTTTTTTTTTTATCATAACGTACCTCGATCACATGCATTGATTACAAAAAGCCTTACCCATCATTGGAGAGAAGCATCCGTCATATAGAACATAAAGCAGAGAGATACAGTGGTATTGCGCCTATCGCGTTATAGTACACGCATACCTGACTAGCGTATACATCTGAACTATGAACGTCAACCAGAATGCTTACCCTGCCAGTGTCTACTGACCTGGAACACATTATTGTCTAGTGATTTGAATTCAATTAAGAAATTTTCGATGCTGCACCGCCCGAGAGTTTCTTTGACATTTTGAAGGAATGCGATTTGTGTAACAAATTTTGTCACTGTATTTTAGGGCATTTATATCTTTTAACTTTATATTATATTTTATATACATTTTACAGAATATTAACATCTTTGACTTTGTATTATATTTTATATACATTTTACTGAATATTAACATCTTTATATTATATTTTATATACATTTTACAGAATATTAACATCTTTATATTATATTTTATATACATTTTACAGAATATTAACATCTTTGACTTTTGTCTTTTTTTATTGTGAAACTTGATGTTTACATTTCTTTTGAATGGTTTATCTTCAAAACGTTTTCTGTGCAATTCTTCATTTTTTAATATTTGGGCTAATTTTTAATTTGCATGATAAAGCCAATATTGGTGCTAAGGTTTCGTTAAACGATAATACATATTTTATATAATCTTGAGGAATAAGTGTATACTTTGAATTAATTTTTTTTTTTTTTTTTTTTCCACGCTTATGAAAATTGTTACATTGTCTTATCTGAGGGGACAATTCTACAGAAACAAACGTTTCCTTCCTGTATTATTTTTGTATTTCAGTTCTACATATTTTAATCAGTAACATTGTCGGCCTAGAATTGTTTATGATTTTACTGAGTCTTCATTTTCTTTTTAAATCCAATTATTCAATACACGTTAATAGTAGAATTGACCCATATAAGTTGTGTTAATGAAGAATGGACCTGTACGGATTGGCTATATACAGCAGACGCTTTTTCCTATGCAGATCTGAACGATGATCAGCTTCGCTATATGTGGAACAAAATTACATCACTGGAAGAAGTCTGGTAAACTATTTAGGAAGAGTAGGCGCCTGTTGCTGCTGTGAGGTTTCTACCCAAATCTATCCCAACCCTAAACGGGGTGTGCCTATCCCTCAACGACTAAGGGTGTTGCAAAATGTAAAAGGAACGGTGAGAGGATATGGCACAAAAATATTCCTGTCCGATGTAACACATATGTCTGGGAAAGTAATCAACTATTAAATATCAGACACTCGTTTCTGCAAAAGATTGAAGAGCAATCAAGCTAAAACTCACCCCATGGCTGTGTCCAAACATTCCCTGTGTCTGTTGGACAAAGATGTTTCCAAGCTGGATATCTGTGACAACAGTTTGCAACGGTAAGCAAACTAGGGAAGAACGCACTTTAGCGATCAATCATGTATGTCGCTCGGGAAAGCAAAACACAAACGACACTAAAATATTCCGCAAAAAAAGTAGTACGACCTCTTTCCTAAACGTATATATACTTAATAGCAGGTCAATTACAAATATCAAAACTGAGAAATATATCAACTGAAAGTAACTTTGAATCTTACTTTTCAGTGAATCAGCACTTTAATTTATATACACAGTGACATGGCATTTAGTAACATCTAAAGAATTATTCATGAAAAAGGCCGAGGATGCTCCGACTGCGGGTAATAGATTAAATCTGTGGAAAGTTGCCTCCCTTTACACGAGAGAGAATCATCATTCAGTTGTGCTTGTTACCTTTGTATAACAGGCAAGTGAGTGTGGGAAAAATGAGCATTAAACAAAAATGTATTTTACTCATACATATAAGGACCAAATAAGACATGCATTACACAGCTACAAATCTAAATTTTTAATTCTTACTTCAGACTGCCCCCCCCCCCAAAAAAAAAGAAAAAAAATAGTGTTGGAAATATATTGTCATTTTCAAGCGTTTCTAAGGATGATTTCCAAAGTGTTCAATACCTAAAAAAAAAAAAAAAAATCCTTTAGAAATAAGAGGAATATACCAGCATATAAGATGATTACAGCACATTCAATTTGCTTCAAGAAATACATTTTCCAAAATTAATAAAATTAATACGTTTCTTTTACACCTGGGAGGTGGAGAATTATCTACATACTATTTCTACAAATAAGATGTGTAATTATTAATATTTTACAACGAATACTTTCTTTTATTTATTACAGATGTTTGATCAGTTAATTTTGAACTCAGCTTACAACGCATACTATTTTGCGTGTTTCCTAATCTTGTACTTTTTTTTAAATGTTAAAAATATTTTTTTTTTGTTTTTTTTGTTTTTGTTTTGTATTTAAGCTTTTTTGGACCACAATAAAGCCCAAGATTTAATACGAAGTTTGACCAGCACAGATTGGGAAGCGGATCGGAAGGTCTTCCTTTGGTTATACAGGTCATTAATCAACATAGTGTTGTTCTTCAAATCTTACAAAACACATAACCTCTGAGGGTGATTGTAAGGGTCTATTGGGTAAAGTTTCTTTTTTGCTTGAGTATATCACCCTGCGTGGTCCTGACACAAGAAACGCAAGAAATGAGTGTAAATCTATGTCCCCTTGTTGGGATCTGATGCAGGTGCGGAGCACAGGTGACGAAAAATAATAATCTTATGTTATGGGAAAAGCAATCGGTAATGTGAGATATGGTCTCAATAGTACATTGAATAATTCAACCAGTGATTCGACAAGTAAACTCGTTAGAGTCGGGGAAATTAGATAAGATTTCTCATCATTTAATCCAATGATAAGCTGATAAGAAACAAACGGTAACCAAGTTCTCTCCTTTTGTGATAGCTAAAGCACTTCAGGGATTGGATGGAGAGCCAAGAAATGTCAAGAACTTAATTCAGGCCAACTACTTGTTGAGTGCAACTGCAAAGCTACTCTGACAATGTACTTCGCTCAAAGCGGTTTGTGGAGATACCCATTAAGGTATATCCGCACAAATGTCAACTCATCAAGATGTGTTGTTCAATCTAGATATTTAGATGATTGCAGTGAGGCTGAGATCCTCGACATTCCCAGCTTCAAAACGTCTCACAGGTGAAACAAATCAACATTCGACGTAACAGCACATTGTTTCGCAGAAACACTTACATTCTGGTGTTTGACTGCACCACTTTGCCTACATCGATCAAAGCCGGTTTCTTGATCATCCCTGTCGACCCTTTCATTCCTAATCCTTTGCGGTGTTTCAACTGCCAGAAATATTAGACGTCAATGTAACTTACTGGTCTTTTATTGTATATTAGATGTCAATGTAACTTACAGGTCTTTTATTGTATATTAGATGTCAATGTAACTTACTGGACTTTTATTGTATATTAGATGTCAATGTAACTTACTGGTCTTTTATTGTATATTAGACGTCAATGTAACTTACTGGTCTTTTATTGTATATTAGACGTCAATGTAACTTACTGGTCTTTTATTGTATATTAGACGTCAATGTAACTTACTGGTCTTTTATTGTATATTAGATGTCAATGTAACTTACTGGTCTTTTATTGTATATTAGATGTCAATGTAACTTACTGGTCTTTTATTGTATATTAGACGTCAATGTAACTTACTGGTCTTTTATTGTATATTAGACGTCAATGTAACTTACTGGTCTTTTATTGTATATTAGATGTCAATGTAACTTACTGGTCTTTTATTGTATATTAGATGTCAATGTAACTTACTGGTCTTTTATTATATATTAGATGTCAATGTAACTTACTGGTCTTTTTTTGTATATTAGATGTCAATGTAACTTACTGGTCTTTTATTGTATATTAGATGTCAATGTAACTTACTGGTCTTTTATTGTATATTAGATGTCAATGTAACTTACTGGTCTTTTATTATATATTAGATGTCAATGTAACTTACTGGTCTTTTATTGTATATTAGATGTCAATGTAACTTACTGGTCTTTTTTTGTATATTAGATGTCAATGTAACTTACTGGTCTTTTATTGTATATTAGATGTCAATGTAACTTACTGGTCTTTTATTGTATATTAGATGTCAATGTAACTTACTGGTCTTTTATTGTATATTAGATGTCAATGTAACTTACTGGTCTTTTATTGTATATTAGATGTCAATGTAACTTACTGGTCTTTTATTGTATATTAGACGTCAATGTAACTTACTGGTCTTTTATTGTATATTAGACGTCAATGTAACTTACTGGTCTTTTATTGTATATTAGATGTCAATGTAACTTACTGGTCTTTTTTTGTATATTAGATGTCAATGTAACTTACTGGTCTTTTATTGTATATTAGACGTCAATGTAACTTACTGGTCTTTTATTGTATATTAGATGTCAATGTAACTTACTGGTCTTTTATTGTATATTAGATGTCAATGTAACTTACTGGTCTTTTATTGTATATTAGACGTCAATGTAACTTACTGGTCTTTTATTGTATATTAGACGTCAATGTAACTTACTGGTCTTTTATTGTATATTAGATGTCAATGTAACTTACTGGTCTTTTATTGTATATTAGATGTCAATGTAACTTACTGGTCTTTTATTATATATTAGATGTCAATGTAACTTACTGGTCTTTTTTTGTATATTAGATGTCAATGTAACTTACTGGTCTTTTATTGTATATTAGATGTCAATGTAACTTACTGGTCTTTTATTGTATATTAGATGTCAATGTAACTTACTGGTCTTTTATTATATATTAGATGTCAATGTAACTTACTGGTCTTTTATTGTATATTAGATGTCAATGTAACTTACTGATCTTTTATTCTTATTATTCTTAGGTTAATAAGTCTGTAATTTGGTCTAAATCGAACATCAGGATTGATATTTGACCTTGTACTGTTAAAACGTTAGCATGCACATACCCAGTGAGATCCACAGCATCAGGATTGATATTTGACCTTGTACTGTTAAAACGTTAGCATGCACATACCCAGTGAGATCCACAGCATCAGGATTGATATTTTACATTGTACTGTTAAACGTTAGCATGGACATACCCAGTGAGATCCACAGCATCAGGATTGACATTTGACTTTGTACTGTTAAAAGTTAGCATGCACATACCCAGTGAGATCCACAGCATCAGGATTGACATTTGACTTTGTACTGTTAAAAGTTAGCATGCACATATCCAGTGAGATCCACAGCATCAGGATTGACATGTGACATTGTACTGTTAAAAAGTTAGCATGCACATACCCAGTGAGATCCACAGCATCAGGATTGACATTTGACATAAGTTAGCATGCACATACCCAGTGAGATCCATAGCATCAGGATTGACATTTGACATTGTACTGTTAAAAGTTAGCATGCACATACCCAGTGAGATCCACAGCATCAGGATTGACATTTGACATTGTACTGTTAAAAAGTTAGCGTGTACATACCCAGCGTGATCCACAGAACCTGTGCATCGTACTTCAAATAAATCTAAACTGAGACACGTTACTAAATTTCTTTTTAACCTGTAGCAATGGTTGATTGGTGTTTAATGGCACATCAGTGCAAAAAAAATTATATTGTGCTGATGTATTTGGAGTGAAGTGCATTGCTCAGAGACACGGTTTGATCTGGACAGGATTTGAACCCGTACCCTTGATACATGGAAACCATGAAACTTCTGAGCTTAAGTTTCAACCTGAGATTTTATGTCTGCGGGTCACATAGGATTTACTTTTGTAATGTAACAGTGAAAAATGTAAGTTCATTCAAAGCACCTATTTATTAATGAAGTCTGTGTAAGGTTTTAATTAAATCCGTCAGTTTTACATATAGATTCACTATTGACGTGTATAATTTATTGCAGTCATGTGGATATTTTTCAGATTCTAATATTTCTTTCTTTTTTGGTGTTGTTGTTGTTATTGTTGTTACTGTTGCTGTTTTAACGTTGCATATTCATAAGTCAAAAAAAAGAGAAGATAATAGTAGCATAATTTAAATGTAGATCATATAATTATTACATATTTCCTATTGTTATCAACGATTTTTAAACTGAACAATCAAAACACTTCCCACTCACGTTTGAATTAGCACTGTAAGGCTTGTTTTTCTACGTCAGTCAATTCACGCCGTTGTACGAGTCGCATGGATTGAGTGTAAGTACAGATTGTGTGTTTGTTGGCTGGCATTACATACTCTATTGAGTGTAAGTACACATGTGTTTGTTAGCTGGCATTACATACTCTATTGAGTGTAAGTACATATTATGTGTTTGTTAGCTGTCATTACATACTCTATTGCTTAATTTTCAAGATGATGTGCTAATTTTCCTTCAAATATGTCAAGTTTTCATAAGAAGTATATTTCTTGTCATATGACACTGCTAACTTTTCCTATCATAATTTTCTTGGTAAATATGTCTCGTCTGATGTTTGTGCACGACTTACGAACCACTTACTTCTTCACTTATTCATTTTACCGGTATATGACTTTCTATGGTGTTGTGGATAAAGTGTTGGATTTATGGTCCTAAAGATCGAGGTTCGAATCTCCCACAAGTACCTTTTTTATTTTTATTTTATATTTTATTTTTGGCTATAAATTTATCTTCTGTACTTGTAACAGGAACCCATTTTATCAGAGTTGATTGTTTTCAAAAGTTTTGGGATAAAATGAGCTTTAACTTAAACTGTACGCGGAATATCTTGTCCTTTACTTAGAGTGAGTGTTAGACTTTTAATTCTGCACTGGTTTTAGTACGTGCCATTTTGATATATACTATTAATGGATTAAATATTACTTTCAGTACTGTTAAATTATTCTATGGACATCAGACGTCTAATATCAATAGTTTGCAATTTGCTTGGTTCAGACTTGGTAAACACCTTCCACTTCCGTTCCATAAAATTGTATTGAAATAATTTAAACCTGATACTGATAATGTTGAAGTGTTGCTTCATTTTATTTAGATATTTTGTTGCTAGATGAATAATAATAGAAATGAATGTTTGTATGATAAAGAATATATTTGCATAATGATGAATATATCCGAATGTCGACAAAGAATATGTTTGCATGATAATGAATATCTCCGAATGTCGATAAAGAAAATCCTTGCATGATAATGAAGATATCCGAATGTCGATAGAGAATATGCTTGGAAAACGATGAATATATCCGAATGTCGATAAAGAATATGCTTGCATGATAATGAATATATCAGAATGTCGATAAAGAATATGCTTGCATGATAATGAATATATCCGAATGTCGATACAGAATATGCTTGCATGATAATGAATATGTTCGAATGTCGATAAAGAAATATGCTTGCATGATAATGAATATATCCGAATGTCGATAAAGAATATGATTTCATAATAATGAAGATATCCGAATGTCTATTAAAAAATATGCTTGTATGATAATGAATATATCCGAATGTCGATAAAGAATATGCTTGTATGATAATGGAGATATCCGAATGTCGATACAGAATATGCTTTCATGATAATGAATATATCCGAATGTCGATAAAGAATATGCTTGCATGATAATGAATATATCCGAATGTTGATACAGAATATGCTTGCATGATAATGAAGATAACCGAATGTCGATTAAAAAAATATGCTTTCATGATAATGAATATATCCGAATGTCGATACAGAATATGCTTTCATAATAATGAATATATCCGAATGTCGATAAAGAATATGCTTTCATGATAATGAAGATATCCGAATGTCGATCAAGAATACGCTTGCATAATGATGAATATATCCGAATGTCGATAAAGAATAGGCTTTCATGATAATGAATATATTCGAATGTCGATAAATATATATATTGCAGTAGCCAAGATAAATCTCAGACCTCTTTTCCACGTGTCGATAGCAACGGCATTTTTTATTGACTGAGAGGGGAAACTTAATGTCAAAGTCTAGCTCAAAGTTGTACGATCGCCATGCCTGGTCTCGAGAGCTCGGCACTAAGCCACTGCGGTTTCTAACAGGAACAGAATGTTTCCTTAGCTCACCTGGTCAAAATGTCAGCACATGCGTCATGTCACTGCTTGTTCTCATAACCCATCAACATTTGAACAAAAGAAAATACTGAACATAAAACATCCTTTTGACTCTGCTTACTTGGTCAACTGCTACTGTGTTTGACTTTTAGGGGACTGTAACCCAGGAGAGGGATCTAGGACCCACTTAAGCCTCTTATGAACCATTTGGAATCAAGACACATGCTATATTAGATAGTGCTCTGAGGTAAACTCTATGACACATATATTACAAATATGGGTTAATCATGTTTTCCTCTGATAAATGCATATATTCAGATTGTTCAGGCAAATGAACCATCACTTTGTCTCAGACGAACGAAACAGTCTCTTCAATATACAACGAAACTATCTTCAAATTCATCTAATCCTGCATATTATGTAGTTTTTGTCCCAAGTATCAAACCTTGTATGCGCAGAAACCAAACGAAAATTCGTCCTAATTTAAAAACAACAAAAATCAATGTTGGAATACTGAAAAATTATATGTTCTATATTCAAAGATGGATCCAAATCGGAGCAGAACGCGACCTCCAGAGTGGTAGTAAGGTTAGCAAATCAGATGCGAGATTACATCATTGATATGGATCTCTCATTATGAACCCATCCAAAATCTATATGATCTAGGCCCTTATTTCAAGTTGATCAAAAATATGGCTTCCATATTCGTAACAAGGTCAGTCGATCAGATCGAAGATCACCTCATGATTATGCATGTATCTGGTTAATTATTAAACTTATCCAAGATCTTCAGCATATAAAAATATAATAATCCTAATTTGATCAAAATCTGATCAGAAATACGGTCTCTAAAGTTATAATAAGGTGAGCAAATCAGATAGTAGAGGTCCATTTTATATTTTAGATTCTTATAGCTCTTCTATCCCCCATGACTTTAGTATTTTTTGTCTCGATCGTCACATAATAGTGCATGCGCGGTTGGGTTTACAAAACATAATTCCAGTGGGTAATCGTTAAGATTTATAGTATTAGGTCTCTCCGGGAATTTCCCAGCAAGCGTAGCAATCACTACGATTTATATTATCAAGATCGCTACGGAAATTTCACACCGCAAAATTTCCAGCTAGTGCAGTGATGTTTATCGAAGTTTACTGACCAATACATGTTTTTGGTCGCTAGCGCGGTTCCTTATCTGTGCTCGGAGTTGCCGGTGGTTTCCATTTCCGCCAACATAGTCTAGAACTCCGCCATAGTAATGGTTTTATCCTCAATAGTCATCGAATACAGCTTCTTAACTGTGCTGAGGTTGCTTTGTATCGCCGCGATAAGTTCTGAATAAACACGTATTCGCGAATGCAACCGTAACAACAATTATTTTACTAGCACCGCCCGCGACATCGGTTACTATTGATATAGCTCCAACAACAATTCCGATTGGCACACCTATAATAGCTACCGTCGTAAAGGTATTCCCACCACGCCAAAGCCAACAGTTGCTGCCGCGGCAAGTCCACAAATTGCATCTACAACTACACACACGCGTTTGTATTTCGTGAGCAGCGTAGTTCTCTTGACGATTTCATCTCGCGCTTGCAGTTCCGCTTCAATTATTTTTTCACGTCGGTAAGTTTGAGGGTGCATTATAATTATTCTATTAATATTGTCATAGTGGAGACTAATTGCTTCACAGGCTGACCTTGTTTAGGCACCATACGCGCACGCATTCCCAACCAAGTATTTTTCTTTACTTGCACAATGGTCATACAATCAAAGAAAATATCTTCCAGAGGAATATTTAGATCTCCGGCGTTTGTACATTCCTGAGGTTTGGCACCACGTTCATATAGAAACACACCGATTACACCTTTGCTTTGTATCTCTAACGATCGTTTTCGTCCAAGAACTGTTAAACGGACATGTGCGTCCTTGTTAAATAACAGTCCAGATTGTCCTCTTCTCAGTTGAGTCAATGTCGGTTTAACATATTCTCTGGGGAATGTAACCGGGTGGGTTCAGCTGTGAATATTACTTGATCGTTATAGAAACAATCCGTGGATGTTTTTACACCTGGTGGTACAGTCAACGATCGGGTATTTTCACGTGCCAATGCAATGATTCCAAGTTGGATTCGAGTTGGTATGTCCACACCAGGGTGGTCCCAACGGTCGATTTCTATTTGACCCTTAACAAAATTATATTTAAGCGTATACGAGGGTCTGGTAACACAGTTTTGAAGCAGATATTCGTCGACAAGTGGAACGAAATCACTATCAATGTTAGCATCACTGGTCAGCCGATCCAACACCCCGTCGGTAAATTCCGCAACCGCGTCAGAATCCATTACTTCTATGGAAGGATAAATCTAATCTTAAACACAAACGTCAAAGACGTCAAAGACGGTCCGGATGAACGTTGAGTCCTTGAAACTGAATTTCATCTCCAGCGACTAATGATACTGGTACTGTATATGTGAAAAGTTCTGCAACAACATCGTTCGGTCTGTCAGTACGTGAAATTGGCGACATCAAACCAAGATGACTCCGATCATTTATCATCACTATCATTCTACCCCACTAGCTTTCAATTCCAATTAAGATAAACAAGTATAATCCGGACTTATGCACCTTTAAGATGTGAGGTTTAGGTTTCTCAAAACCATTTTCAAGAGAATGGAAAACAAGTCGACTATTTGCTAAGGTTAATAAGTTAGTGTTTTCCTCTTCTTCTTTGGTCAATATTCCTTGAATTTGGCTCCATGATGTTACTTCGAGTGGTGGCAAAGGCACGTCTGCGATCTGTTCATCCAAGTATTGTTTTGTTGTAGCAGGAGCATCGTCAACAATCGACACGTTAGAGTCTCTGATTCCCCCGTTTTCAGTGATTTCAGCCAGGTTTTTCGTGACAGCAGCTCGCAGCCTTACAATAACATCTTGAATGTCCACCTTAGATGTTCGCAACTTTCCAGTTTGATCTTGGAAAACCACAAGCTCGTCCGGATCAGCACCAACTACAACCCGGCTCGTAAACTCGGTCAAATCCGCTTCGGTGGCAAACCTGATCAAATCCACCTCAGCACAGCGTCGTCTGGCGGTTGATCTTCCGTAAATGTTAATAGGCATTTTGTATACTATCAAGTGTATTTAAATGTAAAATCAATAAGCGTTTGCGGGGTTGGTGAACGCTGGAGTGCACACAACGCTTCAACAACAAGATGACCGCAAACCGGCACGTCCAACAGAGTTTGCAACTGCAGCGTTGAATAAAATAGTGGTAGACGACTTTGTCCATCTTGGGTGGTACAATAACTTTTTGTGAGACGGCTTTGATGGCTTCGCCACTCACATCCGTGTCCAGGACCAGTTTGCAATCGTAGCCTGCTTCCCATTGCCAGATTTGCAATCACTGAATCAGACAGACGTTGTTGCGCAGCTTCATTAATGATTTTACCGACCTGGGCTGGCATTGTTTCTGTCGATGGAAGTGAAATTGCGTCTGATGGTGCTCGAGTTACTAATCGTCGTAGCCGATCTCGAATTGACTGAACTGCTCGCAATCCCAGATTTTTCAACCGATTTTTGATGCTATCAGCGACTCGCATGGCAACTTGTTTAGCAATTGGTGCAGCGCGTGAAGTCAAGGCCGCTAAAACCTTCGGGGCTCCTGTAAACAATCCCTGGACAACATCACCAAGGCCATTTCCATATTAAGCCATGTAAATGGGTTTCCTCTTTAACAACACGCACTGGTATCACACGTCCACGTACGATTGTCATTATATTTAAATGTCAGGTCGATTTATAATGTACAGTTGTATCGTCAAGGTCTCACAGCGCATGTCCAACACGTACCCGTCCTGGTCCACAAGAGTGAAACGAATATGTATCAACCGAGGATTATGACATGGAATATATACAGGTGCCGCGGGAATAATCGATATTAAATCACCTGGTTCCACAGTTGGTGAAAACCCAAACAGTATGTAACACTGGGAGACTATGCCTCCCGCGGACGACTTTGTCGTCCCAGCTCCGCTTTTGTAACTGCCACTGATGGCGTCACAGATTAAATTAATTTTAATCGTTGATGTAATATTTATAATGTCAGGCGCGACATGGTATTCCACGCGTAAGATTCGTTTGTTATCGGGAATGTTTTCAGGTCAACCTAAAATCGTTCATATTAACGACCGTGCAATATCAACCGCGTACGGTTCAGATTTAATCGAGATGACAGAGCTGAGTGTGGGCTCATGTTCACGTATGAAAATTGTAGAGTCTTTGCCGGTCACCTATAAAATCCTCCGTCGAATCTCTTCACTGATCGATTCAATGTCGTACGCGCCCGCGGAATGTTCAGCTTGTTGCCATGGTGCGCCATCATCCATCGAAAACACAAATGAGTTGTGTACGGAAAGACCACCAAATGGTCGTAATCGGATATTAGCCCAACTGAAATAAACTCGCAACGATGCAAGTGCGATCACAAGTGTGCGGGATTCCCCTGCGGTAATTGGTGTAGAAAAAGGCACAGCTAATTCTGGTTTTGTTGACGAGATCGTGATCATTGAGGTAACGCTCGGGTTGCATTGACAACAATGCGCTGCATCGCGACATAGATCGGACGTAAAACGCGAAATGTTTAAGTGGAAAGTGCTTAAAAGGTCATTATTGGTGTGTTCGTTGTATAAAATAATCAAAGTCTTCAGCAATGTCATGCATCAACGCGCGAAACTTCCTAGGGTCCCTGATGTCATTGGTGAGCAACCGCATTAATGATTTCTGGTGCATTGTTGCAAGCTCGAACCGATCCCACTGATGTTTCCAACTGTTCTATGAGTTCATTCACTTGCTGTTGGTCCGCAGACACGCATTCGCCAGCGGGTTTGAATCCTGCCGTGCTGTTTCATTAAATCTTCGAACTGGTGTTTCCAACTTTGATTTGTACTCAGGTGGTTGTTGTTGTGGAAGATTTGCAAGTGCCTCTCCAACATCCTCTTGCATGTGCTTTAACCCTTGTTGAATTTGTGTTAATTGTGCTGGCGAACGCCTGAGCGGACCAGGTCGTTCTTGTGTTCCCATCATCGTAACAGTGGTGCTCGCGAATTGCTCCGCTGTAATCACGGTTTTCACAGTCTTGGCTGCAATCGCTTTTGTTGGTCTAATCAGCGGTGCAAATGTTTTTTCAAAGCCCACTGGGAGATCTTCCCGTGTAGTTTGTCGCGACTGTAACATATCTTGACACATTTGCGTGCATCCACGTATTCATGTAACGGTTCCAGTTGATTGTGTGTGGCTTTGCGTCGTCGGTCACCAGCTTCTTCTGTAGCATCACTAGGAGATTTTGTCATTTTATATATTTAGTATGAATGTTAAATTGGTTTATCCAAACCCGCACGAAATATCAAATAATGTTTTTTTTTTAGGTTGCTTATTATATTTTTCTCCAAGAAAACATCGCTGTTTTTCCAAGATAATTTCTAAGTTGATTAATTTATCAAGATGCTCCGGATATGTGTTTGAAAAACCATATAACATCTTTTGAGCCTCTTTAACAAATCTGTATGATGCATTTAAGCGCAACAATAATTTAATCTTTTCTGTGACGTTTCGCACACTCCACCTGTCTGGTAGATTCATATTCTCAGACTACGCCGGTGTAAATTACTCCGCTGCAACTAATATCAGCATTATAGCTTACACAGTCACAGTAGTATAGTTGTAAGCAATAATCGGGGCCTGAATGCGGCACTCAAATCGGCACAGTTATGCTAGTATAGTAACCCTCGATACACATCACTGCGCTAGCTGGGAAATTCCCGTATCTAACGTGATAGTATAAATCGTAGTGATTGCTACGCTATCTGGGAACTTCCCGGAGAGACTTAATAATATAAATCTTAGCGATTACCCGCTGGAATTATATTTTCTAAACCCAACCGCGCATGCACTATTATGTGACGATCGAGACAAAATATACTAAAGTCATGGGATATGGAGGGCCTGACGTATCCCAGTTTAAAAATCTAAAATATACAATGTACCGCTACTCAGATAAAAGATCACCCCATTAATATGCATGGATCTCTCTCATTATCGAAATCGTCTGAGATTTTAATAATATAGGCCCATATTCCTCAATTAATGTTCAGAAAGTACCGGAATAAAATTTGGACACCGTGTCTGATATATAAGGGCTTGGACGACTTTTTTATGACACATGTTCCATGGCATGTTCTTTATCAACTTTCCGTACTATACACTATCTTTAAAGAGCACCTAAATAACAGTGAAACGCAATGGTGATATTGTGAGCAAAACACCTAGACAGTGTATCTCGTAAAAGAATGGTCTATGCCTGATGCGCATTTTAAGAGTTATTCCCATTCAAGAGAGTTTGTGTCTCACTGTTTGTTACACTATTGACAGTTAACATCTCCTGAACCTCTTGAGGTACCTTCATGAAACTTGGTATACATTTGTAGAGTTGTGATCCATAATTTACTTTTAGCCTACACCACCAGTTGATTGTAACCCCCCCTCCCCCCCCCACCGATTTTTAAAACGAAAAACATCTAGGATATAAAAAAGGCACAAAACTTACTCATTTCATTCATTGATTTATAATTTCTAACTCGATTGCCACCAAGCGGTCCCTAACATTGTCATCTTCTCCTATGGGGAAACCAACCAAACCTTTAACCAGTAGTGTGAGACCTGTCCTCAAAAGGACCAGAAATAATTCAACCAGCGACTCGAATGAGGGAACTCGTTCGAGTCATATAAATTGGTCAAGATTTCTCATCATTAAATCCAATGATGAGAATCAAAAACTAACAAAGCTGTCACCTTTTGTGATAGCTAAAGCACTGTAAAGCCAAGAAGTGTAAAGAGATTAGTTCGGGCTAACTACTAGTGGAGTGTAGCTGCAAAGCTCACTCAGACAATCTGCTTCACTCTAAGCAATTTGTAAAGATACCCATTAAGGTATTTACACACAAACTTCTCAATTCGTCAAGAGGTGTTGTACGATCCCGAGATTTAGATGGATGCAGTGAGACTCAGATGCTCGAAAATAATCTCAGCTCTCAGAACGTGATACAAGTGAACGAATCAACATTCGCCGTAACGGCAAGTTGATTCCTATAAATACTTATATCCTCACGTTCAACTGCGCCACTTTGCTTACATCGATCAAAGCCGGGTTCTTTAATATCTATGTTGAACCTTTCATTCCTAATCCTTTGTGATGTTTTAATTGCCAGACATAAAGCCACCACAAAGATGTCTGCAAGAGAAATCCAGTCTGCCCCAGATGCGGGCAGCACAGAAAAACGTCTTCAAATTGTCAATGAGAACAGTTCTCGTACTCCAGAGACTGCCCTAAGTAGAAACTCGAGAAGGAGATCCAACGAGTGAAACAAGAGAAAGGCATCCGCTTTCCTGAGGCCAGAAAATTTGTGGAAGCCACGACTTCACCGAACACAGCTGGTACGACCTATGCCAGCGCGGCTAGAATGGAGAAGAAAACTTCCACAAATACTGTCTACACTGAGACAGACATTACATGGCCACAAGGACAAGCCAAATTCACAGTCTTGACACGACCAAAACCAGTGCTAGCAGCCATCCAGATAGAGAGGGAAGCAGATAAAACACAAATCAGTGTAACACGGTAGGAATTATAAACCTAATGCTTCAAACGAGAAACCACCTAAATCCAGCCCACGAAAAGAGAAGCAAACCACTGGCCCCAGGGGATAAGGAATCAACGTGACACAGAAGATTCCGAACTCTACCCAAGATAAACCGACTAAAACCGGCCCAAGAAAAGAGCAGTAGACCACTAGCGGCAGTGAAAAATCTTAACCAGATAAAGAGATGTTTAATAAGTTTTTGAGTCTAGATAGTGTGGACAATGGAGAGCCCCCTGATATCGCACCAGTGAAACCTACCCAGAAGTCCTGTACTCACACCACATTCATAAATATGTCGGACACCATAATATAATAAAAATGATAAGGATTAAAGGCGAATATTGATGAAATTAGTCTTCTTCTTAAAGAACATGATTCAATACTTCAATAATTAACTCTATGAAAACAATAGAGTTAATGTTATAAACTTCACCACATGCAGCAACTTTTGAAGAAATACAGAATGGCTGATGGAGGAGCGTCCATCATCATAAATAATAAAACTCCTCGCAGTTAAATTTCTATTGATACTACTTTACAGTATGTAGTAGGTGGTCTGTCGTTACATAAAACTCTTTTACTTTCTTCAATATATCTTCCTCCAGGCACTCCAATCAATCAATCTGATCTTGACCATCTTATTGAACAGTTGCCGGCACCTTTTATTTTGCTTGGCGACATGTTACGGCAACCCTACATTCTGGTACTGTACAGATATCGACGAGAGAGGAGAAAAGATAAAAGACTTTGTTTCAAAACACAATCTTTCTCTTTTTAATCATAAGTCGTATACCTAACTGCATCCTGCCACAGGATCCTACTCGTTCTTCGATTTGACTATCTGCAGTCCATCCCTTTGACTTGACTTCTCTTGGAAAGTTGGTGACCTATATGGCAGTGTCCACTTTCCAATATATTTAAGAAGTAATATGCCCAAACCTCAAGGGCGTGGGCAGAGATGAAAATTGAACAAGGCAGATTTGGAAACGTTTGATTCACTCTGCGAGTCAAATCTGACAGCTGATCCTTTTGAAAAAGAAGTAGATCCAATACCCCTATTTACTAAGAAACTCCATGATGTTGCTGAGGATACAGTACCAAAACTTTCGGCGATTCCTAAAAGTGTCAAGAAACCATGGTTTGATGATGCATGCAAAGACGCCATCAGGGAAAGGCAAATGGTCATTCAACATTTCAATGCCAATCCAGCAACAGAAAATCTTAATAAATACCGTATATACCGAACTAAAGCTCGTCGTACCATTAGGAGAGGAAGAGGAAAATATGGAGATCCTATGTCTATAGGCTGAACTCACGCTCCTCTATTAAATTGGTATGGAATGCGATACAAAAATCATTGGCAAAAATAAAAGCAGCTGTATCAAGCATCTAAAGAAATCTGATGAAATGGTCACAACCGTAACAGAAATCTCAAATACATCGGCCGAAACATTCTCGAAGTACTCCTCTCAAGATAATTATTCTGAAATCTCCAGCCGCGTTAAAAACTTGAAAGAAAAGGTTCCTCTGAATTTCAAATCTGCTGATTCTAAAGATTACAATAAACATTTCACTGTCAGAGTTACAAGACTCTCTTGATCAAGCCCACTTAACATGATCAGATGATATCCTCTATCAACTTTTGAAACACTTACCTGACACAGCCCTAAATGCACTGCTAAACATTTTTAATACAATTTGGGAAACTGGCGACTTCCTGCATGCTGGCGAGAAGCAATGGTGATGCCAATACCCAAACCTGGATAGGATCAAACCAACCCTTCCCACTATCCATAGTATTAACAACCTGTATTTGCAAAACCATGAAATGGATTATAAATAATAGACTACTCTGTTATCTCGAATCAAACAGCCTACTATCTAACGTATTTGCAAAACCATGAAATGGATTATAAATGATAGGCTACTCTGTTATCTCGAATCCAACAGCCTACTATCTAATGTATTTGCAAAACCATGAAATGGATTATAAATGATAGACTACTCTGTTATCTCGAATCCAACAGCCTACTATCTAATGTATTTGCAAAATCATGAAATGGATTATAAATGATAGACTACTCTGGTATCTCGAATCCAACAACCTACTATCTAACGTTCAATGTGGATTCAGACGTCAGAGAAGCATGACAGACAATCTTGTCAAACTTGAAACAATTATTAGAGAAGCTTTCATAAATAAAGAACATATAGTTGCGTTTATTCGACTTGGAGCAAGCTTATCATCCCACATGGAGGTACGGCATAATGAATGACCTATTCAACCTAGGTCTAAGGGTCCGCCTACCTAACTTTATCTCCAAGTTTTTGAATGATAGAGGTAAAGTAGGTAGCACCCTTTCTGAAAGCTATCCTCAGGAGATGGGCGTACCTCAGGGCAGCATATTATCAGTCATCCTGTTCAATATCAAAATTAACAGCATAGTAAAATGCCTTAATCAAGAAATGGACTGCTCATTGTATGTTCACGACTTTTTGATCTACAAAGAGTATGCATACTATTGAAAGTTCATAAATGGACAGAAGGAAACGGGTTTAAATTTTCGAAATCAAAAGCTAACTGTATGGATTTTTGCCTGTTACATCGTATTCATGATTACCCAAAGCTCTATCTTGACGGTTTTCTTATTCTTGCTGTGAAGGAGAGCAACTTTTTAGGACTTATTTTCGACCATAAACTAACTTTTGTTCAACATATTAGAGACCTGATGGACAAATGTCAAAAAGCCATGGATTTTATGCAAGTCGTGGCAAACACAGAGTGGGGAGCAGATCGGAAGGTCTTGCTTCGGTTATACGAGTCATTAGTTAGTACCAAACTTGACTATGTTTCGATTGTGTACGTATCAGCTTGTAAATCTCCCCTTCAGAAAGCCTCTATGTTCAGACGATCGAAATTTTCTCTTTTCAGTACGCTACCAAAGTATCTTCTAATTCATCTAAACCCTCATATGATATAGTGTTTAGGCCCAAATACCAAACCTTATACGTTGCGAAACCAAACTTTACTCCACCTTTTGGCATACGAATTCGTCCTAACTTAGAAACAGCAAACATCAATGTTGAAAATATTGCATAATTCTGGATTCCCAAATCAATACCGTGGTTATCAAAAACTCCCAAGTTAATATTTGACCTTTCAACAAACCCTCTACTTTTCCAGAGTAAATTCAATGAAATCAGAACCTCCTATCGTAGCCATACGTCCCTGTATATAGACGGTTCGAAAGATGCAGACAAAGATGGAGCTGCTATTGCAACACTCTGGCACCATCTCGAGCCGGTTATCGAATAAAGCCTCAATTGTTACTGTAGAAATTAGTCAAAATCAAATCTTTAGACTACATTGAAACTTCTCAAAAAACAAATTATATCATCTTTTCTGATTACCTTGCCACATTGAAAGCCTTGCAGAATCTTAAATCTGACAACCCGTTAATATCCTAGATATTAGAGAAATCTGATGTACTCATACAATCTGGGAAAAGCATTATATCCTGCTGGCTGCATAGTCACATTAACACAAAGGGTAACGAAATGGCAGATACAGGAGCCAAAGCTGCCCCGTTTCCGAATCAAGTCTTTATTGAGGTAATGTAGGTCACTGGCCCAAATTACATAATACATGTAACACTAAAAAATAATAAGCACGTTAGTGAAATAAAATTGATATACATAAACATATAATGAACTATATCATTATTATTCATCAGAGTTTACATTACAAGATTATTGGTGTTTCCTTTCAATGTTTAAGATCCTAGAATAAAATTTACACTTACTTCTACTTTGTAGGGCAAATAAACAAATAGTTACAGGCATGGGAAGAAGATAGAGAGAAAAAAAGAAATATACATAAACAAATAATGAGCATTGTCATTATTATTCGTCATTTTTTTACATTACACGTATTATGGAGTACCTTTCTATGCTTAAGTGCATATGTTAAAAGTTTACATATTGAGTTCAATGTATGTTTGTTTCTGCTTTGCAGGGCAGTTAAACACTTGTAATCTGAATGGTTTTATAAAATTATATTTAGGTAAATACAGTTTACTAAGCAGTTCAAAAGCTCTACACTCGCAAACAAAGTGGTATTCCGTTTCAATATCACTTTTACAAAACAGACATATTCCATATATTGACTTCAAATATTGTATAAATCCTCATAAAAGGCAAAATACGTGGAATGAAAACTCCCCAAGCAAACTTAAGAACATCAAACCCACTATAGTTGAGTGATATTCCTCGTATAGAACAAATCGGAGAGATATGGTGGTATTGTGCCGATCGCGTATCGGACACACATTCAGTTTGCAGTCTAAATAAGTAGTTAATCTGGTTGCTAGATAGTTAGAGGAAGGTAGATAAAGATATACATAGTAATGCAGAGACAAAAATAATTTTATTTCGAGGTTTTTTTCCCCCTCATTATTAATAGTGTAAATAAGGGTGTGTGTGAAAAGAATATGCAACAAGAAACGTTCGGAATTTTTTTAAAATATTTGACCAACTAACGTCACTTCCAAAATTAATATATCCAGTGTCTTCAGAGATGTAGTTAAAATAAATAAATTAAAAAGTAGAGAGAGAGAGAGAGAGAGAGAGAGAGAGAGAGAGAGAGAGAGAGAGAGAGAGAGAGAGAGAGAGTGAGTAAGTGAGAGAGAGAGAGAGAGAGATACATGGACACTGTCGCATAATGAAAAACAGGAATTAACTACTACTACTACCGCAGCTGCTGCCGCTTCTTTGTTAACAAAAATGTATTCTACTTTCAACAGTTAGTCTTTCTACACCAATAAGTAAGCTCAATTTGCATAGGACAATTTTGAGGTTTGATAATTATGCCTTCTGCCATGGCCATTTTTCCTGGAAATCACAAATGAAAATGAGTTGTGGAAAATTAATAGATGATAAAGAAGGGGAATTGTACAAACTCTTCATAACAACGTCGTCCTGATTTGATTCATGTCTTAGTGGCTCTTCGTCCGTCAAACGGACAGCTCCGGTACATTCTTGATATTTAGCCTCAACCCTGGACCCATTTGCATCCAAGCACAAGGATCTGCAGACCCGTCCGCATCGGTCGTGGACAAAGACGACGGCCTCAGTTAAATCTCTTCGATCTGGCGTCTTAACGGCAACATATACAACTGATGACCCAAAAGTAACGTGCTGGTCAAATATAACCTTTCCCGTGTAGCTTCCATAGTAGTTCAGACCAAACGACTCGGCATAAATTTCTCCAGCACCAGAAACATCAGAAATACATCTGTCGTAAGTTTTTGGATGACCTAATTCTATATTGGAATATGCAAATAGGTTAAATTCAGGCGTGAATATGTCTTGTTTGAACGAGATGTTGCCATTTTTAATGGCTAATTTCGAAAAATGTATTATTTTGACAGGAATATATATCCATTCGTTCGGGTTGGATACTCCATTTAAAAAAAATGTATTCTGGTAAAACGGTTTTATACCTTTACTTCCCTGAACGTTACCGATATATCTACTAGGCCTTTGATTGACTTGTCCGCTACTTTCCTCCTTCTCTGTCAGAAACTCATCGTATTTGTGTTTGGATATAAATTTTAATTTCTCTTTGGATTTAGCTTTGCTGACCACGAATGATGGCGATGGCTGCATGGACTGAAGTTTCTGTTTAGTTATAGGGATGCATCGAAATGTAGGTATATGGCACCGCAGATAAGGGGAACCACAGTCAGGTACAAGATTGTTACACGACGGCGTGGGCTCATACTTATACCAGTTTTGGGTCCAGAAATCTGCTAACCCATCAATATGGCGGTATTGAGGGAAACCGTGCATGCGCAAGTACGGATTGTGTTGAGTAATATATGTGCGAGGATAGTCCTTCGAAGCATCAATGCCTAACTTGTACTGCCTGGCTCGGAAACTTTCCCAAATGTAATCCACAAACGCGTGATGAAGATAGAAGACAGGGTCATATGGAGCGAGGTTCAGGTCGGACATGTCGCTTCCTATCCAGTCGTGAACATCGTCATGATACGTCTCTAGAGTAAACATGTCTTTCCCAAAGGGAACTGTTATGTCTACTGTATGATTTCTTGTCAAGATAGAGCCAACATTCTCTTTAGACATGAGGCTCCTTTTTGATCCGACATCGCGCATGACAGGTGCATCATATGCACGCCAAAAAGCGAATGGTCCTGTGATGACCTCACCGTCCCCGTTTCCTAGGAATGGACTGGTCCAAATTAGGGACTGCGTCGGGTCTTCGAGGTCGTAGTCCATGGTGTAGTCCCAGTAAGGGATGGAGACAGACTCGTCATACCGACGAAGTGCTTCCTCAAAACTACAATATATTAAAATATTTTTAAAAAGAGTGGAAATATTACCCAACAGTTGAAGCCGTTAATTAGCAATATTTTGTGTTATTATTATAAGTCTAATTAGTTTTGGTTATGGTGGAAATTAAATTATTTTTTACGAATCTTGTTGTGAATGTAAAGAAAATAGGCGCAATAATGCCACCAAATTCTGATACAGAGTCGTCTTGTGACATAGCCTATTTTCAAAGTATGTAATTAGGTCTATTGATTAAGGTATAGCCTATCTTCAAAGTATATAATTAGGTCCATTAATTAAGGTATAACCTATTTTCAAAGTATGTAATTAGGTCTATTGATTAAGGTATAGCCTATATTCAAAGCATGTAATTAGGTCTATTGATTAAGGTATAGCCTATCTTCAAAGTATATAATTAGGTCCATTAATTAAGGTATAACCTATTTTTAAAGTATGTAATTAGGTCTATTGATTAAGGTATAGCCAATATTCAAAGTATGTAATTAGGTCTATTGATTAAGGTATAGCCTATATTCAAAGTATGTAATTAGGTCTATTGATTAAGGTATAGCCTATATTCAAAGTATGTAATTAAGTCTATTGATTAAGGTATAGCCTATATTCAAAGTATGTAATTAGGTCTATTGATTAAGGTATAGCCTATTTTCAAAGTATGTAATTAGGTCTATTGATTAAGGTATAGCCTATATTCAAAGCATGTAATTAGGTCTATTGATTAAGGTATAGCCTATATTCAAAGTATGTAATTAGGTCTATTGATTAGGGTCTCTCACTTTGTAAGGATTATGCATTGTTTTAAATATTTCATTGAAATTTTTGTTCTGTTTTATCGCCTCATCCGATATTTTTCCCCTCCATATCTTTTAAAGACGTAAAATTACCTGTTCTGAAAGTTTTTGCACAAAGCGAAAGTTTGCCCAAATATCATTTTCTATTAGAATGATGTGATACTACTTTCTCTAAAAGGAACTGATGTACAAACTCTTGTCCTTTTTTCCATGTTTTTCCCTTGGCATAAGAGAAATCTTGTTCTAATACCTAGTACAATAAGATGTAAATTGATTTTCGATTCAGCACACCAGTGTCAATGAGACGGTTTGAAATGTTTGCAAAGAGAAAAGTCGGATACGTCTGCGTAGTGAAATAGGTCACTTAATGAGAAATTGTTGTCAGTATTCCCTCTGAAATACACCTGAAAATGATCCAATTTTGACGTAAACTGACTGTCTAGTCATACTCGTACATGCACGTGGCACTTCTTGTGAACATCTATGAAACGCTGTTGTTGATACTTCAGGAAAAGAACATTTTTGTTTATGTTAATAATCAGACATACACTGTTTCATCCTTATGAATGCACTAAATTTGAACTGCGACTATGTCTTACACAGATTCTCTCATGCATGGAAACGTTAACATGAAATAATATGATCTGTTTTGAAGAAAATGATTAAACCAGCGTACCACAGAATATCTACGAAAGCAAACACACTAAAATAGAAACTTAGAATCAACTGTATCTGTGCAATAAATTTGGGTTCAACTCAGAAGCCACATGCTAATCATGACGTTAGACCATGATTGCTTCGAAGAACCACCATGCTGTATCAGTCACGCGATAACCTAAGTTTTGCTGTGGTATTTACAAACCAATCGGCATGTATACTCACTATGCCACAAAGACTCGATGCCATCCGAGGAAGTTTGGTCCCTGGTGAAACTGATACAGTACAGGGCCCTGGTGCAGACTAGCAAATCTATCGTATTCCCCGCTCTGTCAAAAGACAGGCTAATTCAATATTTTCAGCAAAAAACACAATAATACTTCAATAGCATGCGGCATAGTTCGGGCTTTATGTCTCAGACAATCACTACTTCAGTGTCTTTGGTGCACCTTTTTTTCGTGAAACATTTCTTAGAATCAATATTGGGGCAAAACCTTGCTTTGAATCGGACGCCAACATCTTGAAAAATACGTTCTATTCAAGGCAATTGTTTATGCTTCTACTTTTGTTATAAGTAATATATTTTGCGAAAACGATGTAGAACACCAAAGACCCTAAAGAGTTTGCTATATGTCTCACCTGGTTTTATTTACTGAACGGCTCTGATTTTTTCAGACACTTCGACCAAATGTTTTAATCGGCTGAAATGTATAGCTAATGCAAAAAATCCCGAAGTGATCCAAATGACTGTGACGTAGTATGGCGAGATAGAAAAGTCTATGCTTTTAATAGATTATTCATTGTTCTGATAATTATCCAACATTCCGAATCAATACGATTTAAGCAATGACAGCCACAATGATATACTATTACGGGTTTCACCCACACATTTCTCCCACATATTTTATACATGTACTACGGACCTTTTGGTACGTTGTTTGAGAAGTGTTGCTCGTTATCAAAGGCTAACCTTCACAATTGGAAGCTACTCGACAAAAGGCAAAAGGTGGCATACAGGATTAAGGTCAAAATGGAAAAATAAGAGCAAAACAGGCAGATGGATTCCTCAGAAAGCTCTGATAAAGACAAAATCAGCACACAGTCTCCAACTGTACGCCACCTTTACCTTTTTAACGAGCATTTTGTGTGTTTGTTGTCTTTTTATCGAGTAGGTTCCATTAGTGTGCTTCGGAAACATAATGCTATTCTAGAAGTTCCATAGTACATTCACGCCACCTAGCGGCTGAAAGGAGTGATGGTCAAATTTCATTGTGCCTGGTTTTTTAATCAGGCGAAGACACCCTTCCCTCTGCCAAGATGAAGGAAATGCAGGAAAGGAAAATGATTTTTATTTTAAAGTCAGCTTGCGAAATATATTTAACATTAATGTCCAAAGTATTATTATTATTATTATTATTATTATTATTATTATTATTATTATTATTATTATTATTACCGGTATTATTATTATTATTATTATTATTATTATTATTATTATTATTATTATTATTATTACCGGTATTATTATTATTATTATTATTATTATTATTATTATTATTATTATTCCAGAATTGATATTAGAGAACACATACCCTTTTCACTTTGTTAAGCGCATCATGGAATCGTTGTCTTTCAGAATCCGAGAGCATACGGTATTCCCGCCTTATCCTAAAACCGGATGGCGGGATGGTCCCATTGACTACTGCTTTCAAACCCAGAGTTGTCTGCATGTTTTCTGATGGGCAATCTGATCCGTACATCATTTGAACCCCATCTTTACCTTTACACAGTTTGAACTCTAAAATATATATATATATATATATATATATATATATATATATATATATATATATATATATATATATATATATATATATAATTCTCTTTACCTAAGCCGCTTAAATATTATTCACGGATCACTATCGATTATGTTGCATTGTGAAAAGGGTAACAATAAACAGTTCACATAGATTTTAATTACATTAAATTCTAAGGGAATTGTTTGTTTGTTTGTTGGTTTTTTTTATTTTTTTTTTCTCTAACACAATCATCTCTAAATTCCAACAAAGCTAATTTTAGTTTAAGTAAGTTTATTTTTCGCCTTGTAACAATTATATGTGGTCAGAGATGTTCAATAATGCCCCCAAATCTACCGAATAATTATCCATTAGGAAAACTATATGATAAAATATATTTCCTTCATCTTCATGCATCTCCAACCAAAACAACATTTGACTTAAGTCATTTTAGTTCATGGATAGGTTGTCTAATACATTTTCTCAACAAGTTTTACCGGTTTTCGTTGCGTTTAACCAATCCCATCGTATGTTGTTTGTGTCCATCACGTATCTTTTGACGCATGCCTTAAAAATCCTCTCCCCCACCGTCTCCGATAAATTTGTGCTCTTGTGTATTTCCTCAAGACATGAGGAAAATTCCGGCGGTAATGTTGACTGCTCCAAGAGACCCAGTACCGTCTGCAACAACCCAGACATCAGGGCAAACGTCACCAGTAGTGGTTTCATGGTCTGGAAGACAGTACATGGTCATATTCTTCTTCTACTTAAACTCAATCAAATAAAATATAATTAAATAAAATTACATCAAATTAAAGCAAAGAAAATTAGATGTATTTTACTTAGAAATGCTTTACAATTTCTAATGAGTTACATGTAATACTATAGCTCAAAGGGGCTAGCACGGTGTTCAAGACACTCGGTGTGCACAGGGACTTGCATCTTCGCTAGCTAGGGCTGTCGATCCACTTCGCTTTAAGTCGATCCTTGGCATATGTAGCTCACTGAATAAGTACCTACCGCTCCAGTATCTCAGAGAACGAGTCCAGTCATATTGCTCGTCAAATTTACATTTATCTGATTTAAATTGTGTATACGCAGGCTTTTCTTTAAAATCAAGATATATCAACATCATGGAAGTCGTCATATTAAATAACTAATAGATGTAACGAGCTCCTTCCTTGACCAATTTACTGCATGAAAAATCGATTTCCCGGTCACAGGAAACTTGGCGGAAACCATAATTTCCGGTATAGTTTCAGAGTAGTTTCCGGTATGGTTACCAAAGTTTCAGGTACAAGCGTAAACCCAATCTTGCCCATGAGCCGAGTTGAATGCGTTAAATTTTGTGCTGGAATCAAGTTTCTTTCAAAACGGATTCTTGTGGTTTCAGTTTAGATTCAATGCAGTTTTCATTGTGAAACAAACACGTTTCTTCTGGTTTCTAGGCAGGAAACTAGCGGAAACCTGAAAAGTTAGTTCCAGTTTCCATTGTTTTCCGGTAGTTTCCGTAATTTGTAAACTGCCTGAAACCACAAGAATCCCCTCCAGTTTCCAAAGCTTTCACACAGTTTCATGGGCAAGGAAACACCAGCAACGACAAGATTCCATTTCAGTTTCCAATGCTTCCTGGCAGTTTCCGTAACACTTGATGATATAAGCACATATTTCAAGATTTATCAAAAGCAAATCAAAAATGTGGTTTCCAGAGTGATGACATGCTCAGCCAGTCAGATTCAAGATCACCTCATTAATATGCGTGGAACTCGTTCAAGATCTTTATCATATAAGGATATATCCAAACTCTGATCGCAATCAGATCAAAAATATGGCCCCCAGTGTGGTAATAAGGTTAGCCAATCAGATGCAAGATCACCTCATTAATATGCGTGTATCTTGTTAATTATCGAGCTCGTCTGAGATTTTCATGGTATAAGCCATTTTCTAAGTCGGATCGAAATCGGATCAGAAATATAGACTTCAGAGTGGTAAGAAATATAGACTCCAGAGTGCGGACGGACGGACGATTGACGCAGGGCCACACCATAAGCTTCCTTGGCCTTACGGTCAGGTGAGCTAATAATAATAATAATAATAATAATAATAATAATAATAACAATAACAATAATAATAATAACACCAACAACACAACAACGACAACAACAACAAATGATAAACATCAAGAACATAATCGTAATTTTGTTTTTATATTACAATTCTATCTAAAGCATAACATAAATGTTTGTTTAAACTATCGTCTAATTCTTTAGAAGAAATCCCTATGTCTGTTTCATCTCTCTCAATTTGAAATAAAGTTGTTAAAATCTTTATCATCTGGTGTTTAGGATAATAATGGTACATTATTTTTTGTTTATTTATAAACTATATATTTCTTGGTATGAAATGAAAGATATGTTTTTACTGACTACAAACTGTAAATTTTATGCAATGTCATGGAATAAGAAAGTTACAATCAAAATAAACATGACAAAAGAGACGTTAGCTTTTGAAATTCGTTGTATTTTATATGAAAATATGTCCCCATGTCATAAAATATTGAAGATCAAACGCAAAATAAAATTCAATTGTTTGATTTTTTTTTTTTTTGGGGGGGGGGTTGTTGTAGGTTTTTTTGTTGTTTTTTTTTTTTTTGGGGGGGGGGGCTTTTTTCTAATCTTTTTTTTTATAGATGCATATAAAATGTTTGACTTTACCTTAAAAATAGCTGGTTTAAATTCTCTAACATTAGTGAAATATGGGTACCCTCATTAAGCAAGGGACTCAGGTGGGCCTGATATCGTTCACCTGATAGTTTACATACGTCAGCTAGTGAATGCAAATTCATACACACACACACACACACACACACACACACACAAACACACACACATATAGGCATAAAAAGGACAAGTCATTTATACAACCTGCACTGTCCCCTGGATTTCCCCCAGCCCCTAGGGATCCCCTCACTTTTAAAGTATATATATTTGGCATTATAAGGGGTGTTTGCCTGTGCAGTCAGTATGGACTCCTGAGTATGTCTTTGCCCCGCCCATCTCGGGCCTGCTCCTCAAGTCATAACTTGGAAACCATTGGGCGATTTTTGTGAAGAAGTTGTAATTAGCAGTTTGTTAATCAACGACGCACGACGGATGACGTACTACGCACAACGAACGAAGGACCACACTATGAGCTCAGTCGACTTTATGGCCAGGCAGGGGCGTACTAAGGGTAAATGGCGCCCGGGGCGACGATGATGGCCCAAAGGGCCAGAATACGAGGCCCGAATTTTTATCAGCTGTTTTTTTTTAGCGCCCCAAGACATCTGGCACCCGGGCAACCGCCCCGTCGCCCCCCCCCCCCCCCCCCGTTATTACGCTACAGTGGCGAGGTATGCTAAAAATCACAAAACGTTTAAACTAGCTGCACTATGTAACTTTTAACAATATTATTCTCTCGCATTTTACAGTTATCTGTAGAGTTAAATTGACTTATAAATGGTTTTGTTTACTATTTTGTAATAGTAAAGCTGATTGTACGTTGTTTTGTTTTGTTTTGTTTTTTCACACAAATCTGCAATGTTCTTAAAATAAAAGTTTTATCTTTAAATGCTTAATAATTGTGATGGAACTGTTAATTTTATTCATACGTTTAAATTTGTTTAATAATAACTAATAACTTGGAAAGAATAGGTGATGAATATGATGATGACTATCATTGTTATTAACAAATTATGAACAAGTGAAAAAGCAATAAATTAAACACACAAAAAAAAATTGTAAAACTTTTCTGACATAAAAGTATTCTGTCCTTCCTGATTCTTATGCTTGCAACATTGCAACTGTTAGATAGATAGATAGGTTGGTAGGTAGCAGGATCTATTCTAGAATTGAAAATTTAGGGAGCAACTTTCTCCCTTCATTGTAAAAAAAGAGAGGGGATTTTCTGAATATAAACGGGATTATTGAAGAAATGAAGAAAGGGCTTAAAAATATAATGCGCAATTTTCAATTGATGTTTCCGCTCGATTATAGAGAAAAAGAACGCAAATCCAGCAATCACGCGTCCTAGACCAAACTCCGAGGTAGATAGATAGATAGAGACCGACTGTTAACATTGTTCTCTTTTTAACTTAAAAAGAGATGTGCAATATATTAGTGTACATTTAACGAGGCAAAAATACTTCTTTATCTGTTGTCAGAGTTTTGCCTCAAAATCTGGATCAAAACCTTTCCTTAACTACAAACTGTTATAAATGGTGGGTGGTATAGATTACATAGACTCAGTATGGACAAGAGCTGTTATTGCTTAAATTAATCAAAACCAATGAAATTGTCCGATTTTCTAATGGCTGGACAGCATGACAAAAATGCCCCTCTCTCTCTCTCTCTCTCTCTCTCTCTCTCTCTCTCTCTCTCTCTCTCTCTCTCTCTCTCTTTTGTATTTCAAACATATACACAATACACATACATCTTGTCTGAGACTTATATAACCAGGTGTAACAATAAAAAATGTAGTTAAACTTGTCTATAGCCGCATTAGGAAAGGAATTCGTCATTAAGGCCAAGTAAAAGAAAAGATGCGTTTTTTGTAACATGCTTGAAAAAAGTTTTGTCGCTAGGTAGGATTTTAAAAAAATGTTTAATACATCAATTCGTATATTCTCGATTGGTTCTGATTGTCAAACTGAAGAACTACTCAGTAATCCGAATGGTTAATACTAAATACCGAAATAACAGTTTTTTTTAAAAAAATACACGGAAGGGACTCTGAGTACTGATTATTAAATAGTAATAATGCAAATATAACATTGCCACAATGGAAAACAATTCAGTAAAAATATCCCAATATAAATAAACAAAATAATTAATTAATAAATAAACCTGTTTCACACACACACACACACACACACACACACACACACACACACACACACACACACACACACACGCATGCACAAACTCGGAAAGAGGAAAATTTTAATCGATATCTTCATATGTTCAGTATTTTCATCCCAACCGTCATCCTAAGGTAACTTTTAGGAGTTTATCGTGCTTATACAAAAGGTAAAGACATGTACAGCCTAAAAAGAAAATACTATTAAATTGTTATTTGCATGTAGCAGAAAAGTTTGGAAGTTGCGCGACACATGGGTTTTATTTAATTAGTCTTGTAGCAAATTGAATCCACAAGCTTAAAAAAAAAATATAAAAAACAGTTTGTTATCTTTCTGGAAAAACTGCAAACATAGTAGTATAGATAAAGGCAGATTCTAAAACACTTTTTGTCTTTCTTCATCATAGAGGTTTTCATCGTGCAAACAAATGGCTCTATCCAATATCCATTAGATGCCTCAAAAGTGTGGTCATCAACGCGTTGATTACGCTGGAAACAACTTTGGAAAACGCCCGCCGCCAACAGTTGAAATTATTTGTTTTTAAGGTAAAATTAATTTTGTGATAATTACGTTGGTTTTTAAGTAAATAAAAAGTTTAGTTCAGTGCTAATAGCACCGAATTGAGGGTTAGTTTTATAATGACCGATCGCGTACGTGTTTATTCCATCTTCGCACCATCGTTTGTCATCATAGTTGTTTAATCCTGCTTTATTTATCACCGTTGTAGTAATTTTATGTTTATCAGATCGTATTGTTGTCATTAGAACATGATCACGCTTTCCAGCTAATGCATCTTTATAGTCATCAAAATTTATCTTTTTTTCCACAACAGCCTTTTGTATTCCTTTGGCACGTTTTTTTACTGTTCCGTCAGCAAGTTTAACACTGTACAGTTTACTTCTTAATCCAACGAATTCAGATATTGGAACGAAGTTTGTTTCGTCCTTGAATTTTCCTATTACTTTTTTATTTTCATCTGATTTAAATCCGCTATTAGCAGGATAATCTGATAGATCAAACCATTGCCGATTATCGTACATGTCCTGGTAAACATCATCGGTGAACACGTTAATACAAAGAGAATCAGTGTCCGTGAATAATAATTGTGATTTATCGCCTGGATATAACTTTTTAATAACATTATAGTAGAAGTCGTACATTAATGTTTTTGAAAGATCTAAAACAGCTGCACCATTTGCAATAGGTTTATTCAGTGTTAGGTTTGTTTTACGCATATGTGCTGCTATTAAATTTTCATTAAATATTTTTCTTGAAATAAAATTATCTTTTGCTATCACTTTATCCCGTCGTTCTTCGTTATTAATAAGTTCAATTTGCTCACGTTTTCTTAAGTTTTCCATTGTTTTGCCGTATACACTGTTATTCATAAGCTTAAAAAGATTTTTATCAAATTCTGTTGTTGCAGCTGCCCTCTGAATCGTGTTAAATTCAATGTAGTCTTTTAGCCAACAAGATTGTTTAAACTTTAGAACGCGGTAAATACGTGTTATTTTTAAACCAGCGTCAACTGCTTGTTTTAATGCTTTGTGATGTATTATGTATCTTGTTTTGTTCATTAGATTTGGAACTAACTTTTCTGTAGTGCTTTTACAACCGTTTTGAATCTGAGTGGAAGAAAGCTGTGTACTACTGATTTTAATTTGTTCAGCGCAGAACGGATAGTCATTATGTAGATCATGCAGCTCAGATGGATATTCAAGATCAACTTCTATGAAATATCCGACGCTATAGTTTAGTTTTTCGTTTAGGTATTGTTCTTCTGTTATCCACTTGTAGCTTCCAACTGGTAATGATTGACACATTGCCCAACCATACAGATTATTTGAATCCAAATAGATTATATAACTTGATTCCTTGCTAGAATCATAATCTGGCAAATATTTGTTGTTTGCTTTTGCGTATTTCTTTGTTATTACTGATATTCCTCCACGAATACCTTTTTCAATAAACAAATACATATCAGCATCTGTGAACAAATCCAGTGTTACATTACTTCGTTTTAATGCTGCATCCCAAGCAAGTCCTGGAGATGAAAAATACCATAATGGATCTAATTCATAATTACTATTGCATCTACTACGAAATTGTTCAAATATATCAGCTAGAAGAAGAACATCAGTTATCAAATACAGATCGTGATAATCTCCAAGGTTCTCGCATTGAAATTGATTCCATATTTGTTTCGCGTACTCGTATTCGTTTTGTTTTATTCCCTCGATACGGACCTTTGAATAAAATTTTTCGATGTCTGGCAGCGATGTTTCATTAAATCTTGAAAAATCGTTCATGTACTCGTACGGATAAACACCTTTGCGCTTAAAATAACTGGAATCAGTGCCAAAGTACTCTTCTAGGTTATCAAAAACAGTACAACCCTTTACAAGTTTATCCAATGATTCTGCCATAAACTGAAAACTGTCAATGAATCTAAGTTGCTTTATTGTAACAGATAAATACTTTTCAGTGCTATTTGGAATACATTTGATTGTTTTAACACTAAATTTTTTATTTCCAAGTGCGTCAACGATAATATGCGCATCATATCCTCTAAAGTTGTGAAAAACCACAGGAACAAACCATTGTAATTTATTATACTTATTATCGGCGATTAATACTTTTTTAATTTCTTTCACCTCGATCATCAAATTAGTTAACAACCAGTCTGCTGGATTAATACCACGGTATATCTCAATATTTTTTGATTTCGTTTTATCATACTCGCAAACAATCTTGTAAGCAACACTACAAGGAATATGGTTATGAATTTTTGTTGTTGATGATATATTTGGGTTGTTTATTGCAACATCAATTGTTTCCAGCAGTGCTTCGAAATCAGCGTATATTACAAATGGTATTTTTTCACATCGTTCTGGATTTTTAAAACTTAATTTTGAGTGTTCAATATCTGGCATCGTGATTTTTTGTTTATCTGAGCAGTATCCTAAATGTCGATCTAATACTTCCTGTGAGGTAAACCTGCTTAAGCAACGATAACAGAAATAAAGTTTTCCTTTATGTTTATTGTTTTGACTGTAATTGAATCCATTAAAGTTTTTAATCCAACAATAGTGATTTTTATAAAATAACAGGTTAATTACATCGCTCGCCTGTACATTTTTATCTCGTAAATTTTCACTTATTATCAGTGGATATGAAAATAGTTCTCCAGTGATTTTTGCATAATCTAAACCAAATACGTTTAACGTTAAGTCATTTTGTCTGGCAAACTTTTCTATCTTGTTGATTTGTACTGGAAATTCGATTTTATCAAAATTTAATTTATTGACATGTTCTTTATAATTTGATACTCTATTTGGGTTTGAATTAGCTGGATACAATTTTGAGAGAACCGCCCACTGAAAGCACTTGTTGTCGTTATTTTTAACGTTTACAATGCACTTTGAGTTTTTATAATATCCAGGCAACTCAATAAAACTTGATCCGCCTGCTGGTTTAACGTTGTGTGTGCTAAGTGAAACTGATATAATAGTCCTGAATTTCCATCCAGATCCTGCTCCTTCATGGTTTTCAATCTGATCACTCAAATCTTTGTGCAATTTTATTAAAATCTCGTCGACGTTTAATCCTCGTGTTATTAATGTTGTTTTAGTTGTTTTATATGATTCTGATTCTTCTTCCAGCACAATAAGCTCACCAATCACAAACAATACATTGTACTGAATATTAATTTTTATTGCGTATTTTTGACTTAACTGATTGTTTATTATTGGTTTAACCATTGCGATCATATCTTGTGGCCTTATTCCAAAACTTCCTGTGTTCAACGTGTACGTCTCCGAAGATGCGTTAAATACTTGTTGATTATCAAAAATAAAATTTTTGTCAGAACCAGCAAATGCCTTATCAGTCTCTCGCATCATAAAATTTGTGTGTTCTAATACTTTTTTCATTGCTAGTTCACGAAGCGATTTGTGCATTATATATTAGTGCGTGAATATTTAATTGAAAAATAATTAAATTGTGTTTATTTTATTTTTATTTTTTTTACAAACATATATATAATGAGCGAAATTTTTTACTTGCATCCAGTTTACAAAAATTATGAGGCCAGTGCACAAGGTGTTATAAGGCATAAGCGGCATCAGCGTCCTCTTGGTAATTTAAGCAACATAGGATATATTAAAATAGGTCTTCGGATCAATGACAGCGATGGTAATCACATGAAATCAATTTTTGCACATAGATTTGTTTACGAGGTGTTTAACGGAATTATTTGTCCTGGACTGGTTATTGATCATCTTAATGGTATTAAAACTGACAACAGAATTGAAAATTTGGATTTGGTTACGCAGCAAGAAAATTGTCGTCGTGGTAAAAACGCAAATGCTTGTTTTAAATCCCCTAGGCCTGTAGCGTCAACGGATTTGCTTACTGGCGAAAATCAATCGTTTAGATCAATTAAATCAGCTGCAAAACATTTTGGAGTTAATAGCGGTTTTGTGAAACATATTGCTGATCATGTAAGTAATTCAGCTTTCTCAAAAAAATATGATCGTAAAATTTCTTTTGAGTACATCACTGATGTCGACAGCACTTCTAATCTTGTTAATAAAACTGATGATAAAATCGTTGATAAAATCGTTGATAGGGTTATTACCGCTGATGGTAAATCAATTGTCGATAAAGTTGTTGATAGGATTATTAATAAACTATTTTGAATCCAGTATTCGCATCAGCTCTTCAACCTTAATACAGCTATGGCTGTAATTCATTATTGCGTCAGCATCCCAGGTGGAAACAATAGTCCCATTTTTTTTGAACAGTTTCATTTCATCTAGTGTTAAAAATACGTTATTAGGCTTAACATCAATGTTGTCAGCTGGCTTATCGTTTATTCTAAGTTTAAGGTTTATAGGAACGCAAAAACAAACTCGTATTGCCTCGTTTAGATCTTCAACGTTTTGTATGTAACCTTTTGTTTGATATTTTTCCATTTAATATTAATGTTTATATAAAATATACAATGACAAAAATGACAACAATGAATGAAAAATTAATTTTGTTGATCAACGATAATACGCCTTGTCAATTGTCTGTACCAAGAACAAAGCCTTTGACAGGTTTCTCATATTTTTGTGACTATTTAAATGCTCATCCAAATGATCCATTATCATATAATGATTATGAGCTTAAAAACATTTTAAATGGTATTGTTTCAGATACACCGATTGTAAACGTTGTTAATAACAACGACATTGTCGGTGCCAATGATGTTAAAAACGTTGTTGACTCAAATTCGTATAAATGTTACAGGAAGCAGCCACAACGATACAATGTTAAATATCATCTTAGAAGCAAAATAGAAAAATTTGGTTTGTCTTTATGTGAACAGGAAGCGTTCAACGAGCGCATCAAAATATTTATGAACATCAATATTCCTGGAAGACAAAAGAATATAAAATTTGATTTTATTTTTGTTAAAATATTTTTATTACTTGCTGATACTGGTATTATGGATTCAAAACGTGCAAATACACTAATTAAGATGTGTAAGCCATTAAAGTCTCATCGGCTACTACCAAAGTATAACAAGATATACGACACTGTAATTTCTAATAATGTGCTATAATCGAGTTTTTAATAGTTCCTGCTCATAAAAGCTTCCTATAATAGGTTCATCGTTTAAATCTTTGATTCTATACGTAATAGGAATCGTCAAAAGTATTTTATCAACGATAAATATCTCGTCGGTAAAATTTGGTGTAAAACCTTTTTCAAATTGTTTTTTTACAACTGAAATCCTGACACGATCACCAACATTAAATTTATGCCTCCGATACAAGTTTTCATTTGCAAGAACAGGATTATTTACTGCTTCATTTGGTGACATTTTAATTGTTCTGTGTTTTGTGTTGTTGTAGTCGGAAACAATCGACTGCAAGTCATCTATGTATCTATCAGTGTTTGCTGCTGTCATTTTCTTGTAGATCTTTTCCTTGAGTGTTCTATTAAATCGTTCAACTATTACACTTTTTCCTTCGTTTCCAGTGGTATATTTGTTGATATTGTGTTTATCAAGCCAATCGTTGAACTGCTTATTATAAAATTCTGGTCCGTGATCGGTCCATATTTTGTTTGGTTGTCGTCCACTATTAGTAACAATTTTATTTAGTGCGATTAAAACTGTATTGCTCATCTTATTTTTTATTGGTTTACTAAACGCATATCTACTTTGTACGTCTACGGCATTAAGTAAAAAATTTGTTTTATCATTGCTAGAAGCCAGCGATGACATATCAGTTAAATCAACAGACCAAATATCATCTACAGCATTTGCTACAACACGCCTTCGTAGGAACTTTTTTTTTATTGGTGCGTGCAGTTCATTAGAACGAATTTGATCAGCATTGTTATTATCAACAATTCCATCACCATAGACATCGTCATCAACGCCAAGTACGTTTTCAACAATGTCATCAATGCCGCCGAGACCGAGTTTATATTTTGCACCGATTATACTTTGTACAAATCGTCGATCAATTTTCTCTCTCATATTTTCTGGTTGCATTTTTCCGAGCTTGTCCAACATTTCTCTGTCACACCTGTGTTTATCTGATGGATTATCCCGGTAACAAATGTCATGTTTCATAGCAATTGCGTCAACCTGATTAAAAGGTTCTTGTCCTGGTAGTGGCTGATACTTGCTGTCAAGTTGTTCATCTAGTGGATTCCAAGGTCCAGTGTACTTGTGTCCTGGTAGTGTCCATCCTCCTTTTGGTTTTGGAAGTTTTCCAATGAGATTATGAATATCAATAGCTCCTCCAAGTATTTGACGGTGTTCACATTTATCACAATAGCAGACAAGTTTATTTCACTCAATTGAAAGCATTTTACCAACATCGCCATTGGAAACATCGTGTTCACAATTGCAAATCATTGTTTTATAAACACACTTTTATTTTTCTTACAAACCGTACAAATACTTTTTATCATAGTTCTATTGTTTTTTGTTTTAACAACAGTTTCATTCAGATTGCCAGTTTTATTCTTACATTTTAAGCAGTATGTTTCCTCCATGTAATATAATCAATGGTTTATACAATAAACTTTGATAAAAAATTAATGGCGATTTGATCATTATTGATACTTCCGGCGTCATTGGCACCGCCAATCGGCTCAAACTGTGAAATAAAGTCTAGCATTGATTTGCCTTTGGAAAGCTCTTTAATAAACATTATACAATAATATCCGCACGCATTGGTGCCATTTTGCTGAATTTGATTACTAACGTATTTAATTGGCATACTTGAAAATTTTGGAAACGATTGAACATATCTTTTAATGTGATCGCTCGGAGGAAAGCCATAACTATCAAAATAATTGTTGTCGTATAATGCAACCCAGTGGGTTCCTGAACCGTCATTGAAGTTCTGTATGTTTACAACACAGTGGGTAGTGTCACTTCCATCGCTTTTTATTAACTGATCTTTTGAAAACACACCATTGAATCCTGTGACTTTTTTATTCTTATCATTGATATCAAAATTACTTAGTGGCAACGTTGCTTTCATCAGTGTCAATGGCACTAATACATCCCTGGTACTGTTCCTGGCAATGTCAGGCCATTTCCAAGCAGTTTTGAGATCAGTGGGCCACCAAGTAATCCTGCTAGCGCTGGAAGTATCATTTGAAGAAAGCCACCCTTCTTTTCCGGTGTCACTAGCTTGTCCAACTTGGTAAACATCGGAATCATTTTTTTTACTATTTGTTGAACTTCTTTTGATTTTTTTACTTCTGGTGATTTAATTGTTCGTGGTACTGTTTTCTTTGTTCGAGGCGTCAATGGCTTCGCCATCGGTGTTGTTTTCTTTAAAGCGCGGTCTGCTTTCTTAGCAGCAGCTGCTTCTTTCTTTAATTTTATTGTGGCTCTTTTTACAGCTAGTTCTGCTTTCTTTATTTCCATTTCCGCTTTTGTTGCTCTTTTCTTTCTTGTTTTTTTTACTGGCGATGACATCGTTAATGACATATTATTAAAATTGTTATATAATTTAACACGACATTGTCAGAGAAATAGTTAACGTTGTCGGTTCCGTTGGCACTAAATGCACTGTTTTAACCATTGCTAAAGCAATGTGGCAGTTCTGATACCAGAACCTTGTACAGCCTTAGTTGTTGCACCAGATATTGCACCAGTTGCTGCAGCCATTCCAAGTGTTCCGAGCACTGTCAAAACCTTTGGTAACAATGATTTAATCAAAACGGATGCTGCTGGTCCAAGAAAACCTCCAGTCTTTGTAATATCGTCTGCTAGTATTCGTTCAATTTTTCCTGTCAAAGTTTTTATTTGTCCAATTATTTTTATCGTTTGTTTTATTCTTGTTAAATGTCTTTTGTCTACGTTGTTTTTAACAACACTTTTTGCACCACTTTTAACTTTTTTCGTCGTCATTTTATAATCAATTATTACATAATTGCGTTGATAAAATCAACGATGGTGGATCTACCAAAGGTAGATCTTACACAACTTGTACTGTCATCTTTCCCTTCAGCACATCAAGTGTAAGATATCTGTCAGATGTTATAAATGCAAATGCTTGATATCCAGCACCAGGAGCTACACCAAGCTTCCATGATACCTCAATGTCAGCCATTGATAATGATAGTCTTTCAGCGTGTTTACTAACATCAAAATGAAATATTGGATACAATGTTCTAAATTCCTCAATTGATATTTGGCTACCAGTGTCTGTATCAAGACATTTTTGCATCGCTTCTATAAGTGACATATACGCCCGTGAAACATTTCTTGTCGCCACATTAAAATCACAAACTAACTCTTTTTCTGGATATTGTCGTGAATTTATTCTAGCTGTTATACTTGTAACGTTCATATTATCAAACATACGCTTGTTAATTGTTTGATCTCCTGTATACCTTGCAGCGGTTTGGAACACTATAAATATATGACGTGGTAGCTGTTCTGATGGAGATGTTGTTATTCGCCATGTGTAACTCTGCCCATCTGGTATTGTCAGCGTGTATATCTTATTTTGTTCAAAATGAATTTTCTTTGTAAATGCTTCTAACTTGTTTTCAAGATCAAGTTGTTTTGCCAGAGATGGAATTATTTTTGGGATCCACAGCGAAAGATTGCTAATAACAAATTGTCCATCATTGCCACCAATTCTTAAAACGATGTTATTGTTGGTATTTCTGTTAAAAATGACAGTATGCTTTATACCTCTGAAAACTTTATTTACATCACGACAGAATCCGAATATTGCACTTAATGGAAGAAACATTGTAATTTGTGCACCATTATCAGTGAATTTTTGTCGTTTTATATGTCCATCATTGTTATCTGGAAGTAGATTTCTTCTAATATTATCAATCACAGTGTAAACCGTACCATTAGCACCATTTAAACCAGCAAGAACAGCTGCTGCATCAGCTAAATTAGCGTACATATCAGAAACAACTGGTACAACCGTTGCGGCTCCTGTACCAGCATCCTTAAACCAAAACATATTTGTTGCAGTTGATCTCGAGTAATCTTCACTAAATGACAAAATATTTAAAATAGTGCTTGCAATTGGTAAATTATCTTGTATGTCCTCGATTGTCTGATTGTTCAGCTGGTAACGAGCATTTTTAAACAATCCAAATCGATTGTTTTGCAGTGCAATATTTGTGCCAGCAGGAAACGCGTTTGCGGCATTAGCCGCTGTCCTTAAATTCCCACGAATCTCAATATATCCTTTATGAGGTAACAGCCAAACGTCTTCTTTCAGTGTTTATGTTCATGTCATTGACGCCTTCAATGTACTCAATGTACTCAAATTCCACAGCGGTGTTATCGATCATGTACGGCTCCTCAATATTAAAATAAATGCTTGTTGATGCCATTATTATAATCGTTTACATAATATTACCGTTGTTAAAATGCTGCAATGTCTGTCTGCCGACGCTGATTTTGATTATTAGAAATTGAGATCTTATTGTCAGCGATCTTATCGCCGGCGATCTTATCGCTCAGTGATTTAATAATTCGTTCACTATCATTAGACAATAATTTTTTTGCTGTTTTAATCATTGCACGTGCCGCTTCTGGTGATGTTGCTTTTTCCCTTATCAGCTCTTTGTCCAGCGGTGGCGGTTTTGGTTTTATCAGCGTATCAGCGATTAAGTTTCCAGCAGCGTCTCCAACTTTACTTGCTGAAGCTGTTGCAACAGATTCCAATGCTTTTAATGCTACTGGTGCTAATTTCGTTGCAATTCTTGGCCCATGTTGAATTATCTTCGAGAATATGTTTCCAAGTAAACTGCCACCGATTGTATGTGGATAATATATTTTTCTTCTATTGCTCATTAGTGCCATTATATAAGCGTGTTGATAAAACCGATGTTAAAAACATTGACGACAACATTATTGCACGCGCTTTGTTTCCTTGTCATCAGTGCTATGGCACCACGATCGTGATCGATCAGCGATTTAATCGCCTACAACTAGATGCAAATAATACGTTACTATTTCATTATTAAGATCTAGTTGACGTCCAGTTTGATCTGTTAACTTCATTGTTATTGAATTTATCTGCGATTCAACGTTAATCTGATAATAAATAATTTGCCTTGGGTTAACCTGAATTAATGATCCAGGTGGAACATCAAGTGAAAAACTATAGATTGCTCGATTACGTGATCCAGATGCTGAGTACGATCCATTTGCGATACTGCAGTCGATTAAGATGGAATTAACATCAGTGATGTTCACAGGTTTTTCACCTTCAAATGAAGCCGTTCCGGCTGCTGGTGCACTATACTGTTTTTGCACAAAACCAAGCAGTGCTGCAAGTGAAAATGGTGCACCAAAATCAACAGTAAATCCATTTTTAAGAGTCATTTGTGCACGTAATGTATTATAATTTGCTTCAATGGTGCAGTCGGTTAACCCAAATACTGTTGTAATAATACGATTAATACCAGGTAAATTATATGCTCCAGGAGTAATTGTTTTAGTAACCCATGGCGATGCATTATTTAATCTGTATACGAAATTGTTGTTCACACCATCTTTGATGTTAAAAAAACTGTTCCACAACGTAGCAGAAATAAGTCCAATGCGATATTTACGGCTTGGATCAAGAATAACTGGTGGATTAAATGATACAGTAAAATTTGCGCTGTTGTCGCTGGTTTGAGACAAATCAAGAAAAAATGTTTCTTCGTTCATCTTCGCTATGATAATCGTTTACACAGTAAACGTTGATAAAATCAACTAGTCAATGAGGTCTCTGTTAAGAAGCTGATACTCATCTGTGGTGATAAGATTATTTGACCGAAAGTAATCCAACATCTCAGTTATTTCGTTGACAATTTCAACACCAGTGTTCCCAGCGTTTTTCGATGAAATAATCAACATAAACCTATCAAAAACATCAGATGGAGATGAAAACACTTTTATTCCAGTTCCTTTTTTCTCAACTATTTCTGCGTCTTTTAAAGAGTAAATAAATGCTTTTTTATGCTGTGTTGTAAGATGTTGATAATACGGTTTTGTTTTTTCTAAATCATCGTTAATCCTAGGATCCTTTTTTAACTTACCAACTCGCTGATTATGTGATTTGACTGTTTTTAACAAAGATAATAACTGATCAGGTTTCATACGTTCAAGTAATTCATCGGGAGGTAAACTATCAAAAATAATATTCGTTCGTTTAGATACTGAAGAAACCTCTGAAAGAAGGTTATTAAATTCTCTATCAGATAATACGTTAAAATGTGCTTTAACCCCTTTGATTTCTTTATCCTTAATTTTTTTTTGCAAAGAATCATATTCATCATCAATTTTCTTTCTTTCACTAATAGAATCAGTTTTTAACATTTCAATTTGCTTTTTAGATTCTTCAAGTTTTTCAGTTAACTCAGTAACGTGTTGGCTTAGTGATTCAATGTTATCCTGAATTTCTTGTATTTTATTAGGATCCGTTTCTCTATCTAACTCATCTTTAAGAAATTCAATCCGATTCCCTAATTTTTGAACATATTCAGCAACATACGTAATATCAGCTTTTGTAAATAATTTTGTAAATTTTGTTTGTATATCTTCACCTGATGCATGTAATAGGTCTCTAAGGCCTTCTATTTTTTTAGTTGTTCCTGTTGAAAGTAAATTAACTAAATTCTTGATCGAATCAGTTTTATCTGTTAACGTTTTACCAGATTCTTCAATAGCACTTGTAACCGGTTTAAATATTTCTTTTAGTTCTTCATCAGTTCGAGCCTTTCCAATGGCTGTTTCTTGTATTAACTGTTTATTTCGTTGCCTAGCTTGAATCAATCTTTCAAGTACTTTTTTATCAACGGACATTTTTACGTTTATATAATCGTTTATACAATAGCATTGATAAAAATCAATGTGTGTTGACAAATCAAATTATCAATCTAAACAGCTACGAAACATCTTATTAGCATCTGTTGTTATTCGATCAAATATAAAAAAAATTGTGTTGACCATTAGTTGCCTCATGATAGTGCTTAATAAACTCTTCTTTGGAAATAGCACCGCAGAAGTCATGTGCGATTTTTTCAATATCAGTGTTGTCAAGACCGTTAAAAAGTATGAAACAACCAGTATTACGTCTAATGAATTTATTTACGTTAAAAAAGCCTTGAGCTAAGAAAATCGAATTACAACGTTTATTTCTCGACATTGAAAAGTAGGACTTGATTTTTTCGATTTCATTGTGCTCAAGTGGAATATCATCAAAGACAATAATTTTGTTTTCATCAGCGTCAAGTTCTGTAATTGGAATAACGTCCTCAGGATCTCTTATAATAAAGATGTCCTTGGCTTTACCGTTAGCATTACCCATTGCCTCCTTAAGAGGTTCATTGTAATCGCTTAATGTGTTGTATTTATCTTGCTGTGGGTTAACCGTATAAATGTAGACGCGATCGTAGTTCAGCTTGTTATTCAGCAAAAGATTAAGTAAAAGATTAGTTTTACCAGATCCGGTTCTCCCTACAATCAAATAATGGCAGTTAGGTAGATCACAGTTATGTTTGTTTGTTATTACGTCACTCGAATCAAAATTTATTATTGGCATTGTTGTTTATACGATAAACGATTATAGTATAAACGTTGATAAAAAATCAATGTTGACGAATCAATACAATGTCTTATTATACAAAATTTGGAACAACAATTTCATCAACTTCAACATCTGATACAAGTAAACCAACAGATCTCACTAATTATTTAAAACGATCAGGCGATTCAATGGTTGGAGTACTAAACATGTCAGGTAATAAAATTGCTGGTTTGATAACAGATTATCCGCCAGCAGACATTGATCCAACGCAAGCGGTCAGTCTAAATCAATTGGTGCTATCTGATAACTCACATGTTAGAAAAGCTGGAGACACAATGGAAGGAAACCTTAACATGGGTGCAAATAAAATAAAATCTGAAGCGTTACCAACACAATCTTCTGATTTCGTAAATAAAACGTACGTGGATGATATTATATCACAGTACATCAATCGTTCAGGAGATACAATGTTTGGAACATTAACAATGGCAAACAATGCTAAAATAACCGGATTACCAACAGCTTATCCACCAACCGACCAAAGTGATGCAACTTCTTATGCACAAATGTTAACCAAGTTCGCTGACTATGTGCCACGTAGAGGTTCTACAATGATCGGATCATTAAACATGGGTGGATTTGTTCTGAATGGAATCAATACTTACTTATCATGGGCACTTGACAACGCTGTTAACGTTCAGTATATGAATGATAATGCTGTGCTTAGAACCGGAAGCACAATGACAGGAACACTGGACATGAACAATCGAATACTAAAAAACTTACCAGTTCCATCTAATCCAGGTGATGCCGTTCCGTATTCATCTCTGTTGAATCTCAGTAGCGCAGTTGTAAACAAAATCGGTGACACAATGACAGGAAATCTTATTATGAGTGCCAACTCAATTGTAAAATGTGCAGCAGCACCAACAGCATCAGATGACCTTGCAAACAAATCATATGTTGATTCACGAGTACTAGGCAGCGTTCGAATCAAAAACAATGTTGGTTATATTCCACCACTATCAGGAAACAATGGTAATCGTAATGGGTTTATTGTGACATCATCGTCAGCATATTCTGGTTACGCTCCTTTTAACGCATTTGCTTATCATTTACAGTCGACGTTAAATACAAACGAATGGGCAACTAATGGCTCAACAACAAACTTCTGGATCAAAATCGAATGTCCTGCAAGTGTAGCAGTGTGGAAACTTCAACTTCGTGGTCGAGCAAGTGGTGCAGAACAAATATACAACTGGAAATTACAGGGCTCAACCGATGACGTCAACTGGACAGACTTATATGTAGCAACAAGTTATTATATTTCAAATTCTGTACAAAGTTTTAATATTGCAGCAGCTAATACAATTGCTAAATACTGGTTATTTAGACTATTTGTGGTCGCCGCAGAAACAACAAATCCAGGACTTAGTATGTTTCAGATATTTTCATTGGATGATTCAATGTAATTTTTATCAATGCGTTTATCATATAATAACAATGTCTGAAATTGTTGAAGTATGTCGCGAGTTTTACAATAAAATATTTGAATTTGATCACACACAGCTGGATAAACCTGATTTTACTGCACCAATTAATCCTGGTAAAACAAAACAAGAAAAAGATGAAGCACAACGACAAGAAAATATTCGAACAGCGTTTCGTGAACTATCAAATATGATAAAAAATACAGATGAACAAACTGAAAATATTAGAAACTTAAGATCGGTTATTGCAATGAGAAAGGCTCAGATGAAAGAAATTCTAAACAAATACGATATGTTCGTAAAATTTTGTACACAAGCGGAAATTAATAAACTAGAGAGTGAAATTGAAAAATTAATTCATGATACAATCACAGAACTATCTCGTGATAATGTGTTTACGATATTGAGGGCAAAGTTAGTACAAAAACGAAAATTTACTGGAGGAGAAGCGGGAAAACACAAAGAAAGACTAGATTGCTTAGATAAAATTTTTGATAAAAAGCGACATGGCCTTGGACGAAACACAAAAGCGTTTAATAATTTTGCAAAACGACGACTGTTCAGAGAGCTCGGATTAGATTACAATGACACTGAAACAATTGTTGCCGTCCACAACGAACCAGATGACGCACATGCACTTGCGACGAGTTACTTAGTGCTTGTATCATCAAAAACACCAGAATTTCAGAACAAATACAGCGGTGATGATATAGCAACTGCATTTGATGCCGTGGAAACAATTGAGAAAAAATTGAAAACATTATCAGAAGCTGAACGAACTCCTTTTTATTACGAACTAAACGCGCTTGATGAAATAACAGATGAAATAACATGGAATCCAGATCTAAAACAAAAAACATATAATCAAATAATAATTAATGGAGATGACAATCGTTTATTAGATGCTTTCATGAGTGAACCACTATATGCAAATTTACGTGAACTAATAAAAGTAAAATTAAAGGTGAATGAGCTGTTGTCGAAAGATAATATACTAGGTGAATTTGCTGCGGCGTATACAATATTATACCAATACTTAGTGCTAGATACTATACCAATAGGAGCTGTAAAATCAGCTATGGAATTTATTGACTTAAATCAAAATGTTGATGTAAACAAAATAAATAATGTTCCAGAAACCTTCGAATTCAAATATAAATTATCGTATTCGTTTGAACAAGATCAAATTATAAAAAATAAACAAGTGCAAATATTCGGAAAATACAGAGATTTTATCGATGATGTAAAAAATAACAAGTTTAAAGAACTAGTTGCAAAAGCCGCAGAAAAATTAAAATTTGTGGAGGTTATTAAATACCATAACGATGTTGATAAATTCACTGATGCTGTTTTTACCCTTTGGTTTATTGATAAATACTTAAAACCAGAACATATAGCTGGTATGCATGAACCTTATGATGAAAAAATGTTTAATGTTTTTGGACACAGTGTTGTAGACTCTGAGGCTTATTTTAAAATAAACAGGCATTTAGAAGATAAAATTAAAGTAGAATATCTAAATAAAATAAAAAATTTGACGAATATTCATGATATTATAAAAGGTCCTCATCCTCTTCCACTAGATATAATTTCTCAAGTTGATCGTTATTTACTTCCACATGATATTAAAATAAAAAATATAAGAAAATTAAAGTTAGAGTTTGATTATAAAGAAGGTTATTTAAGAGTAAAAACTGTTTTATATAACGGTTTATTATCAGATCAACCGCAATCAAATATAAAAGAAAGATTCACAACCCCATACGTAATACTTCGCCAATACTTTATTCCACGTAATATTAACATCGATTTCGTTAAAGCAGCGATCGAATTCATTGATTTACATGAACACAATATCGGTGAAATAAATGATCTTACAACTGTTTCGAATACACTCGACTACAAATCAACAAAAGAATACACAGACAAACAAGAAGAACAACTGCGTCGTCCTACAGCAAATATGTTTAACAAATACCGAGCAGTACTTACAGATGATCGAAATGCAGATTTTAATGCATTAGTTTCAGACGCTGCCACAAAATTAAAAATCACAAGTTAACTTAAAAATAATTAATGCGCGGATTTTATACACGATCAAATATAATGAGGCTAATTATTGACTTTAATCATATTTCTGAAGCAATACCAGAAGATCAACGAAACCAGCTAATATCATATTTTAAAACATATCACAAAAAGTTGTACTGTGCAAAGAAAGCAAGCAAGTACTACAGCCGGCTAATAAAATTAATATTTTATGCTCCATTATTGCTTACAACAAGTGGCATCATCTCAGCAGGTAGTTTATTAAACCCTCTTCTTCTAATATTATCTGCATCTGGAATATTTATCAGTACTGGATTCAAACGACTTGAACCAAAGCTCGAACATAAAAAAGCATCATGTAAATTAGCAGCAGCGGTGTACTCAAAAATACTATCATAATTACAAGCGTATCTTAGAGGAAAACAATATGACATTATAAGCCTAATACATGAATTACAAGTCAAGGAAGACTTATTAATCGATGTTGTACCTAGTAGAACGACAAAGTACGAAGTCGAGTACACAAAAAAATATGTTTGATAGAACTATTAATTTGATGATCTAAAGCTAAATTTTATTATTAACGATCAATTAAAGATATAATTTGATGTGTATTATATATAATGTCAACCCAACAAAAGCTCACACTTTTACAAAAATATGGAGATAATCATGTTATGATCGAAAATAAATTTTACACACTGGAGATAACCTCAGTGGACGTAAATAAAATCTATCATAATTCAGGAAGAACTGAAATAGAAATCTGTACCACAAATACGGATAAATATTACAAGGATGTAGAAAATCTTGAAACAGAGATTAAAACAATGGTAAAAAATTACACTGGTGAAGTAATCAGAAAACAACAATTTGCAAAGATAAACATTGACACCAGCTCAAAAGTATTCGAAAAAAGTAATACAAGAACAAAGATTCCACCAAGGGATTATTCTATGTTACAATCAGAAAATCTTAAAGTAACCGGAAAAATTGCATTTAGAGTAAAAAAATATCAAAATAAAAACTATCTTAATGCGTATGCTGTAGAATTAGATCTTGTTTACAAATACGATGATTCTGAGGATGAAAATGAGGATACAGATATTAAACTTTAATTTTAAACATAATACAATTACACTTATAAAAACTTTTCATTTCATTAAAAAAAATATTTTTTAGCAACTTTGTGGATCGTTTTCCAAAGTTGTTTCCAGCGTAATCAACGCGTTGATGACCACACTTTTGGGGCACCTAATGGATATTGGATAGAACAATTTGTTTTCGCAATGAAAACTTCTATGATGAAGAAAATAAAAAAGTGTTTTAGAATCTGCCTTTATCTATACTACTAACATTATCTCAGTTGATAGAAACAATAAGCAAGTAACTGTAATAAATACTTACAAAATGCATATACTTCAAGTGTAATAAATACTTACAAAATGCATATACTTCAAGTGTAATAGATACTTACAAAATGCATATACTTCAAGTGTAATAAATACTTACAAAATGCATATACTTCAAGTGTAATAAATACTTACAAAATGCATATACTTCAAGTATAAAATTTTAAAGCATATGTAATTGCTAATGTTTGTATGCGTTTATTTATTTATAATTTGCCAAAGTTGGATATATAATTAATTCATAGGACTTCATATGTTTTGGATTACCCGCTTATTTTGTTGTTGTTTGTTGTTTTTTTTTGTTTGTTTGTTTTTTTTTTTTTTCTTTATGTATTACATTGTATTTCTTTAAATTATCTTAAAATCTTCAGAAGATGAAGGAATAAAACAATATCAGTCTCTCACCCTCCATTTTTATGCATGAGGGTCATTGTACAAAATGTTTTAAAATATTCGAAGACAATACTGAATAAGATCGTGGATGTATGTAAAAAGGATCGATTCAGTCAAATGCTTGTGACAAGCTTTGTCTCTCTCTCTCTCTCACACACACACACACACACACATACACACAAACACACACACATAGTCAAATGCTTGTGACAAGTAATCTCTCTCTCTCTCTCACACACACACACACAAACACACACATAGTTTTGAATTACCCAGGTTTTTTTTTTTTTTTTTTTGGTTTTTTTCTTGCCTTTATGTATTACATTGTATTTCTGTAAATTATCTTAAAATCTTCAGAAGATGAAGGAATAAAACAATATCAGTCTCTCACCCTCCATTTTTATGCATGAGGGCCATTGTACAATGTTTTTGAAATATTCGAAGACAATACTGAATAAGATCGTGGATGTATGTAACAAGGATCGATTCAGTTAAATGCTTGTGACAAGCTTTCTCTCTCTCTCTCTCTCTCTCTCTCTCTCTCTCTCACGCACATACACACACACACATAAACACACACACAGAGTCAAATACTTGTGACAAGTAATCTCTCTCTCTCTCTCTCTCTCACACACACACACACACACAAACACACACACAGAGTTTTGAATTACCCGGTTTTTTTATTTTTTTATTTTTCTTGCCTTTATGTATTACATTGTATTTCTTTAAATTATCTTAAAATCTTCAGAAAATGAAGGAATAAAAGAATATCAGTCCTTTACCCTCCGTTTTTTATGCATGAGGACCATTGTACAAATGTTTTAAAATATTCAAAGACAATACTGAATAAGATCATGGATGCATGTTAAAAGAATCGAGTCAGTCAAATGCTTGTGACAAGTAAGCTCTCTCTCTCTCTCTCTCTCTCTCTCTCTCTCTCTCTCTCTCTCTCTCTCAGACACACACACACACACACACACACACACACGCTCGCGTACACACAAAGTATACAATTTACTGCAGGAACGATTCTTTACTAGTCAGTGCTGGAAGGTTAAATCAATTATCAAGGTTTCATTAATTTTGACAAAATTTGAAGACATGTACTTTTCGTTAGTAGAAAGGAAATCTCTCTCTCTCACACACACACACACACATACACGTGCGCGCGCAAGCGATGTATGCTTAATTCCCCTTTTCTTACACGCATACATACATACTTGCTTTCTTACTATTGAATAGAACAACTTTTAGGGGTGTGTGTGGGGAGACATTTTCTACGGTATATATTACGCCTATATTTAAATATGTATGGTAAACGAAATAAAAAACTCTTGTCTAAAAAAATTGCAAAAAAATAGACAAAACTTCAAGTGGACAAAATTCACCCGTAAATATGTCTACAAAGAAGTGATTTTTTCCCACAATTAAAAATCTAAACATTCAGTTCTAATTTCTCGTTTCTAGCAACCGCTGATAGATCTGAAACTATCCTAACTATAAATCTTTTCTTCATTTCGCACAGAAGTGGATGAATCATCCATTAAGAAGGTAAGCAATGAAGAAAGGTGAAAATATAAAGCAAAACCTTTCATTTCAGACAATTCGAAATAACAAGACAAACTCCATCATGGTAATGTAACCCCGAAAACACTAAGGCTCAAAAATCTTCAATCCTCTCTCTCTCTCTCTCTCTCTCTCTCTCTCTCTCTCTCCTCAAGTTTTACACGAAGTATGGGTTATATTTTAGTCACCAACAAATTTTAGGCTAGTCTTGCTTCATAATTATCGTAGTCTGTCATATTAACATGGTACAATCGCTTTCGTAATTACAATCTATCATAGTTACATATTACACTCTGTCATAGTTACATATTACAACCTTTTTCTTACAGTGTGTCATAGTTACATATTACAACCGCTTTCTTACAGTGTGTCATAGTTACATATTACAACCGCTGTCTTACAGTGTGTCATAGTTACATATTACAACCGCTGTCTTACTGTCTATCATAGTTACATATTACAACCGCTGTCTTACAGTCTGGCATAGTTACATATTACAACCGCTGTCTTACAGTCTGTCATAGTTACATATTACAACCGCTTTCTTAGAGTGTGTCATAGTTACATATTACAATCGCTTTTTTACAGTCTGTCATATTTACATGTTCAAAAAAATATATTACGTATTTAAAGTTGGGGTTATATCTATTGACAGAAGGGAGATGCACAGAACAGAATATAGGTGGAAATGGAAGGGAAAAATGAATATACTTTAAAAAGGAGCGACTAAAACAGCTGAAGACAGTAGAGTAATACATTTTCCCCCTTGGAATGAATATAAAGTCTCTCTCTCTCTCTCTCTCTCTCTCTCTCTCTCTCTCTCTCTCTCTCTCTCTCTCTCTCACCGACACACACACACACACAAACATCGTGACACATAGGCGCCCTACGCTTCCACCCACTCCAAAAAAAAAACACACACACACACACAGACAGACAGACACAACTCTCCAATAGTACATGTATACTAAATTTATATATTTAATGTGGAAAGTTTGTGATAAGTCTGAGCTAGGTACAATGCTGTTGGAAGAGTCTCTCTCTCTCTCTCTCTCTCTCTCTCTCTCTCTCTCTCTCTCTCTCTCTCTCTCTCTCTCTCTCTCAACACACGCACACGGCACTCCACAGACACAACCGATTTATAACACGCGAAGTGGTTATAGCTTGTATGGCGTAATTGATAATTATTCTCTTATGCAAAATAAAATATAAATATGTTAATGTTCATGCGGAAATTCGCCCCAAACAGCAATCTAACATCAACAAGATGTTTTTGCTAATGTTCCATTTTTTAATACATCAAACATACCGGCAAAGATTTATGAACTGAACTAAAAACGTTACAAAAAGACGAAAACTATATACAGAAATCACATATTTGTGCGCAAAGTATGCTTACGAGTTCTTATAAACTGATGAGGTGCATTAAATTAAAGTTTCCTTGTTTTTTAACCTATGCATTGTCCCACCTTCAGGCGCAGATTTTGTAGATAATATCACACCTCCGTTCATAGCTGTTTTCAGGTTTCATACCTACTTTAAAGTGTGAAAGATTATGATTAATAAAATAACTCCTTGCATGCTCTGTCAGATATCTCGGAAATGTGTGAAATAAAGAGAAACTTCAAGATTTAAAAACCTAAACATGTGGTTACTTGTGCTTTGGGTGGGGTTTGATGCGAACTGGTGATTCTTTTGAAATATTGATTTACTTTATTACGAAGCACAAAACATACTGTGGTTTGTATTAAATGATACATCTTAAATTATCTCTCCCTTATGAAAAACACCAGGCTCAAATTTCAGTGGGAGACGAATTAAAGATGACAACCTATATGATAATATTATTTCACCATATATAATTTCACTTCATATTATCACACATCCCCTTGTACGATCCGGGGATAACACTTTCCGCTCTGTCTGGTGTATATTTGTAACTTTCTGTATTAACTTCTATATACTTTATTTTCTCTCAGAGGCAATTGAGTGACTGTTATTTACTGGGTCGCTAAGTGAGTGTGTCTGCTACCCACGAATGCCTATATCCACGAAAATGTTCAATCCTTTTTAGGAATGTGAGCTTGATCAAAAGGGTATGAGGGTTATGCGTGCTGGCAAGGCGATGGGTTCCGTAACTCGCGGATCCTGGTTCAGATCTCAGTAGGGGACGAAATAAACATTCTCTAACCTGTATGATAATATTCTTTGACTATGGGTAGAAAATGAGACGTTACCATTAACCAATATTAATATTTTAATCAAAATACAGAGTTCACTGAATACTTTCTGGGACTACACATTCCTCAACATCAATATTGCTTCTTGCTGTCATGTTCCTGTTTACACATTTAAATTTATATAAATAAAAAATGGAATATTTGTGTTCTCTGAGTTCTAACTATTAACAATTATATATTAATCTTGCAGCACATATTATTGCATACTTTGAGAACAAGAAAATAGTAGTATTTAGATAATAATAATAATAATAATAATGACTATTGATAGGTGGCTAGTTACATGTATACCACTGGCTTTACGTGGGAATAAACAGTTTTATCAATCATTTTATTAACGAGTTCCTTAGTATTTTAGTATTGCTCACATATCCAAAAGTATTATTCCCATCTCACATCATATCATTAATAATCAAAAGGCCATTTGTCTAAAACATTGAGATATTTACTTATTGAATGCTCTTCCTCAAACAAATAACAAATGGTTTTGTTTATTTGTTGTTTTTATTTTGCTCTTCATTTTATTTTGCTCTTCATTTATGGTGACTGTGCTGTGTACTTGAAAATTTTATTTTACTGGACTTAAGTGTGATTTTTAACTTGAAAAAAAAACTAATTAAGCAACCCTTGTACATTTTTTTTTCTTGCTTGAGTTAAAAAGGAGAGAGCGTATTTTTCACTGATGCTAACAATTCTATCTTGAAAATTCTGCTGGAACAGTTTTTCAGATATATTTCATTTTAAAGTCATGAATTCACTGTGTTCAGTTTTACAAAAACTGGATAGAACAACAATAATTAACAGTTCTTTCAAATCTGTCACACAAAAAAAATAAACAAGCTAGAAATTTACAGAATTTGTTGCTGTTTTTTTAGTATCCATAAAAAGTAACTGAAACTTGTGGTTTCAGATGTCATGGAACGAGACAGAACAAGCAAAGACTGATAAAACCAGACAGAACAAGCAAAGACTGATAAAACCAGTCTAAAACAAAACTGTTAGTTTTTAGATTCACTTGAAATGTCTAAAATGAGGTAGGGACTGGCACTTCGGAAAACGGAAACTTTAAGACTTTCATCAGAGTTTATATTAGTGTCCTGGGAACAAAAAATGCAAGAACCATATTTTACAAAATCGAGCTGAAACAATAGTTTATTATTTTGAAACCTACGCAAACTACATAGAAACTTAGTAGTTTCCGTAAAATGGAAAATGCATTGAAACCAGGTCTGCATTGTTTAAAAGTAGTTCATTTCAAATTTCCATTTACTACAAACCCTATTCTCGTGCAGGTGAAATGTACAATTTATCATTATGATAGAAAAGCAACTGTTGTGGCTTCCGTTATTTTCATATTATTGAAACTAAATGGAAACTACTGAGGTTGTTTCTATTGTGCTGAAATAATCAAGAAACTTGTCATTTCTGCCAGTAGGAGAAATATATTAAATAATTTTTGCTTTCCCTGAAATCTGGCAGAAACTAATTTAATGGTTTCCAATGAACCTGAAACTGCTGGAAATTTCGGGTTTCAGATGCGGTGGAAACTGTACGGAGACTAGTAGGATCCAAGAATGCCTAAACCAAACGGAAGTAACTGAAACCATAAGGAAACCTACTGAATATGTCACAATGAAAACTACATGAAAACTATATGTGTCACATGGGTTTCTGAGTAGTTTCAGTGCAACTGAAATTTGAAACTTTCTGAGATCAAACTGTCCTGAATCTAACAGGAAGTGCAATTGCCGTAATACAAAAATCGGAGAAAACAACACGGATACTTCAGAGCAGTTTCAGTTACTTGGAAACTTAGCTGAAACCATGTTTGCAGAGTTTTCATATATTTTCCGCTCAGTTTCCGTTTAATGGAAACGTTGTTTTTAATGCAATGATTGATTTTGCATACAAGGGGAAGTAACTCTTTCATCCGCAAGAGGGTACTTGTTCAAAACACTGTTTCAGATAGCTACATATGCCAAGGGTCGATGTGGATCAAAGTGGAACGAGGATCATCGACTAGCGAAATGAGTCACGAGATAGTCAACTCAACTGAATTAAATTGTTGTGATTATTTCCCCTTGCCGTTCTTCACACATTATACTGCAAAAGTTCAGGTGTTTTTCAAGCGGCGATGGTGAAGTGACAGTATACAAATTTATCATAGTTATTCATCCGCTACTGACCCCTGAAAGGAATTCCTACCGAAAAACATATTTTAAAGGCAATCTGAAAAACTGTCAGTGCCAAATTGTTGGCTAGTTTTCCTTCACGATAAGTGCACAGTTTTAAGCGAAATACGAGTATTCCCGGGGACAAGAAAGCATAGGTAAAAAGGTCACGCAATTCAGTTTGCTGATTTGGTTGGTCAATAAAAATAACGTACTAAAAATAACCGACTGAGCTAGATCTATCCTTTGTACGCTAGATTCTGGCGATAGCATGGAGGGGAATCACCACCATAATAATTATATGTATATAAATGTATATTCAATTAGTATACAATGTATATTCTAATTTACATTATGATATGTTTATATTTTCTATTTATGTTGGAAGTATGTTCTGAATTCTATCTTTTGCCACTGCCAATATTTCTTACTAATTTGTTCAGTGTGTTACTAGATTAGTGCAATTTCGTGTTTTCAGATTCCATGTGAGTGACTCAATGTGCATATTTTCAATATTACGCGAGTTTGTATTCACGATTGCGTCTGTCCGACTCTATTTCCTCTCTGCACTTTACAGATATGATTTGATGATACACTACTAAGTATCATACATGTTAAACGTATATATATATATATATATATATATATATATATATATATATATATATATATATATATATATATATATATATATATATACGTGCGTCTTCCTGCAAGAACTGAATATATAAAGCTTCTTACTACTTCCCAGATCCCATGGAGAGAAAGCGAAAACAATTTACCCATCTTAGGTATATTTACTATACTGACAAATTATGAAATAAAATCGATGAATTTCCAGGCAACGATTTATGATGTGATACCGTTAGAGACAGAACGGGAGGGCGGACGTAAAGAAAGACATGATTAATTTTCCTGATCCTGAAGAGTGTTTTAAATTATGTCATACATGTATCTTTACGTATGTATCAATATCAAATAATTTATCGGATTTGGGCGAGATTGTCAATTAACAGTCCCTACTCTCCAATCAGCCTGTTATGAGAAATAATACAATACAATACAATTAAATTAAGTTTCAAATAAAGTGTAAACCATTTTGCCAATATAGTTGCACTGGTATCATTTTGATTCAAATCAGATCTCCACAGTCTTAGGTGGAGATCTGACAAACACTTTTAAAAGGTAATGTGTTTTGGTGACCTTTTGAATTTCAGATAAAGTATTGCATTTCGTCTTACGGAGAGTTAACGTCAGTAACGATATTTTTCGAATTAAGTGTGTCACTTTCAGAAATGGGAAAGCTGTGATTTGATTTGTGAACCACAAGGTCAACAGAACATGGCCTCTTATCGGTGTTCATCAGACCTCCACCTAGGACTGTGGAGATTTGATTTTAATCAGATTGCACTGAGATCGCCAGAGTAATAAATCAGGATTTTTTCTTTTCTTTTTACTCGGGCGATATGCAGTAAATCAACCAGGGCTTGTCGGATCGGTGGATAAGTCTTCCGTGCTTACAATCTGGAGTATACTAGACCCGGGACAGTTATCCTTTTCCCTTAGAGATGTAACAGCGCCATCTTTTGCTATAATTGGTAATTACTGTAATGTCTCGTTATGACAATTGATGGCACTGATTACATTCAGTGCCGTACTAAGGGTAAATGGCGCCCGGGGCGACGATGATGACCCAAAGGGCCAGAATACTAGGCCTGAAATTGAATCAGCTGTTTTGGCGCCCCAAGACCTCTAGCGCCCGGGGCAACCGCCGCGTCTGCCCCCCCCCCCCACCTCCCGCTACAGATTACATTATTCCAGCTTGCATTATGCTAACCTCTTACTTTTGCAACTTTCACTGTGTTACATTGTAACTTCCATGATGTTATATATTTTTACCGTATTGGTGATTAGCATGTGTCAACAAATGTACTGTCATGATGCTTAGAATACTGAGGGATAAAGTTATGCAATTTAGAATGCTGATATGTGTAATAATAAAATGTACACATAGGAGATATGAAATTGCAGTATTATATAGTATTTGCTTACCCTCCCATTCATTTGTAACCCCATACCGATTTTAAAAATGAAAACAATCAAGGATATAAGAAATGCACGCAATGTAGTTATTTCATTCATCAATTTATAATTTCTAACCTGACTGTCGCTAGGTGGCCTAACATTGTCATCTTGTTCACGTTTCAAACCAAACGGAAGCTGTCGATGTAAACAACCAGATAGACTGACCACTGACCTTTACCGGTTCTAGAACAGTCCATTTTCTGTAAAAACTGTCTCATCTGCATCCAATATTTGCAATGTCAAGTTGTAATATTTCTATATAAAAAAATAATAAAAATATTGAACAAAATAAAAAAGGTGCAACTCCTATATACATGTGTTCAAAGGGATGTAACTCCCAAATTTCCGGAAATTTAAGGAATTGTTCAGAGCTTATTGAAGACGGCGAACTACATCACGTCTGTTATCTGAAATAATAGACTCGCCCACGCAAATATGACGACCGTTTTAGTAAAGAAACTCCCGTTTGGTTTGAAACGTGAACAAGATGACAGTGTTTGAGCTCTCCTGGCGAAGATCAGGTTAGAAATTATAAATTGATGAATGAAATAACTAAGATTCGCGCCTTTTTTTATATCCTTGATGCTTTTCGGGGGGGGGGGGGTAGGGGTACAACCAAACGGGATGGTAAGTGAATACTACAATATCACACCCAGCAAATTTAGAAAGAAATATTGACAATTGATGCAAAACAGATTATATATCCTATACATATAGAAAATGTCAACACAGAATAATGCTAATGGAGCATATATCTTATAATAGAAAAAGATACATGGAAATATGGCGGTCATTACCTTCCATACCATAGAAGTCCCACTTCCGGTCAATATCGATGCATAGTCTATCAATGTATTAATAATTATTCATATCTTTGATTTCAGTTCTGTATTTACTAAAGTTATCTTTCATGAAATGAAACTGTTGGATTTTGCTACTGACCAATTAAATAGCCGTTCTGGATAGAGTGACCTTTTGAATGCGGATTTTCGTGCCCCCGAGAGGGTTACTTGTGTTTCGCTCAAAACTGCACTCATCGTGCATGCCTATCATTTGTAACTATATAATATATCAAAGATTCACGTGAGTTTTGTTAATTTTTATTTTTCAACTTACCAGATTTTTTATTGCAGACGACAAAATGTTTCTAAGAAAAAATACCGTGATACTCCATAGCACTTCCCTCCTTACTCGTAACTTTGATTTTGAGGGTACTATAAACTCCTTCTGTGCAACGTGCTGCTGAAAGAATGACACAGACACAGCTTCCAATGTTAAATATCCTCTTTTATCACTCAGTTTACGCAATAATGACGTGTTTCTTATCGCACCCAACACCAACATCCTTATGAAAGCGGTGTCGATATAAAATGGTACCACTCCATAACTGTATCCTTACCTCGTGTATGCTTATTTCTCAACTATCTTTGTCAAGCAACCGAATGTCAGATGATGAAAATTGAATGAGCAATTTATCTACTTTAAAATTTAAAATAAAGCACACAACTACTTTTTGCATCACTGTCATATTTTATATATCTCTTAATGAATACAAAAAAAAAACAATTAATAACCATAATCTTGTTCTTTCCTGAAAACAGACAGCAGACTGAGAATGATCAATATTGATGGCTGAAGCTGGACAATTTGAAATATGGGATATACGACAATGAATATATGCAAAGTAGTTTGAAAAGCAATTTGATTGGTTCCTTTTACAGCTACTTTATCACATCTAAATAAACATTTTATGATCAAAAGACAATTAAATTTGGCATACATATATGGAGAAAAAAAACAAAAAAAAACATTAATTCCAGAGATTGTTAGATACTCCTACACCTCGCAAGATGCAAGTGCAACGCACATAGAACTTCGTGTGGGTAAATCCTTACTTCACAGTTAACAATCATTTGTTATATTCCAAAATATAGTAGTACAAACAATTGAAAGAGCAGTAGTGGTGGTGGTGGTGATCTTAGTTTAGTGGCAGCGGCGTAAACATTTCTAGATTTGTGGCTTTGGTAGCATTGTGATAGTGACAACAAAAGCATCATTATTTAAACAATTTTAACGATTTCGTCTCCTCGACACCTGCCAGAATACATTTTACTTAACTTTCTTTCCCTGTATATGTTGGTAATGATCTCACCATGTGGATACTGTAAGTTTTTTCTCTAAACAAACTCGCAAATTTGATAATAAGCAATGATTTTTAATTTAGAAAGCATAAAACTTATAACCAATTTAGTATAGTACAGCATGGCAAATTCTCATGCTTTTCATCACAATTTCTCCCTCCCCTCTTCCCGCCTCCACGCTCTTCCCGACTCCACGTCCCCCCTCTCGTACACAGACACTTGCCTTCCTTTTCATGACCTTGACCCATGGGTCGAAACCCAAATTCGTCACATATGGCATCAGACCACAATTCATTTTCCTATATAGAGTCTACATTTGTTTCTCAATACTGAACATTCCACTGTGTCCAAATCCTAATAAATCATATGTTGCTGTAAAGTATCTTCAAAGATGAACTCTCGCTGAAGTTCTTGTCATAAGTTAACCGGCATTCTTCTGAGAGGCTGGACTGTAAACAAAGCAACGTGCAATGGGTCACAGATTTCACTTCCGGATCAGCACCAATGCCTCATTACTCACTGTGCACTGTCGCCAAAATACACACAGACAACCACACTATAATGCTCATATTCTAAACAATAACCAATTTCCTTTAAATCAATACTAAGGATGCCTAAATCTAATGCATACATCACCACAAAAATGAGAGAGGAAAAATTATCTAAAAATAGACTGGGACTACATTCGTGGGTACTAAACCGGAAATATTAATTGTGACCTGATTCCATATCTTGTGTGTGTCCTCCTGCAACAAATGCATGTATAAAGTCTGGAAAAAATATTCAAAATTGTCACATCCCAGAAATCCCAGAGGAGGGGCTCACAAGTCATACCTCTCTTTGTTATCACATGAGTAACATATGTACTCTGTTTGGTTAATTTCCACCTGGCGGTTTAGAAGGAGATTAGCTACAGACATAGGGACGGATGGTTAGAAAGACGGAGACGATCACAATATCCCCGTAGGGATTACAGTCATTTTTGTGTCATTTTATCAGTGAATCATCAACATGAAACAAAAGGCCCTGGAGTGCCTACTCCTCTCAATATAGTTGTAAAATAATTTGTCATGTGGTCTCCTAGGCATACGAAAACGGAGAACCTGAAAAAACCCACAGTTTGTGGATGAGTTATAACCGTTTCTTGTATGCGCTGACTGTTGTAGGATGTGTTTCCGCTAGTGTGTGAAAAGGCACACCCCGCAAGACAAAGAGTGTTCTTCAAGAAAATTATGAACTGATCCGGTAAGATATATGAACAATTGGATACTTTAGAAGAAGGTCGTTCAGATCTGTTGGATGTTACGATTGTCACTAATAGTGAATTGTAAACTAAATGTAGCGTAACATGTTCAGAGACAGTGAGTTTGACATTTATAACTGTAGATTTCCTTCTACGGTGGAATTTATAGTGTGTCAATTAGGCCATGTGTAGGAAAAGAGTTTATATTTACATTTCGATTTACTAATATACATACTGGAGGTTTTAGTTACATTTCTTGCATTTGTGTTAAATAATGTTTGGTTTTGTTTTCTGTGTGACTTTTGAAGACTTTGTATCAGTCAGTTTGTATCGTGCTATGGTATAGTAATTTGCAGCGACCTGGGGTGCTTTACAAAGAAGAGTTTAAGGAGTCTATTTAATGCCACAGGTAGTCTACATAATCGCAAATATAGGCAAGCCATAAGAGAATTGCGTGTATTAAGAGATGAGAAGGTAGAACATCATCAAAGTGCCAAGATTTGGTGTCCACCATATCAGTTGATAATGATGAAAGGAATATCCAATGAAGAAAAAGTTACCAACATTTCAATTCAGCGTAATAGGAAGCTGCATGTTTCATTACGCTAATAAAAATGCTACGTTTCAAATAAAACGGTCTGTAGACATTTTGGATGGTTACAGAATGATAAACCTAAAATGTCTGTAAGAGCATGCTATTGATATCTCCAATCACTCTTCTTTATGTAAAGGAGCCCAGAAGATAGTGGAATATAGTGGCAGTCCTGTAACCTTGCATACTGAAGTTCGTATCGTGGATACGCAGATTAACCTATGGTAGTACTTGAATGTTTTGACACAGATCTCAATTAGTAACAGAAGATGTAATATAAAACCATAATTTCTCAAGGTAGACTGATTTACATTTCTCTTAGTTTTATTGTCTCCGTCGTCTGCCAGCGATGGTATCATTCACATTTCAACACACACACCGTTTTTTTCATAAAGTTGCAAGTGTTGACCAGAGGGGAAAGGAGGACACAAATCGCAATTAGTTTTAGCTTTGCGGATATACAATCGGTTTATTTGCTTTTAGACCCGAATTAATTAAGGGAAGCATGATGTACTATGGCACATTCTTGATATCCTAATTTGCATAATCATAACAAGCTTGATGTATGACTTTTAAAATAACCCAATTATTAAGTCATAAGTAGAATTTTAAAATGACCCAATTATTAAGTCATAAAGCAGAATTTTAAAATGACCCAATTATTAAGTCATAAAGCAGAATTTTAAAATAACCCAATTATTAAGTCATAAAGCAGAATTTTAAAATAACCCAATTATTAAGTCATAAAGTAGAATTTTAAAATGACCTAATTGGGTCATTACGGTAGGCATGCAAACAACCTCAGTGTCATTTTACAGGTAATTATAAATAACTATTATTACTAGACAATAGTAAAATATTCTGGTAACTTAAAGAGTAATCCATAATCTATATACGGAGTTAATAGAAATAATGATGTACTTATAAAATATATGACACTAATATAGTCATACATGTATGAACTGGCATATATTCACAGCACTGAGTTTGTCTAGTAGATAGGTAATGGACATTGTTGGAAATACCATTTTAACCCCTATCCACGCAATTTGAAGCTTGCACCATAAATTACCTTTTTACCTACAATTTTTACCTACAATTTTGCCTAAATAACACTTATAACAAGCCCTTAAAAGACCCACGCGGCAGGCGGGCCGAAACAGTTTTGCCCCCGCAGTCGGAACCGGGACCGAAACGTTTTTTTTTCTTTTTCCGCGCGGCAGTCGGGGCGAAAACGTTTTTCTACCGCGCTCCGAAACTGGACGGCGACGTACGGTCGGAAACCTACCAGAAAAATATGAGCCACTAATATACAGCGCGCCATAAATAACTGTGAGTGGCTGTTGGTGGGGAAAACGGAGAAATGTGGCAGGTCCTACCTAGGGGCGTACTGTTTTATGCATAATGCATGTATTGAACGATATGGAACAACCCCGCCATGCTGGAAGTGTGGTAGGGATATGATTGCCAAGCACCACAATAGTGACTGTGCGGTGGAGAGTGTCAGCGGGCGGGGATTGTAGATAGATTTACGGATATTACACCCGAGGCCATCTGCACATTCCAGCTCTTCGAGCCAAGTGCGCCGGAGCTGTGGTAGCACAAAAATAAATTTTCCTGCTGCGAAAAACCGCCAGTAAAAAATACAAGCCGTGCGCGTGAAAAATGTGCACCGGATGTGCGGCAAGGGTGGCAAAGTACGTAGCGCTAGCCGCGATAGCTTTGACAGAGCCAGATTTGGCCATCCGCCATGCAGGCATGGACACAAAAGGCGCGCAGCGACAAGTGTAGCAGCGCCAAAAAGTGATATATTTAACCCTGGCGCAATTAACGCCAGAATTTTAGCGCACAGGGGGCGCGCGGTTACTTTTAAACAAAGCGTTTAATTAACGCTAGGGTTTTTTGCGGCGATCTTTGGTGAGGCGCAGATTTTTATGGATGAACACGCTTTATTTGCGCGTGCGCACACTTCTTCCATTTTTGCATAACATTTATCGATTTCGTCCAGTATTCGGCTGAACTCAGCTTCATCAAAAGATGCATTTTTAAGGCTTGGGAAACTGTTGCCAATAACGTTTACCTTTGCTTCAGCTAAAAGGCGCAAACGGTCATGCTTTTTTTTCTTTTTGACATAAGCGTTTTTCCGCAATTTTAATACCGAAAATAACCAACGGGCACATTGTAATGACGGTGCCAAGAGCTATGGCAACAGGCGTGCCGACAATAGTGGTAGCAACTCCAATGCCTGTGCTGCCGCTGACTAGAGTAGCCCTTTTGTATTTTTTATACAGCTTGCGGCGCAGGATTATTTCGTTGCGAAGTTCTTCCTCAAGGGCGCTTATTATTTTTTCAAACGAAAGTTCAGAGAACTCAATGGTTTTTCATCTATAATGTTGCCAGAACAATCCGGATCTTAAGCCTATATACAGTGCCAGAACTTTGTTGCTCCAAAGGCTAAGTCGGTCTTTAGCTGCACAAGAGACAACATGAGTAAAACTATAATGTGTTTCGCCAACCAAATTACCGGCGTCAGCAGCTAGGGAGGTGTTGTGGTAAAGAGCTATAATAACCCTGGCAGGACCAGCGCGGTTTATTCTTCGAACAAATACACCAAAGATAAGGTCAACAGCTTCTATCATTTCGATGGCAAATCTCCTTTGTGTTACGCCATCATATATAAGAATTGCAAACGTTCTTCCATCCTGGTTTGATTTATTTTCTACTACCAAAAACTCTATCCTTGTAGCTGCAGGACTAGTAATTTCAATCTCACCTGTGATATACGCCACAACTTTTTTTTTTAAGGGAATGATGTTTTCTAGAGTTTCATGTTTAGTTTTTAAGTCCACGATGTCGTTATTTGCCTTTCTATCAGACTCTTCTTGCACGGCTTGATTATCTTTTAAGCTTCTGATTTCCGCTGCAATTTCTCCAAAGTTCCATTATCTGGCTCCTCTAATTGTCTTTTAAAAGCATCATGGTTGCTTTTTACCTTTTCAGATAAAGCTTTTAGATTAGCATTCGTTGCACGAAAGTGCACCGTTAGCAGGGTTACGGCATATGTTAGTTGTTTAACTTCATCAGCTGTAGCTGCTACGCTGGTTCCGCCGCGCTCGTCCGGATACGGTCCCTAGTCCACCACCCCGGTCCACAAAGACTCATGGCGATCACGAGACTATTTGACACAGCGAATTATGTTAAAGCAACAGATCCCAGCCGGTGGTTCACCTGGAACGACGCCTGATGCTACATGCTTGTTATAAGCTGCTGGATTAAGGCATTTCAACTTAATTTAGTTAACAGACGGTGCCGCGGCAGAAAACCACGTGCCGGACTCCAGCTCGATCCAGAGGTCGACGTGTCGTATCTTAGCATTGGCGACGGTTTTGTCAGCTGCAAATTTGCCGGCACATGATCCGTAGAAAGTGTTGCCGGTATTGTGGCCAAAATATGGACGCGAGTGCCGCGTGAGTCAACGTAGGCCTTGGTGTCGAGGTCCTGGCTCGTGGCCGGGTTGGCGACCTTTTGTCACCGTGTTGCCGTTCATGGGAAGAAGTATTGAAATTACAGTCCCTGTTTGCTTCAATGAGATGTAGGCGTAATGTTGCCAGGAGAAGTTTACCATTTTCTTCCACGTACGTTATTGTACAATTTGGAAGGTATTTTCGGATGGTGGCCTCCTGTGTCGATACCCTGTAGTATCCATCTGGTTGTAATCCCGTAAAATTACTTATTTCCTGAAAGAGTAAAACTATGGATTACCTATATCGCGGCTAATATTAAACTCGCCCGGCCTGTAAGAAAACTCGCGTAGAGCCACACGAGAATTTGCGCCGGTTTAAATAACCTGCTCCATAGGCACGAGTGTTCCGGTTGCACCGAGATACAACCCGACTGCCAAATACCTCTCAGGGGCGCAGCAATTATATGGCAGGGCTGAGCAAATCCAATAGCCCGACGTCCCGGACTATTCATTTTCGAAGTCGGGCAAGTTAAATTTTCCAAGTCGCTAATCCGGGACAAGTGCTTTTTCCTATTTTAAAAAAGTCGGGCAAGTCCTTGTTTTCGTGCTTTAATCACGATATCTACCTTTATTTGGCCATTCATGCCCTCCGGGCGTACTGAATACTTGATTCTAAACCTCTCCATGTATACATTTACATCCTGTATAACACGTACAGGTGTTTAATGATAACTATCGCATAATGTGCACGTTCCGTTATCGCTAGATTGCACATTGGGGTAAGCGACCAAATTATCGGCAAATCAAAACACATCAAACAAAACAAAGCCGGTATGATTAATTAGCAGTATTTTAAGCGGCTTTGTTGCACTGTGTTTACTCAAACCAGATCCTCACGAGCGACTCACTCAGTCAGCGTAATTAAATTAATGAAAGGTACTTTACCGACATCAGTGTTGGTTTCCTTAATGAACTGATTAAATGACAGTAATGATTCTTTCAATTTTAATTGATTATACAGACGATCAACTTTCACGTGCGATATTGCGTTTGAAGCGAAACAATTACGCTAATTAATGACCTGTCTCTATTCGTATTTAAAAGAGAAAATGTTTGTTATGATCACTTTAGAATTAGTTGTCAAACAAGCTGATATTTACTATGTGAATAAAGTGAGTTTGCTAAATTATTTTCGCAAGGAAGGTAATAAGGACGATTCGAAGAAGGAAAATTCTTGTGAAAGTGGAGGGATAAAATGTAAGACTGCCACTGAGTGTGAGAATTCCTTAAACCGAGAGAGTTTAAAATTCTAATGAACATTTCACCAAATGGACCAGAGCTTGAGGACCTTAACCCATAATGGGGTTAGACTAAAAAGTAAAATAGCAAAATTAATTATGGAGCTGCACCTCTTCATAAGCGACAAGACGTTGGTGCCGGTGCAAATGGCAAACTTTGCGGAAACAGCCTTGTACGTGCTGCATGGCGACGGCAAAATGATCACAGACATGAACGCACCAATAGTTTCTGGTGACGTGGAAGGGTGGAATGGAAATCTGGAAAGAATAATGAGGTTTTGGAAAAATCAGGTGAAATTTGCGGTTTGTTGCGCGTCCTCTAGTTGCGGTGTAGGCTACATAGACTGCATGATGACGCCGCCTAACCTGGCTGCGTCGGTTTACGCCTTTCACGTGTACTTTCTGGCCATGAGCATTTTGAACGAACTAGGGAGGTGTTGTGGTAGAGAGCACCCGAACACGGACTGGCGCAACACTAAAATACGCAACAACGGCCTCGGCACGAACTTCTACTTTATTGGGACTTTACTTTGCCAAACGTAAAATGCCGGGGTCAGTAGTTAGTGGAAACAATTTTCCCCCGTATTGGCCCAAAGACCGAACGTGTAGTCACCACGATCAGAGTGACCAAATTAATGGATGGACGGCCTTTATTCCCGAAAGCACAAACGGCTTTACATCAGCATGAATTGTCAGAATCAACGAAAGCATCCAGGTATTTGTTCGGGCGACACTAGGGGCGCAGGTGCAAATGATAAGCACGATCGTTACCGGAACGGGAGCCTTTCCGTCCAAAAGCAGTTTCTGGTTCTTGTAGAGGGGATGTCCGCCAAGGGCGAAAAAAATTACGCCTCAGAGCTGGGAGAGAATTACCAGCAGATCATCGAAAGCGCGCGCTGCAAGCTAGATTATTCTCTTGGCAAAGGTCTTTACATGGTACCATCGGACATAGAGCTTCGCATTGGAAGCTACTCCGGCAACAACAACAACATCTGATCGCGGACGGCAGCGCAAAGCTAGGAACAAACGTTAGCGTTAACGCAAACGCCCCGCCCTCGCCGCTTCATTTAGCCAAAGACGACGAATCATTTGTTGGGTTAAATCATTTCATTTCATTTAATACATCATTTGGAATCTGAATTCATCATTTCATTTGTTGAGTTAAATCATTTCATTTCATACTACGTCATTTGATTAATGTAATTTTGGCGGTGACGGCTGCCCATAATATCGCTCCCCCAATGCCTTGGCGTCGATCTCGTCTTTCCAATGAAAAGTTTTTAATAGAAATAGCACAGTCAGGTCTTTTACAGTCAAGAAACGTTAGACACAGTCCAATTACTGCAAAGTTGGATTCATTTTGTATCGTAAGTCTTAGTTCATCGATTTTTGGTAAGATGTGTTTTAAATTGAGGTTGATATGTTGTATACTTCTTTTTTTAACACAAAGGGTGTACAGGGTACATTTTTTCCAATCGGTGTAGAATCGAGGACAGATTTATGTTGTTGTTTTGTCTTTCTTTTGTTGCAAGCTGGAGAAAGCGACATTAAAACGTTGGCATGTACAGTAAGAATCAATACTTTGGACGGTAAGACACTCAGAACAAATATCACCGAGAACATGATACCTTTTTTTGACTGAGGTACATGTATTATCATTGTACCCAGACCGAGGTGCCTAATGTTATATGCGAGAGTTAATACATTATTAGAAGACGCTAGAACATACTCTTTTATTATTTTATTTTTTTTACATACGGGTGAAAGGTGCACCCGGCTCTTACGAATATATATATATACTCGACAAGAGTCTATTTGTATCGCTGATATCATGTCCCTTTTCCACTTCCTTTTCATGCGTAGAAGGGTGAGGGCGGCGTATCAGCATAGATGTAAGAAGCAGAAAGAAAACTAACAATAATTTTGCTTTAAATAGATTGATCTCATTTGCTGCTTCATAAATCAGACATTAAATGTATAGAGTCTGCGCAAATACATCAAAACACTTTATAGGGTCAAAACAAAACATATTTGTGGAAATTTTCATTATTAATGTTAGCAGCGAAATGAGGGGTGACTCTTCAAGGAGCACTGCTCTATACTTTTTCATACATTTTACTTTTGCATTTGTTCTTTTGCTGTTTTTTATTTATTTATTTTTTATTAAAGATGTCAAAAAATCGCGAAATTAAGTTTGTGCTAAATGTAACAAGGCTGAAGATCGCAATTAAAGAAGGTCAAGCTTAGACGCTAGTAGTATATGCCGAAACTTGGGGGTCTATGGGAATTAGAATCATGACACCCTTGTTTCGCTTTTTTGGAAAATTGTAGGGTCCAACGGGAAATTTGCATTATGACCCCATAGTCTCTTTTGAGAATGGGGGAGGTAGTGAAGGGAATATAGAAAAGTATGGGGTCTAACGGGAAATGTATTCTTAAAAATGTCCATAGGATTAACATGTTGTTTATAGGGACAAAAGAAATTGAACATTAGTCCGCCATTTTTAGGATTTATTGGGACAAGGGGAAATTTGATGTTAATGCTACACCTACTATCCAACACGCCATTTTTAGTGACCAATACCCAGTTATCTAATATCTAACAAGCCGTTTTGAGTGACCAACGCCACATTTACTAACTAACGAAAAGGGTAGGGTACACACACTATACCAGGGGTGCACAACTCAAACATTTACGAGGGCCAGAATCGACCCTGATTGGATCTAAGCGGACCGCACTGCGAAAGTATTGTGTCTATAATAAAAGCATAAATACACATACGTAGAGTAAGGACACGGGCTGCGGGCTGCACTAAATGTATCAACGGGCGCATGCTGCCCGCAGGCCATATGTTGCTCACCCCTGCATTATACCGTCAACACGCCACTGGAGTAACCAACGCCACATTTACTAGCCAACGAAAAAGGTAGGAATATATACACACTATACCACCAACACGCCATTAGAGTAACCAATACCCAGTGATCTGCTATCCAACACGCTGTTTTAAGTAACCAACGCCACATTTACTAACCAACAAAGAGGGTGGGAATGCACACGCACATAATACTATAAACACGCAGTTTGTAGTGAAAAAAAACTCATCTACTTACCACACAGGGTAGGTTGTGAAAGAAGGGGTACAAAATAGAATTTAAATCCCTTATAAACAAAACTAACTGCCCTATTCCACTATAAATTCCCTTTTATTTCCATTTAAAAAAAAGTAAAACCCTATCCCCATACAATTTCCTTAGCATTTCTTTTAAACAAAACTACCATTCCTACTACCTTTATAATCCTAATAATCCTACCAGTAAAGTGCGAGGAGAGAAAAAGAGGGTAGATAGAGAGAATAACATAAACACACTTACGGAGAGGCATTAGCTAAACTTGTACAATCAAAACACAAAACATATCCATATTTTAAATCCTGTATGAAGCCAGATGGGGTTTAGAATTTATAATAGTGTATTCGTTTTAGCAGTCCTAGATTTCTTTCACTAAACGTGACTACCCATTGTTGCTTGATTGTTTGTACTTGTTAAGAAAAACAAAAAAATTCTGTCTATCTGTAAAAAGGCAGAGTTACTCTAGTTCTTTGGAAAGAAGTGATACCTAAGATTTTGTAATGTTTTTCTTCATTGAATTTAGTACACTGACTGACCTTTGTTTAATCAATGGCGGTTCTCTTCGGCAAAGGTTTCTTGTACTGTAAGGTTGTGACATTTTCTGTTCAATTTTGAAAACGTCAAAAAAGCAACTGCTAAATTTGTCACACTGTCAAACTAAGTCAAAATTTGGCGTGAAGCTAAGGTTTAGTGTAATAGTGTGACATTTTTCTGTTCGACTTTAAAACGGCAAAACTTAAGTTAATTGAAGTTTTGCATCTTACATAGTGTTTGTACTTGTTAAGAAAATAATTTTTAACCTGTTATTTCTCTTTCTCTCTCTCTCTCTCTCTCTCTCTCTCGGTGGGCAGCGGCGGCAACTATCACTGCCACTACAGCAACTTGGACATGGAACAGATTTAAGGCAGTTACAGCTGATGTTTTCAAGTCCTTCATTTTTTCAGAACCCAACGGCTCTTTTCCGAGACCGCCTAGATCTCTTGGAAAAGTAATACTACTCCAAAAACCAAATCCCTCCATTATAAAGTGTGTGTGTGTGTGTGTGTGTGTGTGTGTGTGTGTGCATGCGTGTGTTTGAATATCTTATCCATACTTTAAAAAAGATCAAGACATAGAGAAACTTAGGTCTTTGGTATATTCTCTTGAATAAGGATCACAGTGAAATTTCAAAAAACATCACAAAAGTCGATTATTTCTTCCTTTACTGTCTTTCTTTTTGAGTTTCTTCGCTGGAGTTGGTGTTTCTGCTGTTTCTTCTGCTTGTTTTGCTTTGAAATTCTTTGCTGGAAAGGGTTCTTCTTATATTGCTTCATCTTCTGCTTCTGACATTTCCTCCTTTGTCCCTCTTTCACTCTCTTGGGACACTCTGTAGACCAATGTCCTATTTCTTGACAGTAATAACAAGTATATTTACCATTTTATCGAAGAAACTGACTTTTACTGTTTTAGTAGCACATATTTTAGTGAAGAAACTTACTTCTACTGCTACAGTAGCAAACAATTTAGTGAAGAAACTTACTTTTACTGCTCCATTGGTACATCTTTAGTGAAGAAACTGACTTTACTGTTGGAGTAGCATACATTTTGGTGAAGAAACTGACGTTTACTTTTGCAGCAGCGCACAATTTAGTAAGAAAAAACCCCTGACTTTTACTGTTGCAGAGGCACACATTTTAGAAACGAAACTGACTTTTACTTTCGCTGATGTGATGAAATAATTGACATTAATGTACAGTAATGCATTCTCCAAGGAGTAAAGCAGTTTCTTTTAGAGCAAGAGATAAAGCAAGTTTTTGTTGTGTAATGGGATCATAGGGATCATCTATATGTGTTACCGAATGATAGTTCTCTCTCTCTCTCTCTCATTGTAGTTAGATATATCCAGCGATCATAATTGCTTTGGCAAAGTACGCCGGACACTATCGCTTGTTGCTCAGATTCCCAGACACTGTTGCATGTATCGTCATGAAATTTCATGTGTGCATTCACAATTATCGCTTATGTTAACAATCATAAAACGTAAATTGTGAATGTAAGAGAAAAAAAACTTTGATGTGGATTAGTTTTTTTTTTAAAAACTGATGCAATATTTCACTCGTGCCCTCTAAAGTACTAAGTTTATTATTGGATGCAGTTGTTTTAACATTATAGTAGTTTCGTTACATGCTATGGTTTTATCATTTTATGTGGTACTTACTCTAATATATGTGGTGCATTTTCCTTTACTGACTTTAGTTAAATGTTACGTTTTTGCACTTAACTCATGACCAAATAGGATTTTAGTACCCTGTAGAGTGTAGATATATACTGTTGTACCTAGATTCATAAAGGTTGGTGATGAGATGTATCTTGATGAACACTACACCCTCATCCCAAAAGTAGATCACACTGACCCAAATTTCATTTGTCTTGCCTTGGGTTCATTCTCAATTACTGTTGATGCCAGAATCATCAAACTAAGTGATTGTATTGCAATCTATTACTATTACAATAACAGAAGATCATTGTAACAAACATTTAACATTTTATTATCTTACGTTTTTAATTTAGCTCATGACCACATTGGTCTTTTATCTACTGTATAATACTGCTATACCTGAAATCATGAAACATACAGAGAGGATGCATCTTGATAAGTACTACACCATCATCTTAAAAAAGTAGGTCACTGTGACCCATATTTCACATTGCACTGACTTTGGTTCAGTTTCACATTTTTACTGTTCATGTGTACTCCTTAAACTGCGTGCTTTTATGAATCTCTTTTAGTATCACACCCATATCAAAAAAGGTCACTGTGACCTACTTTTCATATTTTACTGGCATAGGTTAAGTTACATTTAGGTAATGTCCACGTAGATTTTTGGCATGCTCTGTGCATACTATCCTATATAACATCATGAAACTTGGGATGCATCTATATGAGGATTGCTCTCTCATTTATGTAGGTCAATATCGACCATATTTTATACCTCACAGACTTCGGTTAAATTTTATGTTTTATGTTCATTTCTCGGGATTGTTCATGCTGTAATCCTGATGATATGAATCTGTTACTACCAAACTAATACAACAAAAGAGGCTCATCGTGACCGATATTCATCTTTTACTTGCTTTAGTTAATGTTTTGTATTTGATCACGAGTGACTGGCATGTTATATGCATACTATCCTACCAAAAATCATGACACTTGGTGAGAGTAGATGCATCTTGATAAGTTCTACATCTTTTTTGCCAAAAGAAGTCTATGTAACCTTTATTTTATGGTCAGAGCCTTTGTTCAAATTTTGTGTTGAAAGTTTATTTCTTGGGCGATGTTTATGTTCCAGTCATGAAACTTGATCATTGGATGCATCTCTGTTACCACAAACCTCTTAAATCAAAGAATGTCTGTGTGACCTACATTTTATGCTTTACTAACACGAGTTAAGTATTTGTGTTTATGATTACATCGATTCATCCATGCTACACCTATATACATCGTACCCTACTCAGAAAGCCCTTTTTGATCAAGGCAGTGTATTCTATAGTAATCCTGGAGTGGTTAATCAAGATAATTATCGATATATGAACTGTGCACTGCTGCCTGTCACTCCAGGGTTGCTCAAAGTCTATGCCTTTCACCCAGTAATATTTGGCTTCTAGAGGTGGACAATGATAATAGCTTTTCAAGCGGATTTAAAGAATAATGTTTTTAAAAACTTAATACAAAAATGACATTAATCTGTTTATTAACAACTAATTACCTCTACTTTCAAATGATAGAAAAGAATGTTCTCTTTTATTATTGTATGTCGCTTATGCTCTGGCACAGTAGGTAGGTGGGTGGGTCGGTAGGTGGTTTGACAATATGTCAGCACAGTAATGCCCATAGATTACCAAAATAGTTCAAATTTCAAAGTGTAAAATTATTAAAAGTTCAAATATAAAGATAAAAGATTGCAACAAAAAATCTGTAGTTGGAAAAGGGCCAAGATCACTTTCGTCTGAATTTATTTGCTGCATGATAATGTTTACAATGGCTATTGGTGACTAATGCAAATAGAGGTAATCTGTGTAAACATTGCTTACACTCTGGATTTTTTCTCTGAAAATTCACAACTTTATATGCATTAAGAAATGATCGGTTATTTCTGCTAATTCAACATCAGTATTTTCAATGTCTCCAATTTTTCTCCAAAATAAGAAAATGAAATAGACTTTCTCAGTTGTTATACCCCTCACATATCTATGAATTTTCTCCATCCATTGATGAGCACAAATTAGTTAGTAATGTCTGTAAGCTTCTTTTTAGACAAAGTATTATTAGACAATCAAATCAATTAATCATTAAATGATAAATGAGAATGACAATACTGATGTCATCATAAATTCTTTGTGTCTCTGTTTTTGAATGCCTGAACATTTTTGACAAGCACAGACCTTTTTTTTCTACCTGTGTGGAGGTATCTGGATACATTACTGGTGGAGAAGAATGTTTAGATTAGCAGAAGTGTATAATGTGTTGTACAAGGTGATTATAACAGACCATAAAGCAGCCTGCTCAGTTTGATTCGACTGAACTACCTTTTTCATACGACCGCTTATATTTGGTGCTTTACTCCTTTGGGCAACCTAAGTTCATATTCAGTGTTTATATCTCTATATGCAGTAGTTACATCTATCTATGTAGTGCTTATTTCAGTATATGCTTATGCTTATTTCAGTATATGCTGTCTTCTTGACTTTTTGTTATGATGAGGATGAGGTAACTCGTGGATCTCCGGGACTGGATTGAATGCCACTAAAGTCGAATGGAGTGAAATCGGTTTTTCAGGAATATTCTAATAGGATATCGGTGCTTGAATATTCGTCTTAACTGGATTTTTTGTTCCACGTTAATAGTCAGACATAATTGAGTAATTGATCAATTGTGTGTGTGAATTGTCTTCAATTGTTCGCACTCCGGTCAAGTTGCGTGGAAAGTCAGTTTGTTCGATTTTTATTGTGAAACAGATTACTTAAGATGGAATTTATTCTTAGATAATCCCTCATGCGACTGAAAAAGTAATCGAGAGTCATTATCGTTTTTAGCTCTACTGGTCATAGACCAGAAGAGCTTATGGGATGGTCTGTTGTCCGTCGTCCGTTAGCACAAGTTTGTTATCGCTACTTCTCCTACACTACTTGGAGAATTTCCATGAAACTTTACACACAGATTCACCCCATTATCTATATGGTCCAACATAAAAATGGTGTCGCTCAAACATCCAATATGGCCGCCACAGCGGCCGTCTTGAAAATCTTATTATCGCTACTCCTCCTGAATGAATGGTCATATCAACATGGGGTTTTCACTAAAAGACTTCTTATGATGTCTAGTTGCTCTTATATGAAAATGGTGCCGATCTCATGTCCAATATGGCCGTCTCAGTGGCCATCTTGAAAATCTCGTTATTACTAATCCTCCTCAATGAAAAGTAATATTGCCGTTGGGCTTTCACCAGAAGACTTCTTATGGTGTATAGTTGGCCAAAAATGAAAATGGTGTCGATCTGATGTCCAATATGGCCACCACAGTGGCCATCTGTAAAATATTTTTATAGCTACTCCTCCTGAATGGATGGTGCAATCAACATTGGGTTTTTCCTAAACAACTACTTATGATGTCTAGTTGGTCCTAATGGTACCATTCAGACAGTCAATATGTCTGCCATAGTAGCCATCTTGAAAATTGTGTTATCACTATTTCTACTGAATGAATGGTCATATCAGCATAGTGTTTTTACTGAAAGACTTCTTATGATGTCTAAACATTGGTCATAAATGAAAATGGTGCCGATCCAACTTCAAATATGACTGCCACAATGGCCATCTTGAAAATTTTGTTATCTCTACCTGTCCTAGATGGCTGGTCATATTGACATAATTGTGCTTTCACCAAAAGACTTCTTATGATGTCTAGTCGGTAGTAAATAGAAATGGTGCCAATCTGATATCGAATATGGCCACCATGGCATCCATCTTGAAAATCTTGTTGTCATTGCTCCTCCAAGACGTAAAATCATATCAACATGGGGTTTCCACTAGAGGTCTTCTTATGATGCCTTGTTGGTCCAAATGAAAACGGTGCCTAGTTGACATCCAATATGTCTACCACAGTAGCTAATGTGAAAATCTTGCTATCGCTGAAGAATATCAAAGATGATTTCAACACTCCACAGTTAAAAGGAAGAAAAAGTGTCATAGATAATAATAACAACAATGAGGACTTAGTACAGCACCTAATCTTTAGAAGCTCTAAGCCCTTTACAATATTAGTTAACACATAAGGACATATATATGGACACGATTACAAAAACAAACACCATAAAATTACAAACCAAAACCATTTGGAAAATAATTAAGCTAAGGAAACATTGCTAGGTCTTAAGTCCGTTCTTGAAGTCGAAATATGTGAGTTTTAAGAGCACTCTTGAATGAGATCACAGTGTCCTTGTGTCTAAGTTCAACAGGCAATTCGTTACATGTAGCTGGGCCCTGGTACGCAAAAGAACATTGTCTGTTGGACTTCATTTCATTAGTAGGAATAATGTGAATACAAGTGTTGGAAGAGAAGCGTAAGTATCTAGAAGGGGTATACACATAGCTGAGGTCCGATATTGTACTGAAATGTAGCATAGATAATAGATTTTGTGTTTGATTCTGGAGCGAACAGGTAACCAGTGGAGAGTACATAGCAGGGGAGAGGAGTGCTCAGTTCTTGGTACTCTAAGGATGATCCAAGCAGCTGTGTTTTGAACTTTTTGAAGTATCTGTAGAAGATACTGAAACGAACCAGATAAAAGAGAATTACAATAGTCCAGTCTAGAGAGTACTAAGGAACACACAAGTGTTTTAGTGGCATCAACTGAAAGAAAATTGCGAATGGAGCTGATACGTCTCAGCTCCAAATATGCAGCCTTGCATATGTTTATGACATGTTGGTGTAATGAGAGAGTACTGTCGAGAGTGACACCTACGTATCGTACTGATTGTTTGAATTTAAAGTTAGTGTTGCTGATACTTATTGTTTGAGTAAAGACTGGGAATGAGAAAGTCTCTGTGTGGTGATCAGAATATTGGCATAAGTTTTATCATCATTCATTTGCAGCTTGTTACATGTCATCCATGACTTCATATCGGAAATGCACCTCTCTACACCTTGGATAGTAGCATCAACTTCAGTTGGGTGGCTAGATTTGTATATTTGGGTGTCATCAGCATACAATTGATGAGACACCGGATGATGATCAATGACACTTGAGAGGGGCTGAGCATACAGAATGAAGACAACAGGTCCAAGAACAGACCCCTGTGGAACACCAAAACATAGTTCAACTGGGCTGGAATGTTTTCCATTTACAGACACAATTTGTGTCCTGTCGACTAAGTATGACTTGAACCATAGTAAAGCTGTCAACGGCGAAGTAATATATCATGGTCTATTGTGTCAAATGCTGCAGAAAAGTCAAGGAGGGTGAGAACTGTAATCTTTCCACTATCCAAAGCAGAGAAAAGGTCGTTAACTACTTTCGGGCAGTTTCAGTACTGTGGCGAGGGCGATATGCAGATTGTAAATTGCTAAAAAGACTATTTAAATTAAGATGAGATACCAGTTGGGACAGAACAACTTTTTCTAAGATTTTTGACATGAATGGGAGGTAAGAAACAATACGGTAGTTTTTTAAATCTTTAGGTCAAGCGTTGGTTCTTCAACAGAGTCTTTACAATGGCTGTTGAAAAATTATGGGAATTCTCCAGATGAGAGAGAAGTATTAATAACATCGGTTAGTGAATGCAATATTGAATCTAAGCACTCAAGCAGCAGTGATGTCAGAATCGGATCAAGTTCACATGACTTTGGGGCACTCTTCATCAGGATTGTACATAAGAAATCCGTTGAGACAGGCTCAAATGCTGTTAAAGGTTGCCTTTGAAATTCTGTATCACTACTGTGTGGTGATGATGAGTCGATTGAAATTGTGTTGTCAAGCTGATCTCTAATGGTTTGCACTTTGTCATGGAAGAAATTTGCAAACACGTCCATACGTTCGACCAGGGAGATGGTTGTTGGAAGTTTTTTAGATTTGTTCGTCAACATTAGCTTGTTAGTAATATCGAAGAGCTCTTTGCAGCTGGAGCTTTCAGTGATCTTAGTACTGAAATTGGTCGATTTCGCTGCATGAACTATATGACATTCTTCTTAGTGGCTTCATAGATTTGCTTATGAATAATAAGACTGGATGTAAGCCAAAGCCTCTCAGCCTTACAGCATTCTCTTTTAGCAGTGCGAAGCTGATTTCTAACACTACTATACTATGGAGAACACTTCTGAATGGATACTCTACACTTGGTTGCTGGGGTATGTTTGTCAGGCAATGAACGCAAGCACTTATCAAGTTGTTCTGCTGTAAGAGGTAACAAAGTTGTTAGGTTTGCTTGGATGTCATGCATGAGTTGGGTTCTGTTAATCGGAAGTTTCTCTTAATTGCAAACAAAGATGGAGAATTAGGAGCTGATATGTCAAGATGGCATATGACACAGAGGTGATCTGCAAGTTACCTCATCGTCACCATAACAAAAGCACAGCATATAATAAAATAAGCACCACATTTAAGTACCGCATATAAAGATATAACCACCAAATGTATAAAAGGAGTAAAGCACACAATATAAAGAAAATACACAAAATAATGATAAAACCACAGGACATAATGACAGAACTGCCGCATATAATGACGAAACCACCCCATATAATATGAAAACATATAAGCTGTCTAAACTACACATATAGCGACGAAACCACCACACATAATGGCAAACACATTGCATATAATGATGACTCTACCACATAATAATAAAGAAACCACAACATGTATAAGAACAAAAAGAAAGCCTCGAATATAAAGACAAAACCACCAAATATAATGAAGAAAGACCATAGAAGACAGCCCAGGCATTTCATAAACAGTAGCTCCTAACATCAAGAAAAGCACACACACACACCCTTGTAAAACATACTGATTAATTCTGATATAATAAATTCAAAATTATTATATCATATATTCAAAATTATTATACAACTAGATAAAATATATATTTGTATTTATAATGCTTAAATGTTGTAAATTCATTTTTTCCAACCTGTGATAACATATAATGTTGTGCATTAATGATATCACAAATTCGAATATATGATATCATAAATTTGAATGTAAGATATCATTCATTTGATCATATGATATTGTAACGTGCTCAGCTGGGTTTAATATTCAGCACAATCTCACTTTCATTTAGCAAGTTACTTCCTCTTTCAGGATTTCAGCAACCCTTTCATTTAAAACTTTAATTGGTTGCAATATAGTGATGTGGTTTATAGAAACGTTATGATGACAAAGTCTGAGTAGAAATTATGGTTGTTACAGTAACTAATTATATGTCAATAAACTATATATCTATCCAAGTATATGGACAACAGAAACTCAGAATGAGAAACATAAGGGATTTATTCCAATCTTAACATGTATTTGTCAATCAATAAATTAATGTAATAGAATTTACATGTTTTCTTATCATGCTCTCTCTATTTCATGACATGTCATAATAATCAACAGTCTCAACAACTTGCATTAAATAGCAATAGTGATCACAAACAATTTTTGTAGTAAAATTAAAAAATATTATTTGGGGTAACATTAAAGTCCCAATAACAAATTCAAATAAAAAAAAATTATTAAGTGAAATGGATGACCATTTCTTTATAATAAATGACAGTCATACAAATGTACTGAAATAACGTCAGTTTTACAGAAACCAAATGCTACACTATAGAAATAAGTAGTCTATGCTATAATATCTTATAGTATAGAAATTTACTAAATAGTTATATTACAGAGATGAATGTGTACTTTCATATATGATTGCTTTAAATTAATTTCTGTGCAGAGAATGATAGTATTGCCCTCCACTTCTTGAACCTGACTGGCACAATATGAACTTGAACGGGAACCTAGTTTGATTCTTATAATTTAAACACGAAACGAACCCAATGCCAGTTGGTTGAAAACTGACTTGCGTGCATGACACCCATATTTATAACTTTCGGTTGCACTACAGCATGTAACACACTGCCAAAATAGTGCATATTTCTAACAGGGATTTAAAACTCAATAAATATTAACTACGGATAAAATACTGTGATTCAAGTGTTGCATGCTAAGCTATATTATTCCACTTTTAATTACAAATCTATGACCAAATACTAAAATCTATGCATACGACAGTCACAGTAAACACTGGGCCCCAAATGAGCTTGGTGGTGAGGGAAAATTAGAACATACATAATACTGAAGTGTCATCTTTGCTAGAGATGGTAAGTATATTATTTTAATGTTAAGCAGAACTTATTCTATGTAACAAATTGTTATATAAACTATTTATTATTACTTAACTGCATGTACATATATCGCATAGTGAAAACTGGGAGCCATGCTAGCCCAGTTGATAGAGTGTCTGACTTATAATTCAAGGTTCGCAGGTTCAATACCAAACCCAGGCCAGTCTGTTAGCTGCCATTTCCTTGGTATTGTATAGCCAATAATGTGTTAAAAATGCCATTAAAACAACACAATCAATTCCAATACACAAACTGTCTACAAAACACAGATGGCTGACATCATAAAATGCATAAATGACATCAGACATAGTACAGAATAAAGAACATTTGTCAACTACACAGACCATTCTTTGGGTGAAACATCATACTGAACATAATATTTTTAAAAAAATGGAAATTTGTTCAACAGTTGTAATTTTTTTCCATTTGCATGATAAAAACTGAGTTGAAGAAAATCCTCCCTCTTTTCAAGTTAAAATTCCTGATCAAATTTTGAAAAATCTCCTGATCTGTCCTAAGCTGACATCTCTGTTTTGTCACATGTATATATATGTATATGTAAGTTCCAGTTTCCAGTAACAAATAAATAAATAAATAAATCCAAATAAAGAAATGAACTATTCCTAATTGCAAGAGTAACTAATTACTATAACAGTGCTACTTTGTGATTTTCATCACATTACTGCTCATTTTGATGTTCTCAAATATGCCTATTTTTTCAATAGTAGCATGGCTCAAGTATGCCTACTTTTCAATAGTAGCATGGCTCAAGTATGCCTACTTTTCAATAGTAGCATGGCTCAAGTATCCCTACTTTTTCAATAGTAGCATGGCTCAAGTATGCCTACTTTTTTAATAGTAGCATAGCTCAAGTATGCCTACTTTTTCAATAGTAGCATGGCTCAAGTATGCCTACTTTTTAAATAGTAGCATGGCTCAAGTATGCCTACTTTTTCAATAGTAGCATGGCTCAAGTATGCCTACTTTTTAAATAGTAGCATGGCTCAAGTATGCCTACTTTTTCAATAGTAGCATGGCTCAAGTATGCCTACTTTTCAATAGTAGCATGGCTCAAGTATGCCTACTTTTTAAATAGTAGCATGGCTCAAGTATGCCTACTTTTTAAATAGTAGCATGGCTCAAGTATGCCTACTTTTCAATAGTAGCATGGCTCAAGTATGCCTACTTTTCAATAGTAGCATGGCTCAAGTATGCCTACTTTTCAATAGTAGCATGGCTCAAGTATGCCTACTTTTCAATAGTAGCATGGCTCAAGTATGCCTACTTTTCAATAGTAGCATGGCTCAAGTATGCCTACTTTTCAATAGTAGCATGGCTCAAGTATGCCTACTTTTTCAATAGTAGCATGGCTCAAACAATGGATTAACCCAGCTTTATAGGAAGGATAATTCAGATCCTTGTGTTCTTTACTAAACATTGGTCAACACATTGCAATTTTTTTCAATACAAAGTGCTGTGACAGAAGGCACGTATATGCCAAGTTTTCCTAGAAAAAATAACGGTAAGGACTACCAAACCTACCGTATCTGACATAAAGTAGTCCGCTCTTCCCGTTTAGTTAATTACACAAATTTTAGTGAAAATATGTCTTGTCATGTAGTTGTCTGTTTTAAATAATCATATGCATATAGATGCTTAAAATATCTTTATTTAAAATTAGAACTTCAATTTGTTGATGCACCAATACACTTGCGAAGAGAACTATGTCATACTGAGAGGTTTGATCATGCTTATTTTAATTTTTTTTTTGGGCTGCTCACGGAACTTCCTCATTTAACAACCTGTACTGTTTTGTATAATTTTGGAGGGAAACAAAATTATTGTCAATAGACAAGTATGGATTTGCATGTCTTTTAGTAGACATGAACAGTTGTACTTCACTTCTCCCTCACTCTCTCTCTCTCATGAATTATATCTTCTAGTTTTATCTGGCATTAACTGCCAACAAATGACGAGTTCATGATATTCTATTTTTCGGGATACCGAAACTTTACGCACATACACCTTTAGCCCCTGACTTTTAATACTTATCTTGTTATTCATTCTTTCTTTCTCTCTGATATTCCAGAGATTGAACTTTCCATTTTTGTTTACATGTGGGTAATTTAAAATATCAAATGTTATATTTATTTGTAATGTATCTCAGTATCCTACAACAAAGTTATCAATGACTGCTTGCAACTTCTCTGTCTCTCTCTCTCTCTGGCATGTAAACAACACACTTATAACAAACTATACTTATTCTGCAATAAACAATACTTTCATTAGAGGCCTTTCTCAGCAAAGGCACATTCAATATGACATCTATCCTATACAATTTTATATTTGTAATATAATTTACAGGTTTCTCACCTGGCAAAATAAAAATTTTGAATATTGGAACAATTGTTCAAATGTTTTTTAATTCTGATATTGAGAAACAACAGAATTCTAATTTTTGCAGGAAAAACAATATTTTGGGGCCAATAATTGTCAGTGTTTAATTTGTATGTGATTCCAATTTTTTTCTTCAGGTTTTACCAATTTGTACTTTAACTTAAGGTAAAATTAATGGGGAAAAAGATATTCTAGGATACATGGGTAAAATTTGTTATGTCGTGAGGTAATGGGATATTCTGTGAATATTAGATAAAAATATCATGTGAACAACCTTCAATAATATGAAATTGTTTCTCAGAATAAGGATGAAAGATGCAATCACAGATATTTAGCAGCCAAATTTGTAACACCGGTTCTATATAGAATATCTTTTAACAACTATTATTTCACCTTGCAAAATGAAAAAAAAATCCAGTAAACCACAATTTTCTGAATATATGATCTGTTCTTCACTTGGCACTTTCCTTTTTAATGTTGTTGGGGAAACAGACCTTTTTTACCACTAGACAAACTGTCTAACTGCTTTACTTTAGTTTTGAATAACTAGACTTTTCGTATCATGTGAGCTTGCCCTTTTCCATGTTTTTTCCACTAGTAATAAGCTCACCAAAACCAGACTGGTGAGAAAATGCATATCCTGAGCGGAATGATCGAGTGCTTCCATGCAGACCTGATTGTCTATGAATATGGAGATCAGTTTCAGATGTAGATTTAGACCTCTGCTTTTGTATTATGTCCGATAAGGACGGTCTGCATTCGGTCATGTAAAATTTGTATGCAACAACAGGAAGGATAAGAATGACATTGGTGAGTAGCAAACAAAACCAAAAGTTGGCTGAGGCAAACACAGCATATGCAACACCCATGTATTGGTAATACCAGATAACCCCTATGGCATACATCAGGAGGAAGAAACAGAAGTAAAAGATGATGCTTCCCCATATCACAAAATGGTTGAATGGAGTCCAGTATGCAGTCTCCAATGCACACTGAAGAGAGACAAAAATGAACTATGTCAATGAGGTATGTCAAAGAGGTATGTCAATGAGGTGTGTCAAAGCGGTATGTCAATGAGGTATGTCAATGAGGTATGTCAAAGAGGTATGTCAAAGCAGTATGTCAATGAGGTATGTCAATGAGGTGTGTCAAAGCGGTATGTCAATGAGGTATGTCAAAGCAGTATGTCAATGAGGTATGTCAAAGAGGTATGTCAATGAGGTGTATCGAAGAGCTATGTCAAAGCGGTATGTCAATGAGGTATGTCAATGAGGTATGTCAAAGAATTTGTACAGATTTTAACTAAATAATGTTAAAAATGTCATGAAACAAGAAAACAGAAGAATTTATAAAATGTAATACTGAACAACTTTCGTTAAACCTGACACTGTTGGGACTCAAATATTTGGCTATTTTATAGAGGTGACCAGTATAAAGAGCTTTAATTAGTATCCTAACTACCTTAATGGGACCAAAATATGCATCCAGTCTGCAGAGTAAAGGCTGGCAAAAATCAGTGAGGCACCACTGTTTTATAAAGTTTGAGCCACTGTAATACAGCACACAGAAGAGTAAAATGTTCACCATTCAAAGTCAGTACTTTTATCTCGCTAAAAGTCAATTTGATGCCAACACCAGAGTCATCAAGACTGGGCCAACTTAATGTACTGTGTGTACTCACTTATAAGTCAAGTCCAACTGCAAACTGCACAAGCCCAGATCAGCCACTGCATAATGCTCCAGCTGATCTGGGTCTATGCAGTTTTTGTAGGAGTAATCAAACAAACAACACAGACCCTGACCTGCTGGCTCTATATGTGATGACTCATCAAGGTCTATGATGTTTGCAGTTGGACTTTACTTATAAGCGAGTATATATCATAAGCACATACAATCTGCATTTTGTAAAGTACAGAGAAATGTTTGTGAAAATTTTACAAACAATCCACTATACAGTATGGTATTTAGAGAAGCTCTCATTTTCCACACATGAGATCATGGGTTCATTCTTCATATCATGTGGTGCAAAGGATTATAATTGCTCTTCCATAGTCTACTCTTTCCTCTGCATATAGCAATTTTTCAAAAGATGCAATGTTGCCAGTGGTTTTCACTTTGACTCTGCATCGTTAGGATGAAATTGTTTTTCACCATTGTTATTGCTGTTGGGTCAATGAATGAGACAATTAACCTACATGTAACTGCCTCTGTCATCCCAGTTGCCAGTGGTTTTCACTTTGACTCTGCATCGTTAGGATGAAAATTGTTTTTCACCATTGTTATTGCTGTTGGGTCAATGAATGAGACAATTAACCTACATGTAACTGCCTCTGTCATCCCAGCTGCAAAAAGGTACTAGAGATGGAATCAATGCAAATATCTGCACTCACCCCCTCTCCCAACTTTTTAGACATGTTTAGCAGAATCTCAAATACTGGAACACCCAAAAGATTAGTAGTACAAGTCCAGGAGGTTCAATATAATTATGGGCATACAAAAGATTAGTAGTTCAAGTCCAGGAGGTTCATTATAATTATGGGCATACAAAAGATTAGTTGTTCAAGTCCAGGAGGTTCAATATAATTATGGGCATACAAAAGATTAGTAGCTCAAGTCCAGGAGGTTCAATATAATTTTGGGCATACAAAAGATTAGTAGCTCAAGTCCAGGAGGTTCAATATAATCATGGGCATACAAAAGATTAGTTGTTCAAGTCCAGGAGGTTCAATATAATCATGGGCATACAAAAGATTAGTAGCTCAAGTCCAGGAGGTTCAATATAATTATGGGCATACAAAAGATTAGTAGCTTAAGTCCAGGAGGTTCAATATAATTATGGGCATACAAAAGATTAGTAGTTCAAGTCCAGGAGGTTCAATATAATTATGGGCATACAAAAGATTAGTAGCTCAAGTCCAGGAGGTTCAATATAATTATGGGCATACAAAAGATTAGTAGTTCAAGTCCAGGAGGTTCAATATAATTATGGGCATACAAAAGATTAGTAGCTCAAGTCCAGGAGGTTCAATATAATTATGGGCATTGAGTCAAAATTGAAATACAATTGATCATATGTGTTTGAGGCAACCATGTTCAAGAGAAGGAGATTCTACTATATTTGTACAAGCTTTCTAAGTAAACCACTGTTATTGAACATTTTTCACCCTTCTTTATACATACCCTCAAGTTGACAGCAACAACAAGACAGCTTGAAACTACAATCCCAAAGGACTGTTGGTCGGCAAGGTCTGCTCCCCATGGACTGACTGCCCAGTGAAAGGCCCCATATGGTATGAAGAACAGAACAAGTGATGTAATAATCCCCTCTACTGTACTAAAAATAAACACCCACTTGTTGAATAGGAGATTCACCAAGCCAGGATAGTACAGCTTGGGAATCTGGATGGAACACTTTTCATCAACATCCTGAAAAGACAATAAAATCAGAAATCTATTATAAATCACAAAATATTTACAACCATCTATTTTTTTTATAAATTCAGAATGACAACTAAATTATTAAACACTATTTAGTTTTTGGTTTATGCCATATAAGAAAATCACAGAACTTCACTGTTGTCAATCTGCCAGAAGTGCTGAATTTGCAGACATTTTATTACAGTAGGCTAAAATATTATGATTTAGAGTTACTGGCTGTAATTGAGTTTCAATTTCAAATCCAACAGACTGCTATTGCACAATGACAATTTTCAAATATTTACTACTAAACACTATCTTTACTCACTTATAAGTCAAGTTCAGCTGCAAACTGCACAGACCCAGATCTGCCATTGCATAATGCACTGGCAGAGCTGGGTCTATGCAGTTTGTTAGGAGTAATCAGAAGAACAAACAATACAGACCCTGATCTGCCAATGCATTATGTGATGG